>SMMW01000627.1:5212500-5540000 GCA_004794655.1 Marisa cornuarietis
ACGTAGCAGATCATTCTTGCTCTTCGACCGCAGTGTGTCACCGTGTTTATCCCAACGCATAATTTCAATCCTTTTACCCTCAGTTATAATTTATCCCCATGGTGAATTTTAATGTTCGTGAAATTTCTTTTGGACTATATATAGTGTCACACCCTTTAACTGGTAGAAAGTACACTGAAAATGAGAGCCTTCGAGTTTCCTTGTCCATCATTAACATTTAGATTATTGTTTTTTTTTGTTTTGTTTTTCTTATCTATCTTTAACTTCTTATTCATTCGCTTATTTACTCGCTCGCTCACTCATTCACTCCCTCCCTCACTCACTCCTGCTTTAGTATTGCTATCTCATACTACCACTAGCCTTTAAAACAAGCCAAACGCTCTATCTACTAGTTACTAAAATATTAAACCCTACAGGAAACCTAGAAACATAAAATATTATTGTATTTAGAAAGAAGAAAGATGGACATGTAATGGCAAACCTGCAGTCACGGTAGTGGACTCATAAAAAAGCTGTTAAAGTTTCATCCCTGAAACATGATCTGTGTCCACTGATCCGGAACACAATATAAAGCTCCCAACCTTTTAACTGTTGCGGCCCACGTTGACAATAGCCAAGTAACCTGTGACCCACGTGACCTATATATGTCCTACATATGACAAAGACAGTCACAGTGATAGTCACATAGTCAGATAGGTTTAGCTTTAGAATAATGAGATTTAGAAACTTTACAATCTAAAGTAATTTGTTAGAAGTGTTAAGCGAGTCTTAGCCTTTTTAATGTTCATGATTATCACGATCAATGATAATCATGAATCATGATTAATGCGATGGTTGACTCTGCATCTTGGCAACAGGCATGGGAATTTGTGGCTGAGAGTTTAGTTATCTGAAGCTCAGGGAAATAACTGCTGAAATTCCTTATCAAGGGATTCAAAGTGTTCAGTAATCTCTTTCAGATTCTTATCCAGTTCAGCCTCAGATTCATCAACCACACTACACAGTTTCTCGAACATGGCGGCTGTTTTGGGCTCCAGATTGGATGTAATTCACAATTTTTATAACCGACTCAAGTACCATTTGTAGAGGAGTGGAAAGAGTCTTACTGGGAGGAGCGTGTCGGTGAATTATGAAATGAATGCCCTTTGCTTGAGGTGGAAGTTCTTTAACATTTGCCCGAAAACCACTGATCTTACTCCCTCCCTCACTCCCTTCCATTAAATGTTACAAAAATTCGCTTGTTTGAATTCTTTTACTGTTTTCACCTACAAATAATGAAGCCACTACAAGAAATTTGTACATTATTCCCGCTAAAAAAAAATCTTATAGCTAGAAATCTCATAGCAAGATGTTCGTAAAACTATTGAATAGTTTTGAACTCTTGTGCCAACACATTTCCCTAGTTCGGACGATTACAATTTAATATTTTAACGTTATTTATTTATATTTTTCAAATGAGTCGAGGACACTGCTCATTAATGACTCTCTCTCTCTCTCATGTTTCCGCTCTCGAAACAGCATTCATTCATTCATTCATTCATTCATTCATTCATTCTCTTGCATTTTTCTTGGTTGTATTGTTGACAGACCGCCAGTTAATGAAATCAATAGCGACAGTCCTTTCCAAAGATTAACCGCACGTGTATTTCAATGACTACAACAATAGTTAACGACTGCGACAACAGCTTGTTCACTACAACAGTAGCTTAATGAGTGCTAGTGTGTTGTGTTTAGTCTAGGGATAGCAACAGTATGTTAATGTGTCTCTTTATGTGTTATTTTGTATTTCGGTTTGTATAAAGCTGTTTGCGTTCCGCTTATATTTCGAATAAAGCTGTTAGTACAGGCCGCGGTTCTCAACCTGGGGGGCGCGCCCCCCAAGGGGGGCGCAAGCTGCTGAAAAGGGGGCCGCAAAGGCGGTCATTTTCTCATATCTCATATAGGTATTAGTGGCTAAGGGGGGCGCGCGGACGTACCTTTATTCGTCTGGGGGGGCGTCACAAGTAAAAGGTTGAGAAACGCTGAGTACAGGGAAACCTAACGGTCCTCAAGGCGTGTTACACTTACCTCCTTCATATCTGAAAGCCTTGCGAATCCCTTTAAATCTTTATAAATCCAGCGTTAAAATTGCCAGCTCCATGCACGTACACACAAATCCGAGAACTGAACATGAGCGAGGCTTTATGCAGCCCTAGATTAGGAAAGGCATCTAGCCACCCGGGGTACAGGTCGCCTGTGCGGAATGCCTTCAAAGCTATCTCGTCCAATCAGAGACGGATCTTACTCAAACGCTTCGCTGACTGGTTTCAGGTGAAAGGGACGAACAAAGGTGACTGACACTGGGAGGAAAAAGAAGCAAAGATTTTTCCCTTTTATTTTAGGAAACGGGCGGCCACGCACTATGGCACCACTGTTCGGAAAATATGAGAGCCAAGAGATTTATTCGTTAGGTCGTTGCCCATATCATCAGTGGTGGTCATGCGTTGATATACATGTTTATTCGTTTCAACCATGAACTATTTCGTTAACAGTGAGTACTTATACAAAGCAGTGAGATGAATAAAAGTGACTGGTTAGCAGAGGCCCGGACAGCTAATTACAATCAACGTTTTACACATTGTTGTGAAACTGGATTCTTTGGTCATTGAACTGACAGGGAAATACACTGTTGTACTAAAATAAAAGAAAGAAATGGTTTTATAATACATTTTAATAGCAGTATCACGCGGCAAACTGTTCTGATTTGACAAAGAAAAATGAGGGAAATCAAATATTGGTACCGTACTCCTGTCAGAGCCCCCTTATACCTTTCTAGAGACCCGGGAGTATGTATTTTTAATCTCTATAATTATAAATTCGAATATTAAACCATCAGAAGACTCATCGTCAACAATTTAGGAGTAAACAAATCCGGTTGTTGATCCTGAGGCTATTTAATGGGAGAATCAGGTACTGAATTGTCTTTGGTAACGAAAAGAAATACGCTGAGAGACTGGCTGAGGGGAAGACAACCGGCAACGGTCTTAGTAAACACGTCCGTAGTGCTGAGTAGAGCAAAAGAATGGCAAAAACAACAATAAAAAACAAACAAACAAAACCCAAAGGGAGACTACAGTGGCGTACCCAGGGAATTCGATACATATGAGTGGGAGGGACACTTTTCAGAGAACAGTGATCACACTCACGAAGATGTTAATGTACCACCCGTTTAATTCATCCTTTAGGACATCCTTTGTTTAGTACTCTGTTGTTTTTTCCTGTGAAATGCAGTAGCAGTTGTTTCCACTTCTGTTTGTGTTTGTGGTGTGTTGTTCATTCGTTTTGAGGGCTTGAGGGAAGCAGCTCTCAAGATTTCATGTAGATCTGCTTGATTTGTTTGTCATTTTGGTGACCATTGTATGGGCAAGTGCTTTCTGTTTTCCTCGTCATTGTGCGGAAGTGTGACTTTATTTTTCGTCTGTCTTCTTATTTTGTGTCGCCTACTGGTCTCTTCTCTCTGCCGCCATAACGGTTCAAGTCGTCACTGTTATTGACCTTCCATCAGCGTCCAACGATCATGTTGTAATACAGCTTCTCTCTCTATGTTGTGGCTACAGACATCCCAGCACTCTCTTATGGTTTGGCTTGAGTATCAATTGATCTGTGTTCGCTGCCTAGGAAACATCGAATTTACGACCTTGAGGTGTGAACTGATCTATTCTATGATATTTCAGCTTTCATGTCGTCTTTTCTACCTGACATCGTAACGGCTTCACTAGCCATCATTGCTATGGACTACTGATTGATCTTTTCTGCGTTTGCCATGGAAGAAACAGCACCTTTACGACCTGTACATTCTAGCGATACTAGGTCAGCATTTTGGTCTATAAAAATGATTTCCTTCAGTGGAGCAGCGATACAAGTTTCCGTTAACTGCAATGAGAGAGCCGCAGGATTGTTGTCTTTCTTTTGTATTTTGGTGTTTGTTAAGCGCGGCGAGCCAGGTTTTGGCCAGGGAGCTATGCTGTACAATCTCACTGATGATGATGATGATGATGATGATGATGATGATGATGATGATGATGATGATGATGATGATGATGATGATGATCCTACCTAAATACTTCTAGTCCTTCTAGTCCTAAAGATGAGTGGATTATACAGGTTTTAGAAGGACTAGAAGGACATCTCTGGTATAAAAAAAAAGTCCACAACCTGTAGATTTTAAATATATAAAATTTTCAGAAATCCCAAGAGTTATTCGGGGTAGCTGATCACATTTATAAAATGTTCTCACGAACGTACTTACAACATTATCAATCATTTAAATATGAGAAACAGATAGAGTGAATGAAAACACAAATGAACTGTCTTACTTGACTATTCAACGATTCTTTCAATCTTAAACTATTTTCATCACATTTAAAGAAAATAGTCAATAGTCAGATTTAAAAAGGTTGAAAAATATATTACAGCTGACAGAAAGTAAAAAAAATAATAATAAGATGACGATGACGATGATGATGATAATGAAAGAAGAGATCCATTAGTCACCCAAACTTCAGAGTAGCAGACAAAGATGTGATGCCCCCAATTGCAAAAGACTATATGTGGTCAGTCAGCGAGGGCCAGAGCCAGCTCAAATAAGACTCACACATTAGTAAAGCTGGAATAATAATAATAATAATAATAATAATAATAATAATAATAATAATCATAATAATAATAATATAAATAATAAAAGAGTACACCGAAACAAACAGAAGAACCTTGGGTGGTTGGTGATATTTGAAGATATATATGGCCATACACCCGGGAATCTACTGGTGTGTGATAGGAGGTAAGATATATGATACATTTGTAAAGGCAGACGAGGGTTTTGTTGGGAGCAGTGGCAGAGGGAGCATGGAAATCGACCCTTTTCTTGCTCGACAGACGGTGATAACCTTCCTTGACCCGCTGATCCATGCACCAAAATAGTCGCATGCGTCCCAGAACCTTAGCCGTTGTTTAAACTTCCTCGGTCATAAAAACCAATGACAAAGCAGGCCTGACGAGAGTGGGAGACAGGTGAGGGGGGGGGGCTGGTGTACCCGGACCCGCGGATGGGAAAGAGGCCTACCCTGGGTCACTGTATATTTTGTTTTAAGTAAATCTCTACGAGAAGAAAACAAATACAGTAACACGGCTGTAAAATACAAAATCATTCTCTTTGTTTACTGACCATAACCAGAACTAAAATGCCCATCTCGTGCAGTGGTGTAGATCTTCGTTGTTTGCTATCTATCTATATTACCTTACTAAAAGTAATGCAGATATTGCCAGTCTAACTGTAACTTGTAAACATACTGCTACATACAGGGAAAACAATTCACAATTACATTTTATGATTAATGCAAGCAGCCCAGACAGATCTTTTGTACCGAGACCCAGAAATGTCCTCTGCCCCGGGCTGTCGGCGGTCCTGTGAGAGAAAGATGGGTCTGACTGACTGCCATGTGGATATAATATTATTGTCCGCGCTATTTGCGCTGTGTGTGTGTATATATATATATAGATAGATAGAGAGAGAAATAGAGAAAACTGTTCATAATACTGAATAGTGATGTAATTTCTGTAATTGTCCATTTATCGTAGAAAACATCCGGCTTTAGTATTACAGAAAACTATATATAACTGAGATTTCTTATTCTAATTGTACCCTCCATAGAGAAACCCATAAAGAAATCTGTTGATAATGCGCGCGCAACATATAAAGAGGAGGTATTACACACACACACACACACACACACACACACACACACACACACACACACACACACACACACACACTCTCTCTCTCTCGCGCGCGCGAGCGTGTGCGCGCGCTAACATTCACGTAGATTCCAAAAGTTGTGAAAACAGAAAAATCATGCAAGGGAGACAATAAGCCTTTAGAAAGTATTGCGTCAGTAAAATTACTTCCCTTCTCAAGTGGCATACTTTTACATTGTGAAAAATCATTTACGAGTAGTTTCATTAGAAAATAAGCCGAAACATTCCTTATAAAGAATATTCAGACTTTTTGGGTGCACTTCATGTGTAAGTTGATTATATGTATATCAAATTAGTTTTACATAAATTTTTATATACTAAAACTCTACAATTTCGTTGTTTCTTTTTTCATTGATTTTGAAGTCTTTCTTTTTCTTTAACTTTCTTGTTTTCTCCGTCCAGTTTCTTTATGAGTCTGATGTAAATATATTTTTTATGAGGTAGCTTTGAACATTGATTACACTGGACATACCATTTTCCTGACTTAAAAAAATAAAAATCTGAAAATAGACCTTGTAAATGGTTTCCTTGTCTGCTTGCCAGTGTATCTGTGTGCATATGGGAATATGTTCGTATGTCCTTATGTGCGCGAATGAATTTTTAGCGTACATGTTCAGTCTCGTGTGACCACCCACCGCCCCTCCACACGCACGCACGCACGCACGCACGCATGTATCCAGCGTTTTGATGTAAAGCAGTACGAGGTTTGCAACATCTCACAACTTACGAAATTTTTACCGAGAGCTCTGGAGCCAGTTGTACAACATGTTTCTAAGCCTTAAAACTGTTCTAAAGAAGCAAAATCTCTTCTCTGCCATTTAGATGCATTGCACAAGAACATACAAAAATTGTACTTAGAGCTGGACGGAAAGTCAGAGTTAACATCTTTATCTTACTTAAAGCAATTTTGGTTTTAAAAATTCTAAAATTGTGGTGAGCACTTTAACTGTTTATCTAAAAAGATTTAAGGCCTAAAAGTGTTTAAAATGAGAAATGTGTTGTGCAACTGGCCTCTGTGTTCCGGGATTTTTATTTCAATCAGTTTACCATTTCATGGATTGCGTTTTCTTTTTGTAAGCACGTGCACCCAGCAGAACGAGAAATAGACATGGTTACGTTCATGAAAACATTTCATGCCATATCTGTATTTGATGTTTTTCTGTTTTTTATGTCATTTCTGTATTTGGTGTCAAACGTAGCTGGGGCATTGGACGAGGGAGCGGGGAATAGGGAATCGAAAGAACAGAAGTAGTCTGCTGTCTCCCATAGGCAGAATGATTTTTTTTCACAAGCACGGCCAAATTAATATTTGATAGACGCATTCCTATAATTGTGTGTGCGTGGTAGGTATATTCTACCCGTTGAAGGTTTTCGCAGGCGGTAAGTTCTTTGCCCCTATATAGCGTTTCATGTTCTACTTTAATGGGAATGAACGAACGAATAAACGAATGAAAAGTTCGCTGCAGTGTAAGATTACCGTAGCTCTAAAAGTAGAGCGACAACATGCATACTAGTTTATCATCTAATAAAACAAGAGGGTTTTATGATACGTCAACATTTCTAAAGTAGACGATATTGTCGATGATATGCATGCGAAGAGCCAATAAAACGTTAAATATTATTTATTTGGCATCAAATGGAAATTTTCCACTTTATATTTATATGTATTTATAGTGTGAGTTTCATAAGTTTCATAAGATTAAATCTGTACTTTGTTTGTCTTTTCCGTCCCCTCTTCTTATATCTCTCTGTCTCGGTCGCTGTCTCTCGTGCACCCTGCCTGTCTGTATTTGTCTCTTTTGATCTTGTTCTTAATCTCTGTATCTCTATTTTCGTTCTCCCTGTCTGTAACGCTCGGTTTTTTTTTTGTACCTCCTAAACATCGGAACTATCGATTGATACAATGTGTCATGTTTATCATCACATCATTATCACATAAATTTTCTATCACCCAAAGCCGAACCTGTAACTGTGAAACTCGAGCCAACCCTCGTTTCGTTTTCTATTGAGCGCCGTAAATACCTGCCCCTCTCAGATGCAATTACTACTTTGAAGTGAAAGACACAGAAGGACTAGAATGGGGAGAAGTATTGTGGCTTGCTTTGTGGGTTTGAAAAAGAAAAAAAGAAAAGCACAAGGCAAACGCCTGCTAAGGAGCAAAACATGGAACACGAAGCTGATACAAATAAAGATGAAGACATACACAGCGAAAGAATGATGTATACACCTTCACTGCCACCTTCACTAGCCGTTAAAACTCCTAATCAGACTCCTAGAGTTCGCACAGAGCCAGAGACTCACCTTAGCCAACACCTTGTATCCCCACAAGAAATCAAGGACGGCCACCTGGCACTCACCAGACGGACTGGTCCATAATCAGATCGACTACATCCTACTGCCGAGACGCTTCAAATCCAGCATCAACAGGGCCAAGACAAGGACATACCCAGGCGCTGACATAGGCAGCGACCATGACCTTGTTCTAACAAACCTGAAGCTGAGGCTGAAAGCGAAGCGACTCTTAAACACTCCCCGAATTCGCTTTGATTTGGAGAAGCTGCAAGACCCAAAGGTTGCAGAAGTCTTCAAGGCCACGGTTGGCTGAAAATTTGGCGCACTGAACCTGGTGGACTGTGATGTAGACACCCTCGCTGGAAACATCAAAGAGGTGCTACTGTCGACAGCCCAAGAGGTTCTAGGGCGACATAGAAACAAGAAACAGCCATGGGTCACGAACGACATACTAGACCTCTGTGACCAAAGGAGGGCCTTGAAGAGGGAAAAGAAAAGCAAACCAGAAGCAGCAACCAAATACAAAGAAGTGAATTGTGCCATTAAGAAAGGGATGAAGGCAGCTAGGGAGAGCTGGATCGAGAAGCAGTGCCAGGACATAGAGGTTGGAATGGCACGAGGTGACAGCAAAAAGGCCTACCAACTTCTAAAGACCCTCACTAAGACAGACCAGCAGAAGATCTCAGTCATCGAAGACAGCGATGGTCACCTTCTCACAGAAGGCAATGCTGTACTCAACCGATGGACAGAATACTGCAAGGACCTGTACAATTACCAGCTGAAGACCGACGCCAACATTCTCCAAAACAACCAGACTAGAGACAGTGAACCTGCAGACCTACCAGTCCTACGGGAAGAGGTCGAAAGAGCTGTACATAGTTTGAAGGGAGGAAAGTCACCAGGCGTTGATAATGTACCAGCTGAGCTGGTCAAGCAGGGTGGGGAAGCAACTACAAAAGCCCTAACTGTTCTGTGCCAAAGAGTCTGGGAGCGCAAGGAATGGCCCAGAGAATGGACGCAGTCACTAATCATTCCCCTCCCAAAGAAAGGAAACAGCAAACAGTGTCAGAACTACAGAACAATAAGCCTTATCAGTCACCCAAGCAAAGTCATGCTGAAGGTCATACAGAACCGCATCAGAACCACCGCAGAAGAGCTGCTAGCAGAAGAACAGGCTGGCTTCAGACCACGTAGAAGCACAGTTGAGCAGATCTTCAACTGTCGTCTTCTTATAGAAAAGCATCTGCAGCATCAGCGGGACCTTTACCACAACTTCATTGACTTTAAGAAGGCATTTGACAGAGTCTGGCACGAGGGGCTATGGCATGTGATGCGGAAATTCAACATTGAGGAAGGGCTTGTCCAAGTCGTTGAAGCGTTGTATAACAGCTCAACGAGTACAGTTTTGCTTAACAACCAAATAGGAGCTTACTTTCGTACCACAGTAGGGGTACGTCAAGGATGTCCCCTATCACCCGTGTTGTTTAATATATTATTGGAGAACATCATGCTTGAAGCTCTTCATGACCACCATACCTCCATTTCAATCGGTGGAAGACCAATCTGCAACCTACGCTTTGCAGATGATATAGATCTGTTAGCAGGTACAAACAAGGAACTGCAAGACCTCACCAACAGACTGACAGACAGCTCAAACGCATATGGAATGGAGACCAGCACAGAAAAGAGCAAAGTTATGATCAATGGCAACGGCAAAGCAGAGATCTATATGAACGTGGTACAGCTCGAAGAGGTAAGTAGCTTCAAGTACTTTGGAGCCACCCTCTCCAAGGACGGCAGCACCACGCAAGATATCCGCATCAGGATCGCAACAGCAACAGCAGCAATGGCTAGGCTAGATAGGATCTGGCATAGCCACAAGATAAGGTTCACTACCAAGTACAGGCTATACAAATCCCTGGTAGTGCCGATCCTGCTCTACGGATGCGACACGTGGACTCTACTCGCCGAAACAGAAAGGAGAATCCAGGCATTCGAGCACAAGTGTCTGAGGAAGCTGCTCCGGATCTCATACAAAGAACACAAAACCAACGACTTTGTAAGAAACAAGATTGCCGCACTCGTAGGACACCAGGAACCTCTACTATCAACAGTCAAGCGACGTAAGCTGGTCTTCTTTGGCCATGTAACCCGGCACGACACCTTGTCGAAGACTATCCTTCAAGGCACCTTGGAGGGTGGCCGACGCCGCGGTGGTCAGAGAAAGAACTGGCTTACGAACGTCAAAGACTGGACTGGTCGTCCTGTACAGGACCTGCTGACTATTGCCCAAAATAGGCAAGAGTGGCGGGCCCTATCAGCTGCAGCGTCTATCCATGTGCTCCCCCCAACGCCAGGTGCCAGGCAAGGGACGACTGACTGACTGACTGAAAACTCCTAATTTTAATTTTACGACTGTCTTGGTTACTACCATGATAACACATTTTAATAAACACTTTTTCTTGTCTGTTTGCTCTTCGTTTATTTTTTTGTTTTTATAATCGTACTTTCTGTTTTTTGTTTGTTTATTTGTTTGTTATTGCTGGGCTGGGTAATTGTTTGTTTCTCTTTTGAGCATGTATTTGTTTTGTCACTTTTTTGTTTGGCTAGTAGATTGGCTGGTTGACTAGCTAGTTACTACAGAATGGCATGGCTGGTTGTTTGACTGCTTGGTATGACATGCCATCGTTGGTTGGCTAGTTCAAAAGGTTTTGTTAGGTCCTCTGGGAAGTAGAGGAAGAGAGAGAAATGAGAAGACATTGACAGACAACATCCAAGTGATGACATCTCATTTACCGTGACCTTGAGAATGGCAAAGACCGTCCAAAGATGACAAGATATTTATACTCAGAATATTCAGAGCCCACGAACTGACGATGACTGATAATTCTTCGTTAAATTACTCGTTTGAATGAAAGTTTGACCAATTGCAGTTAATTGACTTACAGTGCCTCCATTAGTGCACAACAACTATTTTGTGTTCCATGCATTATAGAGCCTTATGTTGGTATATATATATATATAATCAAGACGATCTTTCAATGCCCGATGATCTGAAATGCATATTTTCATTTCATATAATCAGCACGTGGCTGATAACGTTGATAATCAGTTTCACAGGTTCGCGTCAGTCAGAGTGCAAACGAGTGAGAAATTTTGTTGTCGTCAATGTTGACTTTCACTAGTGACCCGCACTTGCTCACGACAAAAGACCTTATTCCTCCCTTCTCATCTCTCCCGCGACACATTCCTTTCCCCCCAACCCCGCCCAACCCGGCTCCCGAGACTTGACATACACGACCGAGGTCCCCTTATCCCCCCACCTAAAAAAAAAAAATTGGCTGTCACCATCGCTGCATGATTCTCTTGTTTTTCAGCCTGCGCCGAGATTCTTATAAGCTTCTTCCCGCATTCATAATGGGCGGTGTCCGATCCCCAGTGTTTAATAAAGCCGTCCGAAAATAGATTGGATTGTCTGGGAAAGCGTCTTTCGGGTTAGATAAAGGGGGCATGAGGGGAGTTCTAACTGAAACAGAAATCCCTGAACAATGTTACAGCTTTAGGTCAAAGCTTCCTGAGACTTTATACTACACTTATAAATACAAAGAATACATGGAAATAATATGAGAACACAATTAAATCAAGGTAGAATCAACAGCAAAAAAAATAAAAAAAATTGGTGACATCTCAGGACCTTCAACCTCCTGGACATGATGCAGGGATCCACTTACCGCCCAGAGCCAGACATGGCCCCATGACTCTCTCTGGTTGCCTTGGTAACGATGGCTTGCATTCTTATGACTGTCTCTAGCGGAGCTGCCTGCATACTAATTGCTATTTGTGACAATGTTTCTCGAGTCTTTCAATCTCGAACAGTATTGCGTCTATTGTTCATGTTGTCGTTATCCTTCTGACAGCCCCACTTGCATAATCATGAACATCTCCATAACAATTCTCTGCCTAACAACATCACCTGCTTTATTATATCTAACAATAGCTCCTACATTCTGCTATTATTTTTATGTATAACTCCAAACATCTACATCGTTGCATCAACAGCTTTGACAATATCTTTCTTCCTTTTTTTCTTACACTGCCAACTCTTGCGTGCTTGTTTCATTATTGGCTCATTGTTTTAATTGATCGAATCATTAATATTATTATTCATTGAGACACACCAGGGACCCATCTTTAATAGCAAACTCTCCAGCTGAAACTGCGAAGTAAAAAATATCACGTAGACTGACTATTGCTAACATTTCTGTTTTAAGTTGGCAGCAGGAGGGCTGACTGTCTGCCTAAAGTGTCACCAGCCCCTGAAGTTACTCCAAAGATTTATGTTTGCTTATCTTGAGATCGCTGATTGGATCAATGGTATTAGGGGATCATGTGATCGACCAGGGTCCTTGAGCGTTTGGTTCAAAATGGCTGCATTTGAATTTTCTTCGCGTCTGCACTGTGTGAAGGAGGTGCCAGAGTCCGGTAAGCAGGGTGGACAGGGAAATCAGGATAGTAAAAGAATGGATAGTAGAATGATAATCAATAATAGGTAGGATTCGGCTTAACTATAGTAGTCTGCAACAGAAGAAAGAAAGATGGATAAACAATCTTTTTCTTGCATTTTGTCTGTATTTCTTTATCTCTTCTTTTTTTTCTTTCTTTCTTTCTTTCTTTCTTTCTTTCTTTCTTTCTTTCTTTCTTTCTTTCGTTTTTATGTTCTTTGTGTCTTTATTTATATATTTTTCTGTTTTCTTTTTTACACTTTCATTTTATTTTGTATTTTTTGTATATATTTTTTTCTTTTTTGTTAATACTTTTCCTTTTTTGTATTCTTTCTTTCTGGTTTCTTTCGTTTGAACTTTTTGTATTCCTTTTTTCCTAATGAATAATTTGTGTTTCTTTTCTCGTTTTGCTTTTTTCTTTCCGCTTTTTGATTGACTCTGTGGGATCCTTGCCCCTGCTGTAACCGACCGATCTAAGACGAATAATGAAAGATATCAGGGCAATGAAGAATAATTTACACTGGCACCATACAGCTGCGTAGCTCCGATATTTCCTAGCGAATTAACGTTTTTAAAGCACGAAACGTCATTCACGCGAAAATTTCTTTGTCATGCAGTATTCATGAGAACACATGAAATAAACTTGTGTGTGTAAAAATAGAATGAGAATAGGACGCGCGCGGACGCACCACACACGCACACACACACACACAAGCACGGAAGCATGTTCAGGCGCGAGAGTGTAGGCCAAGAGTACTGAAGTATGACAAACAGAGAATGTCTGCTTAGTAACGTGTTTGTCTGCGTGCATGCCTTGTTCTCACACTTACATACCAACCCCACGCCCGTCCCCAACCCCAAGGTCCCCCACCCTCAATCCCTGGGCGCAAAATTCAATATGGCGGACCTTTCCTAGCTGACCTAGCCATTTCCGATCTATTTTCTAAAACCCATTATCGCCAGCATCAGGGGCGGATCCTCAGGGACCCGGGCTGCAGCGAGCTTCTCGGGGCGGAAAGTAGCGAGAGAATGGAGGAACTGCACATACGTCACCTCCATCCTCTGCCCACACCTTCCTCCCTCGTCATCCTTCCCTTCTGACAGTCACACCCCCCTCACCTTCTCTCTGTGTGTTTCGTTATCCCTTGACGCTCAGCTCTGCCAGTGAATAGAGGAGGCAGCTTATCTCCTCTCTCTAGATACAAGCAGTCACAGCCTCTCCTCTTCCTCTTTCTCTTCATCTTCCGCTGGGACTCGAAAACCTTTGTGAACCGAGGGTCAGGCAACATGCTGCTAGACCTTGTGAATATTGCACGAGCGCTGGGACACTTGTGGACAACAGCAGTACACGGCTTGCTCAAAAGGAAAAAACACAACAACAATGAAGGGAGGAAGATGTTAGGGAGGGGCTGGGGTCTGACAGGGTGGTAGTGGGTGCAGGGTGAGCAGGGTTGTGGCGTCAGTCAGTGCACGGGGGTTGTTAATATCTGTCACATCATAGCCGGACCCCAGCTTTCCTCTCGTCGCTGCAACCGTGTCCCCGAACCTTGTGACCCTTCCCCTCTCTCCACACTGTCATTTGTTCTCATATTCTCCAAATTCAACAACCTGTGTTCGTCACCCAGGCTAGGACTAAAGATTTTCCTTTTTTGTGTGGATTTGAAATGTTTCTAAGCATCAATTATGAAAGTACTTATTAGTGAAGGTAACATCAGCATTGTCAAAGGTAAATGGATTTGGGTTTGCTATGGACATTGAAGATAAAAGTTGATGTTAAACCCAAACCATATAACAGAAAAATTCGAGATTGTTACTCCAGCAAAGCTCCAGCAAGGTGTGACTAAGAGACAGACAAGAGTCTGAACTGATATAAGTATTTAGGTAGACAAATATAGTCAAGTAAACTTCAGAAAAAATATTATATATATATATAGATAGAGAGATAGATAGATAGAGAGAGAGAGAATGCGCGCGCATTAGAGAAAACACAATGTGTAAAGTTTCTTAATCCATCATCTTTCTTGTTTATTTTGAATAAAATGTATTGTCATAATATGACTTTGGCGGGTTTTTTTTTTATTGCACATGGGTTTGGTAACTTCAGACACGCACCTAAAGACAAAAGTACATGCACGCATAGCTATATGGAAATACACGTGCAAAGACAGAGATTTGATTTGCTCATTGATTTTCTCGGCCACATACCGTTTTCAGACGAGAGATGTAAGTAAAGTAATGGTCACCGGTGGTGCGAGATAATGTAATTCTATTTTCAGAAAACTGGTCTGTCGACCATGAAATTGTTGGCAAACTACAAACAGCGCATTAACGCAAACAATATACACTGAAAACCCTTTTCTTTTTTTGAAATTCCATGAGCATGAACAGATAACCGGCGTCGCGATATCACTGGGTCAGACAAGTGCAGGAAGAGAAAATATTTGGGCCCAGAACAACGCAGCACAGTTCCGCTTATTTCATCTAGGTCTGGTTACTCCCTTGTTGCGATCCCTCTTTATTTATTTATTATTATTATTATTTTTTTTGTTCTACACCCAATCAGCTACCTCCCCAGGCAACCCCACCCCCAAATAAAAAATATAAAAAAAGACAACAAAAAGCCCAAGGTCCGTGTGACACACACACACAGCGCGGTCGCTCGCCTAGAGCATCGTAAAATTCTCGTCACAAGGATGGCGTGGCCACTCACGTGAAAAACCGAGGACTAGCAAGTCACGTGCTCTCCCTCCTCTCACCCCCGCCCTACCCCCGCCAAACTCCAACAACCACACACACACACACACACACCCGCTCTTCGCGCTCCTGACTGTCTGGACTGGTGCAGGATGTTGGCATGAGTTTCAGGTGACTGGGCATGAAGGAGAGATTGACACACTGCTTGGCGGAAGAACTGCCGCTGCATCTGACGTTGATACGCATGATTTACTCGCGCAAACGGGTCTAGTTTCTTTTTTTCCTCTCTCTCTCTTTCTCCCTCGTCGTCGCCTCGTAAGATAACTTTTACTTGTCATCGCTAAACGTTACCTGTTAATTTAACCACGACAAAAACAAAAAAAAAAATGCTAACGATCAAATACCAAAGTTGCAGTGATGTTGGTATCAGACTCTGTTGTTAGGCTCCAGACGTATTTATCAACGATTTAAGAGTGGTGCTGCTTATAAATCAGGCGGGCAGGTCCTACTATGATGTTTGCTATGGCTTTGCCAGCATGTTACTTTTTTATTCGGAGAAATTTTTCCTGTTAGTGTTCAAACCTAGCTATCAACGACTGTGGTCCTGCCGCTTATGAATCAGGTTAGCATCGACTGGTGTGTGAGCATTGTTATCTGAGGTGCTTTTGCTTGTTAGGAAATCGCGTTCCAATTCATTTATCTTGCCAATATGTAGATAGAGATTTCAACGAGTTGTGGGCCTGCTGCTTATGAATAAGGTTAGTATGAAAGAGATACTTGATCTTTGATGTCTGATCGGGCTTTGCTTGCTAAGTCCTTTCAGTTTAGTCCCGTGCTGAGGGAAGAATCCTATTTAAGACGTTGCTATGGTTTTTGTTCTTTGCATATTATTTTTCGGGATTTTCTTCAGCAACAGGGATGAAGACTGCTGAAGGATTAATTTTACAATAGAGTGAGATTTCCTTCCTGATCAAAGTTTTCATCCCTAGTCGAGTGTCGTGTCCTCTGCAGCAGGCGCGTGAAGACTAGTACAGCAGGACGTGACCGCTAGGTGGCGACGAGGTTACCAGAGGTTGCGGTCAGTGGTTTAATACCATCTTACATCACCACGACTCTTCGGTCACGGAGGTAGCAGCGTGTCTCAGAATTTAAAGCCATCAGATGTTTTTTTCGGCGAGAAGGGGAGGCAGTGTTTGCTTCCTCTTGGGAACTCAAACAGGATTACCGTTAGAGTGAATTCTGATTGTGACGTGGAATTAGCTGGAGATGCTCATGTCAGAGCAAGAATAACATAAAACATTTTCAGTTCGCGCTTTGTCACTTCTGAACCTGCTACTCTCCAAATGCAAAAACTATAAAACTTCGCCATTGTGTGTGGCTCTGCTGCTCTGGCCGGTCACCGGCATCATCCCGCGATGTGGTGTGGGCGGTTGTGTATGAGACGACGATCAAAGAGGATCCATACATAACAACAAACGGAAATTGATACACAAATATTGTTGTTTCCACACAGCCATGAGGCGACGATCATGGTACTGGTCGCGAGTGTGGGTCGCAGTTGTCGTGGTGGTGTTTGTGGTGGTGCTGAACAAATCGCTCAGGAACGAAGATATCCATGAAGGTCAGTAACTAGGTGAGTGGGTGAGCGTAGGTGCGAGTGTGTGCATGTGTGTGTGTGTGTGTGTGTGTGTGTCAGTTTGAATGTGTGTGTGTGTGTGTGTTTGTCAGTGTGAGTGTGTGTGTGTGGGGGGGGGGGGGGGGCAAGCGTTCTCATCTTGCCTTAGTGGTATCTTTTGTAAAGAATTTTCACGTTCTCTTTCACATTCGTCTTTCCTCTTCACTTTGACTGAGGCGGACGTGCTGTTGTCTGGTTGCATAAACATTGTTTTCACTCGGATTTGTTTTTATTTTTTTTCTGATTATTTGACTTGTGTACTTTTATCTCAAAGGCGATAACCGGCAAAGATGGAAGGAAATGAACTGTTAGTTTGCCTGCCATGTAATGTTCTTTTTTTCTGAAACTGAGAAACATTTATGCTGACACTTAGAAGACAAACCAGATTAACAAATACACTATCTTTCTTCTTTTTCTGCTTGTTTTTGTTTTTTTGTTCTTGCTGTTCTTCTTATTCTTCTTCTTCGTCCTTTTCTTTTCATCTTTAATGTTCGATGTCTTTGTCGTTGTTCCCCTTCCCCCACGCGCCATTTTCCTGTCTCATAAATCTACTTGGTCGGCGGGTCGATGTGATCACGAGAACAGCTTTAGCAGCTGTCCACCTCTCAGTGTTTTCTCCAGGTCCTTGGGAGTTGCCACATGTCAAGCCTGTTTATTCGTGGGAGTTTTCTTCCCCTCCCCGTTCAGAGTTGTTTCCCCTTCCTATGTGTGTGGACAAGCGAGTGCATGTATTGTCATTAGAGATGTTTCTGATTAGTTTTTGTTGCTGTTGTTACAAATTTAGTGAGTCACATAATTTCAGTTATTTTTTAAAGAGGTATTCTTTCACGCCCGAGATTATACCACTATTCCCACGTATGCCTCAAGGGGGGGGGGAGATTTATATATGATACAAACTCTAGCTACGTGGGAATAGTGGTGTTTAAAGGTTTACTACAGACTAGAAACAAAGCGGAAATCCTCAAGGCACAAACGAGTTCAAAACATGGAGGTCTGCATATACCTCCAAAGTCTTGTTAATGCATCTCTCTATAGCTAGCAATTACCCCAGAAGCAGCTCTACCCTTTGAACCAACTATTTTTGTGCGAACTTCATATCATTTAAAAAAAGATCTTTCTTTACCAGTTACCACTGGGTCGTCTTTTTTTGCACACGGTGAATCGATCATTTTGCAGAAACCATGTACTCAAGGATTAATTCCGATGTTCGAGTTAAAACCTTTAACGACTGACATCTGCTGATGGCTGACATCACGAAGAACTTGTTAAAAAATTTGATTATGCCGTAGGGAGTGTATATTTACAAACCAAAAAATGTGATGAGTGTTTTCAGAAATGTACGTTAATTTCGTCTAATTACAATCAGTTAGTGGGAAAGCTGGTACCTTATGTTAATTGGATTCTCCCTAGACATTGGACATTGTGTCTAGAGGTGCTTGAAGACTCGAAAAGACTAGAATTATTCACTTAGATTCTAGGAGATAGTATTTTTGTACTGATCTCAGCTCAGTCACTTGAAAAGAGAAATTGCGCTCTACTAGAACTTTAAATTCTAGAAACAAAAAAGATTGGGTGGATCGTCAAATTCGTCTTCGCCAAGGAGATCGCCGCGCAGTTGGATAATTATAAAATCCTCGTGGAGACGCTACAATAATCAAAGAAAGGAGAAAGTCCCCTTTAGTGTGATCGAGCAAAATCGATTGCAATGACCTCTATCCCTTACCCTTCCGAAAATAAGAGAGAGAAAAAAAATGCTTAAATGGCAACAATAATGGGTGTGTACCGATGAGAGAGTAAGAGGAATAAATTGTCTAGCAGAAATCAATTGAGTGACGTTAAAGAAACAAGCAAACAATAACAGGAAAGCAAAACTTCTTGACGTATTACCCGTCAGGCAAAACATTACCTCACGGCTCGTTGAACGAGCGACAGCCCCAAGAGGCAGTAGTGATGTCAGCGCACTAAAGGTTATATGGGGGTCAGCAGCATCCCACGTAGACGTGACGGGTATTTTAGAGGTAGGAACGGTTAGGTAGAATGGTTGTGATGGTGGTTGTGGTGGTGGTGGTGAGAACAAGGGAATGGAATAAAACCAGCGTCAGCATGCATGTGAGGTCTTAAGTTGCATGACATGAGGTTAAGTCAGTTTTTTTTCCTGACTTAACTTTCAAATTTTCCTTTTGAATAGTGTGTTTGTGAAGTTTTGGAAATAAATCTTAAGCCGTTGGTGCCAGGTGGACTATTGAGACATGCTAGCGAGACCCGCGTTTTGAGACTTGTTTTCAAGACTTTGCATGTTGCCCAACCTAGCTTCATTATCTTTGTAACAGACTCACGTTAAACGTCCAGGACCGACACAATCAGACACATGCGAGCATATGCAAGAATATGTCAGTATATATCTATATAGATATATATATAAGTATATATGTCAGTTTACATGAGTTTATGTATGTGGTTAGATATGTGTGTGGACATGTGAATATATATGAGGATATGTATGAAAATATGTGAGTATATATCAGTCTGCATGAGAGTATGTATATGGGAAGCTATGTATGTGGACATGTGAGTATATATATATATATATATGAAAATATGCATGTTTCAGTATACGTAAGTACGTGTATACAAAAATATATTTCTACATGTGAGTATATATGAGAATATGCATCAAATATGCGATTATATATCAGAAAACATAAGAGTATGTTTATAGGACGATATGTATGTATGTGGACATGTAAGTAAATGAGAACATGTATGAACATAAGTAAGTAATCAATTATCTGGGAGTGCATTTGAATAGACTATTACCTACTTGTCCGAAACAAGCAATCTCACCCAACATAATACTGTCAAAACTGAAACGTGCTCGTCGCATGTTTGTTTCTAGTGCATCTTCAAGGGTAGAACTCCCTGCCATTTCAAATCCGCCATGTACAGTCCCCTGGGACATTCACGAGTGCCTTTAAACCGGGCTAAAAACAGCTTTGCTCCGTAAATGCTTTCCTCAATGTTACTTGCATTCTTCTCTCACATTCAGCGTTAATTTACAGTCTCACCTCGTTGTCCCGCCACTATTAGCTTAACACAAATGTTGGGCAAGACTGTGAGGGCAACCATCTAGGTCAACCTTTTTCAGCGCCCAGCACTATGAACGTAAAGTGTTCAACATCCACTCCTCACACACACACACACACACCAGAAAGCAACCTTCCCGCATCCTTTCCGGAGCCATGGCACAGACAGTCTCGTCACCTGTCCTAGTCAAACCTCGTTGTACATTCTTCCCAAGGACTGGATCTGCGAGCAGCTACAATCTCCCAGGTGATCGTCGGGCAATGCTAGCAGAATATGGATGGGGTGTGTGTGTCGGGAGTGGGGGGTATAGAGCCTCCACAGTCTACACCCACACATCCTCCTCCCCTCCCTGAACTCGTGCGCGTGCGTGGACAGTGTGACACATCTGCTCCTGAGTTGTCGCTCCCTGCGGGCCTCAGTTCCATGAGGGCAGGACAGTCTTGCCGAAGATCGATTAAAATATCGTTGCTGGCATCACTGATGTTTAAAAAAAAACCCGACCGACATTCAGCGCTGGACAAAACTCCTGAAGAATAAGAGAGTTTTTTTGGCGGTGAGTGAGTGAAATCAGCCGTGGGTTAATGAGTTTTAGCTCGCTAGCAGCATCGGCCCATCACTTCCATACTATAAAGCAAGGCTGATTAATTCCGTCTCCGGCTGACTGCCTGCAGATAGGATGATGGATTAGGCTGACGATAATAAAAAATGACAAAAATGGAGTGTAAACTTGGGTGGCCAGTGATTTTCGCTCTCGGAAAATAATCGACATGTGGTTTGAGATAACATTCTTTCACTAAATCCTGTAGCAAAATAAAGATAGTTGGTGGTGTCTTTAGCGTCGTGTGTTTGAACATTCACGTTAAAGCCTGCTGGTGCTGTTTGTGTCTATATCTATGGCCGTCGATTGTTTCACTACATACCTGTGTGTGTGTGTGTGTGTGTGTGTGTGTGTGTGTGTGTGTCCCGTGTTTCAATGTGTGAAAGAGCAAGCAAAAGATACTGTGTGTGAAACTGTGAATGTGGACATCAGAAAAGAAAAATGCAGAGACACTGTCTTCTTTGAAAGAAAGAAAGAAAGAAAGAAAGAAAGAAAGAAAGAAAGAAAGAAAGAAACAAACAAACAAACAAACAAACAAACAAAGAAATACAGAAAGAAAGACTGAAAGAAAAACAGAGGCTGACTTGCTATTTGCTTCCTCAAAACAAACTTGAAGCTGCAGAGGCCACGTCCTCAGTTAACTACTGTATCCTGTTATGATGACTTTGGTCGCATAGCCAGCAAAAACAGCATGGGATGAGGGAAAAGAGGGAGAGAGAAAGAGAGACTTGTGGTTAGAAAGACGAACAGTGAGGGAGAGAAAGAGAGAGAGAGAGAGCGAGAGCTAAGCAATGAATGATTTCTGTTTTGTCGCTTATAATAACCACTTGTGTGGAACACGTGGCGGGTTTATCATAATGTAGGTGCATTCAAAACATATGGGTGTAGGCTGTTACATGTCAGATAACTAGTAATGCCTATCCATAAGATTCTAAAGTAGAAAATGTTGCTGTGTATGTAGGTTTTTTTCCCTCACAGGAATAATAAAAGCTGAATCTGTAGAACAAAGGTTCCTCGTGAAGGCGATCTCAGTGAACTGTGCACGAAATGGAAAGAGCGACATACAAGAAAGAAACAAAAGGTTGCATATGAACGGACAGTCTGACATACAAAAAAGAAGCAAATCAACAGCCAACGGATGACAATATGGCAAACAGGATCGAATTACATAGATGAAGATAAAGAACTGAGGAGAGAGCAGAAGAGTTGATTGCATTACGAAAGCTTGTATTTAAAGAGATGAGTTTTGGGGTCGGACTTGGCAGCTTCAAACAGACACAAATCAAAGAGAAAGAAGCAAAGCATTCCAAACGATGGAGACAAAGAAGTAGATGTAGCTGCTGCTGAATGTCTCTTGTCTGATATGCAGAACAGAGAGAAGACGGGTTCCAGCAGGTTAAAGAGACTGACCTGAGTTCAGAGAGGTGTACTAGAGAAAGTGCTGGTCAGGGTTTAGTGCCTACGTGTTCGTGACTGGGCCAACTCACGTGGAGAAGAAGATGGGGACCACCAAGTGTATAAGCTTAGAGACAGGACCGTGGATGTTTGCCACGCGCATAGGAGACCAGGAACCTCTACTTGGAACAATCAAGCGAAAAAAACACCGGTCTGGTTTTGCCATGTGATCCGGCACGACACCCTATTGAAGACTGTCCTTCAAGGCACTTTGGAGGGTGGTCGACGCCTCTGTGGCCAGAGGAAGAACTGGTTTGTGAACGTCAAAGACTGGACTGGTCGTCCTGTACAGGACCTCGTCATGAACATGGCGCCTTTCTCCAGCATCAACCGGACTCAAAGCGCTTTATACACATAAAGGCGGACGAGAATGCCAATTTAGGACAGACATCAAATGCACTTGCATAAACATGCAACACAGAAACATGCAGACACAATGCACTGCAAAATATAAATAAAGTTGACGAAGAGAGCGCTTTCCCCACCATCAAAGCGCCCCGCGTCAAAATAATAATTAAAAAAAAACTCATTGACACTGGTCGCAAAACAAAGGGACTACTGCGTGCTCCTTTTGTGAAACCACTCGTGTCAACAAAGCTGATGCAGTAGGCAATGGAGTCCACTGAATGAAATCTTCGATAAAAAATTCTGCTTCAAAATGTAGCTGAAAAGTTATGACGACACTTGTATGGAAGCTCAAAGCACAATGCCCGGCCCTGTGGCCCCAGCCTTCGCAGACAGAAACATCGTTCCATCCACACAACTCCCGTTAGAGCAAACGGTCATCGCAGGATCAGCCTCCCGGAGGAGCACAATGTCTGCCGTATCACACCCGCCCCCGCTGGGCAGGAAAGCTTGATGTGACATCGCAACATCAAAACTCTGCGGAAAAAGGGCAGAAAAAGGAATGCCAGTATAACAACGATACTGATGATGCAAAGATCCAAAATCTAAGCTACGGCAAGATGGAGCAGACATTGCAGGAGAAATAAAATTACTGAGAGTAAGAAGAAAATGTCGCAGACATATAAATCCATCTAGGAACATAGGAGCTGGAATAACAGATTCACATATCGATATTAGACACAACACAACAGAAAAGACGAAAAAGTGACGGAGAGCTGTCATCCTCTAGCCATTTAGATGAAGGGAAATCGCTCTTCTCTCTATCCATGTTGTCCCCCTCCCCTAATGGTGAGTAACTGTCAAGGGACGAATGAAGCTCAAGGAAGATGGACTTGCAAATGACTGCATTGATGTTAGACAATGATGCGTCGATGACAAGACCAACATTCTTGACGGTCTAGTTCTAAGAGATGGAGGATAGACCGAAAGTAACGAGGGCATTAAAAAGGTCGCCATCGTCGAGTGCATCAAACGCAGCTGACAATGACTATCAACAGTAATGAGACATGATCCTTGTAACAATGATATGCCATACATTTTGTTTGCTTTACGGGATAGTTATTGAACAAAGAAAAAGAGAGCGAGAGATGTGCAATGAGTAGGTAGACACACAGAAGGATAAAGACACTGAAGAAGAGAGTGCGACAGACGGGAAGGGATATAAAGTCACATACATCAGCACGTGCATCATTGTTCAGAAAGGAAAACCGGTACGTTAGTCAATTGGGGCGTTTAATTAATACTCAGTAAACGTAGAAATAAATAAACATCTTACTAGTGTTATAACTTTATTAAATACATTACTAATTTTAAGTTAGCAGCAAGAATTATTCATTAAAAAAGCTGCTTTGTAAAAATACAGGGCGCATGTGTATGTAGTGGTTCATTCTCCCTACCATCGCCTTTTCGAATTCAGTCATTGTCTTTTTAACTCCAAGTTTCGTGAAGATTTAGAATGCAACGATGTTTTGTCGATGTCAGTGGTATGTTTTCATTTGATTTTGATTGGTGTGTGTGTGTGTGTGTGTGTGTGTGTGTGTGTGTGTGTTCGATCGCGTGCACGTTGACAATTTAACAAGTCAAACCAGGCATTGAAGATGTTACACGCAGAGTCGTCTGCTGGAGCAGACGGAAGAAAGACCCCGACATCTTTAAATACCATGCTAATCATGTCACAAACTTAAGCATGACCAGGTCTTTTATGGTAATTGAATTGTAAAGGGACTACCATAATCAGAAAAGAGTTTTTTAAAATTATTTCGATGGAAGCAGACCAAGTTAACAAATAAACATTACGTGCTTAATCAAATATTTATGAACCACATCATGGAGAATGTAATTTTCATCGTATGGCTTCCCGCCTGGAAACATTGAAGAGCGTTTGGATGAAGGGTGAGACTGCGGCCAGCCTAGTTCTGCATGCGCAGTAGATGGGTGTTGTCTGCGGGTAATAACAAACACAAAGGGAGAACTTAAGATTACACAATGTTTCAATAATATCAGATGATTTAAGTGTGGCATCAAAGATACACTGGCCTCCACACCATAACTGATAAACATGAAACGACAAGGACCGACTAAACGTCACCTAAAGATAAAGAAATTAGTTAAATATAGTAAAATCTGTCAAATGTTATAATAACGTTTGTGAATGCTTATTATTGTGAATGAATATTTGCGAAACAAGGAAATATTTGATGTGATCTTTACAAGAAGTATTTTGTGAAAAACGGGATTTACATTACATTACACATTATACATTATACATCTAACAATCGCAATAGTTGTTTGTGTCCTAGTCAGTGCTGATTTGTGTGTGTGTGTGTGTGTGTGTGTGTGGGTGTGGGTGTGTGTGTGTATGTGTGTGTGTGTTTATGTGATGGGTATCTGTATTGTGAATATAGTCTATGTATGTATTTATGTGTGTGTGTGCGTCTCTCTCCCACTTATTGTGTGTGTGTGTGTCTGTGTGTGTGTGTCTGTGTGTGTGTGTCTGTGTGTGTGTATGTGTGTGTGTGTGTGTGTTTGTGTGTGTGTGATGAGTATCTGTATTGTGAATATAGTCTATGTGTGTATGTATTTGTTTGTGTGTATGTATTTGTGTGTGTGTGTGTGTGTTTATGTGATGAGTAACTCTATTGTGAATATAGTCTATGTGTGTATGTATTTGTGTGTGTGTGTGTGTGTTTATGTGATGGGTATCTGTATTGTGAATATAGTCGATGTGTGTGTGTGTGTTTATGTGATGGGTATCTGCATTGTGAATATAGTCGATGTGTGTGTGTGTGTGTGTGTGTGTTTATGTGATGGGTATCTGTATTGTGAATATAGTCGATGTGTGTATGTATTTATGTGTGTATGTGCGTCTCTCTCCCACTTGTGTGTGTGTGTGTGTGCGTGTGCGTGTATATATTTTGTGTGTGCAGTTATGTGTCTTCCAGTCCTCTCATCTCCTTGTATAAAAATCATCAACGTAGTCTCTTCTCTCACAAATGTCAGTAAAAAAAAAAAAAATTCCATGCGTTCGGAGCGCCGCATCGCGCAAGGGGAGAGAAGGCCATGCGCTGACGACGTAAAAATAATCTTTCTTCAGCAACAGCCAGGCCTCCCGAGAGAAGCGCGCGCTCGTCATGCGCACGGTCTGGCAGGCAACGCCTCCCTCGGGTGCCAACGCCGTTGCACGCCAGGCGCGACAATCGCGCTTCTGTCAACCCGAGCCTTATCGCCCCTGGAATAATATGCATGCATATAAAAGTCGGCGCGGTGGACGATGCAATCAAGAGACGAAGCATTTTTGCCAGAGCTTCCTCCTGATCTGTTTTAATGTTTTAACTTTTGTTTTGCTGTGTACACCGTTTTCCTCTTAGCTCTTTCGTTTTTTTCCTCTCTTTCTTCAGTTTTCTAATTTTCACGATAATGCGAGGTTCTGCATTTTTAATAGACAGTAGACTTTTATTACTGAAGTGTTTGATGACAGTTTACCATGTCTTATTTCTCTTTGTATAAATTCGATCACATTAAGCGTTGTGCATATATGCATGTATATGTGTTTGAATGTATTCGTAGGGGTGTGTGTGTGTGTGTGTGTGTGTGTTCATATATGTGTATATGTCTTCGTTTGTGCGATATCTGATATAGTGAGATATATCTGCGTGTGTGTGTGTGTGTGTGTGTGTGTGTGTGTGTGTGTGTGTGTGTGTGTGTGTTTGAACGATTTCTCCACAGTCGTCGACAAAGGAAACAAGCTCCATCCCGTTGAAAAGGTATGTTTGACAACATAATAAATTTTTGTCTTCCCTTTTGCAGGTTTTGCCTATTGTTTGTGAATAAGCATGGTGCGTGCGTGTGTGACTGCGTGTATGCATGTAATTTTTTTTCTTCAACTCCTATTTAATGCTTCCAAGATATTTGCCATGCAGTGAATATGTACGAAGGTGTGCACGTGTGCATGCGTGTATGAATGCATGTGCAATAACGGATGATATGATTGTGCCGGCGCGTGCGTCCTCATAGCCTTGTGATGGATGCATTTCTGATGTGAGGCTGGGCACACACAATTTTCTGCAGGTAAGGCAACCACGAGATTGCGCGATAACCTCTTGGGCAGAGGTCAAGGCAGCTCATCAGTATCCCGAAGACGAGGACGTTGCTATGGAGAAGGACATCTCTAGTAGACGGGAATACATTCAGAACATGTGTCGCACGCATGTGCACACAGGAGGGAGAGTGTCCGACCCTTATATCCATGTACCGAGCAATTTAAGCATGTGCCTCGTACCAAAGGTATGGCTTAGCTAAGACATAACTAAGTTTAGTCTTACCTAAAGCTTTAAACTTGTTTTTTTTTTTAGAAATATATCTAACTTTTACTCTAAGTATTTAAAATAAATGTACTTATAGATTCTAAAGGTAAACAAAATTTAGTCTTTAAAAGGTTTCCATTTTATATAACTTTTCTAGCAGAGTCCCCTAAATGGGACGTAAAGTCAGCAAACTTAAGCTTACGTTCGTATTAAAATTTTCTCATGCACACCAGCCCAGGAGGAAACATATAATACAATATTAAGCGTCAAATGTCAAAACGGTGTCTCAAGGTTGTTTAGCTGAGAACATAACCCTTAGTTTTGGCAGACAAAAACCCAAAGATTATGAAAAAGAACAAAAGAAGTTAACGTCAGCCAGAGGTATAATATTATGAAACATGTTGCAGATAGGGTGTACATTTTGGAAGCGAGTCTTTTTCCACCTGCATGGTGACAGTGGGAAGACTCCTGGACAGGTCTCCACGCCCCTGGACATCGACCGCCTGTGGGTCCATTTTGGAGGTAACCGCACGCCCAAGACGCTCTCGCTCAATACAGAACCTGGCCGTCAAGTCATCTTCAACACCACGAGGGTCATGTTCGCACGTGACCCGTGGAGTCGACTTTGGAGTGCGTAAGTTCAGCTACCAACGGATGGGTTGGATGCAATGTTTTATGAAAGTTGTCTGTGATTTCTTGCTAAAAAGAAGAGACAACGTAGATTCGCGTACATACTTGCCAGTCCCAGGTCTCTAGTTCTAAACAATATACAGTACATGTTTGAAACGACACTTTCATCATCATCATCATCATCATCATCATCATCATCATCATCATCATCATCATCATCATCATCATCATCATCATCATCATCATCATCATCATCATCATCATCATCATCATCATTTTGTAGGTGTCCATTTGTGCCTAATTTCTGTATTCGTGTGCCATGAACAGATTTTGCAAGAGTGGGTAATGTAGATAAAAAGTAACTTCTTACATATCTAAAATTTCGACAAAGTTGACAATGAATTTGTTATACATACTACCATATCTCTTCTAAAAAAAAACTAATAAAAAATATTGTCACAGCTGTTGGAATATTTAAGTCTTCGCTTCTTTAATTTAGAGATAGTATTCTCACTTGTTATGTCTGTGGGACCCAAATGCGAATCAAATTCTACAGTTGATTGTCTCGGTTCTGATGCTTCTGCAAACTCACAGGCTGATTGGAAGCCAAATATGTGGCGTACATTATTAGGGCCAGAATCCCTTCAGGACACCATTTCATCGACAGACTGAGATAATTGTTTCAAAACCATAAATGCTTACAGAGTTAAAGCAAAGCCTTAGTGACACTCGAGAAGCCGACCATTAAAAATGTGTTCATTCACCCGGCTGAGCACACACACCCCTTGCATAAGACACCAAACAAACGGTTGTGTCACGATAAAATGAGAGTTTTTTACACGTACATGCTGACACTTGTACATAAATTTTAGGCATTGGTCTGTAATCGGGAGAACCTGTGGTAAGGTAGAATGTGAATAATCTGTCCACAAAGACATCGCATTATTTAATTAAGTCAACGTGCGTAGATCTGTTATCAGAAGAACGTGTTGTAGCAGACTAAGTGTCTTTATCGCACGTGCCTACGTCACAGACTAGATTAGCTATGATACCTTTCGTCGTTTAACTGCACAGGTACGTGGATAAGTTTATTCTACCAGACTCGTGGCTGGACCACGGTCAGCACATAGTCCAGCTCCGCCCAAAACTCAGCGTTAGCAGTGATGAAGGACTTGATGCACACCCGAACAGCACCCACACCCGTGATGCCAAGGAGGTGGTAACCTAAGAAATGTCTAAGGGAAAAAACATTTCTTTCAGTCACTCTGTTAATACTTTTTCTTCTTTTCGTGTAGGTAGTCTTGTATCAACGTTGATGTTTTAATTTCAGTTTGGTAGGTTGTTGATGGCTATAAATAGCATCTTTTGTGTCACAGCAACAGCAGTGACACAAAGTAGATATTTGCTCTTCTATTGCTGGTGCTGCGGTTTCTTCCGTGGTAGCGGACAAAGGTGTGGTTAGAACCACCGGCGTCGGAAGCCGGTTCGACACCCATGTGCCGCAGCTACCCGAGCTGTTGCGCGGGTGACTAACACTTTGACTCCCCAAATGACCAAACTGTTTGGGAAAAATATATTCGAAATTAGTGACATCCACAATAAAACCGTGCAAAGGTCTCAGTTTTATAGATTCGACTTTGAACAGTTTACTACGATACGGTCTTCTACGATAAAAATCAGTGATTATCTGTCCAGACACGAATCTTTCAGTCGTAGAGATTCGTTAACAAAAGCGTATTTAAAAATGTATTGTAAATCTCCATTTTATGTAACATTTAGTTTTCAGCGTTTATTCAATAAAATGAATTATACAATAGTTTTATCCGACAGCAAAACCCAAACTGATGAGCTGCTCACGTCCAACACATTTTTAGTTTCAGAGGTTCGTCTGCGCTGACGACATCACCTTCAGCGAGTTTTTGAACTACGCCCTTCAAGTAAGCATCGACCCCCACTGGAACCCGATCCACGAGCTGTGTGACCCTTGCACCTTCCGGCCGCAGGTCGTGGGCAAAATGGAGACCTTCGCGCGCGATGCGCGGTACGTCCTCGTCACTTCCGGTCTGGGTCATTTGACGCAGGGTCTCGACCATGTCAGCCATGTGCAGGACGAGCTGCAGCTGCTGACGCGCTACCACTTCCGGATGCTCGAGCAGCGCCCCCTGCTGCGTGCTTGCCTAGATGACGTCAGTCTGGCGCGCCGCTTGTGGCGGACCTTTCAGCTCAACGGTTATATCGCTCCTGGCCGGGGATTTCCCGAAGAGCATCTGACACGCGAACTACAGGGGGCGACACCTTCGCAAGCGGCGGCCCTCGTCACATCCCTGGTGACCGCTGCTGCTGCAGACAGCGGATTGGGACCTGAGCAGTGGGCTGCCATCCGCCACCGTCACATGGTGGCGGCGTACCGGGCGGTATCCAAGGACCTCCTTGTAGCCATGCAAGATAGGTTCGCTCTGGATTTTGATCTTTTTCAGTACGACCGCGAACCGGGGGACATCTTTGCTGTCTTGACATAACTTTGTCAACAGGGAGAACCATTGAGACGAACAAACTACAATACTGCTTCCTCTTCTAAGTAGGTCTTGTTTTGTCTTCGTTCTAATGACTAGGCTAAGGCCAGTACAAAAAATCGTTTACCAAAATTCCGGCTTCTAAATGAACACACCTACTGCACAAAGAAAGGTAAAAAACCACCAACAACAAAACGATGAGAACAGGAATGTACAGTGTTGTTAAGATTACAGCCAGTGAGAGCTGGACGCTTGTGTTAATCATACGAGTGTGTTTTACATTTGCAATGTCTCCGCGTGGTGGGGTCGAAGATTTGTATCTTGGAAATGGATTGCAAGTTTATTCAGTATTCAGATTTTAAGAAATGATATTTTGAACCAAGCTCAGCTTAATGATTTTAAAAAGAAATGATTCTCCCTATGGAGAAATTTCACTGTACTGCTATATCGCCATTTCAGAAAGCATTTTAACAGGTCTTCGATTAAAATTATCCCATATTGTGTTTCATAGTAGAATATATGTGATTATTTTACGTCGTTTACCTCTTTCATCGTTTCTATTTAAAAATGTTAATCTATATTGTATCTTTAACAGAGCTGAATCGATTGTCCTTTTCAAACTCTATTCAGAAACTTTCTCATAAGGCTAAAAGATATTTTAATCAGGAAATGCTGTAACACCTACTAAAACTAATGAGACTACAAACTAAACTAAATGTGACCCCCAACTGGAAACAATGTGACACACACCAAAACAAATGTGACAAAGCAACAAAACTTCAATCCTCATCTCATATTATTATTATTGGCATTTTATGTCACTATTTACTCGGATCAGTCGTGCTATGATAGGAAGGCCACATGTTCATTGATGTAAAGGGTAACGATGTCACAACAGGCAGAATAATATGCAGCAGCAATGTACACTTGTTATGAGGGCCCCCAGGGATCACCTCAAAGAGTGCACACAAGAACACACGCAGCCACACAAACACACTACTGGTCTCACACACACACACACACACACACACACACACACACACACACACACACACACACACACACATAAAAACATTACTCTTAACACAGTCCACACAATGCTCGTCCTTCTAACCCCCCCCCTCTTCCCTCTTGCTACTTTACCCATCTTTCTTGGCAGAATCACTATATTTCTCTGTTCCTGTTACTTGATGCCGTTTGTTTTCTGTTTCGTCGTCAGTACTGTCGTTTTCTTTCGTCCCCTTTGTTCTGTATCTACTTAGTCCATGTCTCTTCCTCGTTTTAAGCGCTACGAGCATGCTCTCTATGAGTGTGAATATGCGCTATAAAAATCTTCACTATTATTATTATTAAGACGCAGGCTGATAGAAAATGTATAATATTTAAAGCCTAATTCTATTTAAATATGAATTTCAACTAGTTTTATAAAAAAAAAAGGTAAAGGTCATCCCATAACCTTTTCAGGTCGTAGGGGAGTGAGGTGTTAGACCCCACTTTTCTCGGGGCCAGCATTTACATGAGGGTGGTGTCAATCTCCTCTCCCTCGCTGCCTTACCTTCCCTAACCCTCTATGGAGTCAGGTACCCATTCCCGTCAGCTGGGTCGACTGGGGGAAGTTTGCTGCGCTTATTGGGAATTGAACCAGCGCGCTCTCGGTTCGGAAGCCAGCGCTCTAACCACTCGGCCATCCGCTTCCCCCAAGTTTTATAACTTCTACACAAAACGTAACCGCCAGTAAAATACGTCTTTTGATTAGTGTGAAATGAAAGTCAGCAGGTACCACTTTTTCAGGAACTGAAGACAAATCTACATTTTTCTTTACCTTATGTGAACGATGTCTATGTCAAAACTAACAACATATGTATAGTATTATTGGCATCAGATTAGGGGAGACAACTTATACGGTTGAGCAAAGTGTGCGTGTGTGTGTGTGTGTGTGTGTGTGTGTGTGTAATAGAATGAGAGAGAAAGAAAAGAAAGAGAGAGGTACTGCGAATCCTTGAGATGCTTGAACCATGGCACTGGGGGCTGCAAGGCGATGTCGTTCCTGAAGACGATGATGTCGAGGATTCTCTCCCATTAACCATAACCACCGACCTCTCCACAGTTTTGATGAGTTCGGTAGATGGAGGACGAAGTTCTCACAGAAGCCTCTCCGTTACCTGTACAGGTTCTGCATTATATTATTAAGAAAAGGCTTTTATAGTGCACAATGTGATAGCGTAAAGTATATCGTAAAGTTTTCATAAGCATCTCATAACCGTCAAACGAATATGCTCTAAATGATTCTCTGTGGATATATATTTATTTGTGTGTGTGTGTGTGTGTGTGTGTGTGTGTGTGTGTGTGTGTGTGTGTGTGTGTGTGTGTGTGATGGAAACTGATAGTTCATTAAAAGTATCCAAAATAAAAAAGAAATTTAAAATAAAGATCATTTTAGATAAAGCTTATTCTAATGTATTAAGCATATTCTAAATTAATGAAAGTCTTGAATAATGCACGATTTGTGAGCAGTAAAAGCTAATGAAGCCAACGCTTTTAATACAGTCAGGTACAAACCATTTGAAAAAGAGACAAATTTGATATAAAATATCATTATTTCAATACATCATTGGGCATAGGGAGTTCACATAAATTACACTTGAAAATACACTTCCTTGATCTGGATATTATGACGAGACTATCAGTGAGTAGGTGAATGATTTTACTGCAAAAAATCACAACTCTAATACTTAAGAGTGAGTATAACTAACCCAAATATTCATATACTGATACAGGAACTGTACAGATAAATGACAGCTAGTGTTGATTCAATATCTTAGATCAAGATATTAAAAAAATACTGTTTGACTTACAGTGAAAATGTAACAAATTTATTCGATGACAAGTAATTAATGTCGCTTTGCAGCTTTCAAATAATTCCAGTTACCACAACAATAAATGTCAAATGGTTCCATAGTCATAGAAAAGAGTATTAAACACACTCATTGGACTATGGCGCAACTGCTTGTAAGACTCAAAGGAAGCTTTAAACTATTCCTGTTGGACAGGCAGTATTTTGTATTATGATTATGATGATGATTATTATGATAATAATAATTATTATTACTTCCAACTACTATTACTATTATAGCGCCTGTTTCCACTGTCAAGCAAGGCATAAGGCGCTTTACAAAGACAGCGACATACAATACTGATAAAAACTCATCGTGCAAAGAAAGAGAGACAAGAATTCAAAATCAAGCGAAGAATCCGCAAAAAAACAACAACAAAAACAACAACAAAATAGCAAAGACGACCAATAGGCTGCAGTGACCGTTTGTGGAAGATGTGGTCTACAGGAATAACGATGTGGCTTAGACACAGACCGATTAAAAACAGAGATATACACACACTGCAACAAAAGGGAACAGAAGACATCAAGTTCTACGTAGATACGTACATTCATTAATATGACAAAAAATAAAAATAATAATCAGTACGATTAAGCCATTTACCTCAAGGAATGTCACTTTCATCTTATGGACAAGGTTCTCATAAGTCTAATTGTACGGTATGGAAACGAGTTGTGTCTACAGCTGTATCTCCTCCTGCTATTACCATTGTTACATATACATGCATGACAAAAAAGAAAAACTGGTGTGTGTAGACATAATCGTCCCCCAGTAGGTGTAAAGTAGATAAAAGCTTACGTCTCCGGCGAGGTCAGGCTTCAGTAGTGCGAACCAGATGTCGCCGTGTCTCCAGGAGAGAGCTCAAACATCGTGTTGTTTTTATCTTTTGGTTTACAATAAACACGGCTGTCGTCTGTCAGGATTCAGAGTAAAATTTTACGCCTAATGAGGGTTGAACGGGATTGCAGCTTCGGGCTTACAAGAAAAACACATGGTGGAATTTTTTACACGCAGCTTTGCTTTTCCTGTTTGCCGTGTAATTTGCGCTGCTAATTTTTACCCAAAAATTTGACATACCTCCATTGTTCGTGTTTTGCCTAGTGTTAACAGTTTCGCAACCTGTTCTAAATTTCTGCGTCGGTTTTAAATGTTTTCCAAGGCACAGCGCCGCTGGCAAGCTTGACTGAACATTACTCCATTAAGCATCATTAAGTATGGGTCTGGCGGATGGTTTTGTTTTTGTTTTCACATAAGACTTTTTAGAAGAAACAACCTTATGGCCATTTGGACAGGCATTGTCTGGCTGGTCACTTTGACGATTTGAATATTCAACTATTATTTATTTTTTAATTGAAACTGGTTAACAAAAAGTCTCGAGTGCTGATATAAATTATTGCCGAGTCTGAGGTAATATTTCTGGTAATATAAACGACTAAAGCAAACAAAAAAAGAGCATCATCTGCTTGTCACCTTACTTGAAATTCTTGCGTGGACTTACAGTCTCAAAGATCGGTTTATAAAACAGTTACAAAACGTGTTTGCCATATCGTTTCTTGTCTCCAAAGCTTTCGGTCTGATGACGTGCAAAGCCATTCATCATATTATCAATACAAGTAATAATAAAATAATAAGTCAAAAATAAACCTATTCGAAAACAAAGAATACAATATTGTATAAAAACAAACATAAACTTCCCGGAGATTAAATTTTGAGTAAACTAATCGTGCTTTGAAAGGAGAATTTCACAACCACCGAAAAAACTACAAAAATAAGTCTTTACTGCATTCACCCTCAAATTTCAACGATAAGTGTTTGTATATTAACTGAATACTTGATTCGATTGCCTGAGGTGTTATTTCTATGAATGCATAAAATAATTAACACTACGATATTGACCTACTTCCAAGTACTTTATATAATATGTATATATAACGAAAACAAATTGAAAGACCACATGACGAATTAATTACTACTCATTAACGACATGCGTTCAGTGCAGTCTTTACATGCGTAAGTAGAAAGTTAGAGAATCTCTCCCAGTTACCTAGATTGGCTACTGGTGGCGACACACATGTTAATGCAAATGTTACATTATCTACAGAGATTTTTTTAAGCATATTACAGCAGCGTCTCCTCCTGCCGTCGCAGCGGTGAAACACTGGTAGCAAGAAAATTAAATGAAACTCATGCATAAGACGAGAGTGAACATTTTGGTTATTCTAAAAGACGCACGATCTTAGGTAAACATTTTTCAGATTTAAAATGATATCACTGCGTCTTGCTCCTTTTTCGTATGCGCAACCATGTCCTGGGCGGACAGATGACGCAAGTCTGGCAGATTAATGCGCGGCTCAGTAGTTAGTCACCAGGCGTGAGAAATGGATTTCCACACTCTCAGGTGTGTCGCTTGGTTTATTCCACACGATGGAGATAGTAGCATCGTATTAGAAAACTATTGACAACGTTTCTACTTGTTATTTTCATCGTTATTTTCTTTGTGAAGACATCTTTCTTTCATTTTCAGGGTATCAAGTAGTAAATCTTCTTTACCGGACTTTGCTACTTTTCATCGTGATAGTAAATGGTTTCTGCGATAGATAGATAGATAGATAGATAGATAGATAGATAGATAGATAGATAGATAGATAGATAGATAGATAGATAGATAGATAGATAGATAGATAGATAGATAGATAGATAGATAGATAGATAGATAGATAGATAGATAGATAGATAGACACTTTAAGTACTTGTTATCTGATTGCTCTTTGCGTTTTCTATATTTGTCTTTTGTTCGTCATCAGTACTGTTGTTCATCTTTCCGTTTCTTCTTATGTTCTCCATGTCCCGTTATTGTATCAAGCTTTAAGAGTACGCTCCTTACGAGAATGAGTATGCACTATACAAATCGCAAATTTATAAATATTATTATATAAAAACAGAAGTTTCTCATAGTAAGGTCAATACCTTTCTTTATCTTATTCTTTAAGTTTGGTTTTAAATGATTTTTACTATGAGTAACGGGTAACATTGTCTAACAAGTAAACCAGATATATATGGAAAATATCAATTAGCTAAATTTAAGACACTCTTTATTAATATCTTATCTTTATTAAATAATGATTAGCCTTTTCAGAATTGTTATCGTCCCTAACACAAACAGGCATGCACGCACGCACGTTTACACACTATTTTTCACACAAGTGGAACGACAAGAGAGATAAGGCAGTAAAAACTTTGGACTATTTACTGCAATCAAACAGGTGGAAAGGGGTTTATAATATTAAAAGCTTTAAATATTCTTGGCAGTAATAAAATCATCATCATCTTTAGTGTATGAAAGAAATGTGGGTCACGTCAAGAGTTTGCGTGAGTCTTTGTTATACTGCAGTGCATTGTTATTTTCAGAAGACATGAAAAAGACAGATGTCGTGAAGAAAGTGTATCAGTTGTCATTCAGCAGCCGTAGTCTCTCTACAGCCTGAGCTCGTAAAGCTTTCCGTTGTACTTTTCCATTTGAATTCAGAGGAAACTTGTCAAACACCAGACACACCTTTGGCATGGCTAATTCTCGCTGCTTGTCCACCTGGAGAAAACTTTCCTGGAAATATTCTGCGCACGTGCAGAGAAGGTCGTCGGGCACCACGCGCTGGGCTTCCGGTCTGGGATCCTGCACGACACAGACGCACGGAAGGTTCTCGAAGTCCTTGTCGGGGATACCAACCACAGCCACGTCGTGCACTCCCGGACACTCCATGAGGTGTGACTCCAGAAGCTGAGAACAGCAACCACGCGATTCATAATTTAAAGATTTAGAGAGCCAATGCTGACTTAAACAAAGCTAAAAACACTGCAAATCTGAGAATGTTCTCATTCTGGGAAGTTAGTCATTTCGCTCAAATAAAATGTTCAGTCCCCTTTTGACCATTTGTCACTCACCTGTGGGTACATCATAAAGCTTCCAATGGCAATTACTTCCGATTGTCTCCCCTCAATAAAGAGGTCACCTTCGTTGTTAAGGTATGCAAGGTCGTGAGGTCGAAACCAGGCCGCTTCCGGTGTAGCATCTGCTGTGAGACCTGGCTGCTTGAGGTACCCAGTGAAACAACCGTTGTGCTTAATCATTATCTCCCCTTTGGTGTTCAGGGGAACTTTCCTCAGATTGTTGTCAACAATTTTTACTGCTATTTCCTCTACAGGTCTACCGCAGTTGAAATCTACGACCTAGGCAATGCAGTTTAGGATACAAGCATTACAATAATGTTTAATAAAAAATACATAGAACATGACAAAACCCCAAAACTCAACTAATTATAGATCACATAAGTAATGATTGAGATAGAGTAATGGTAAAATGCTCAAAAATACAAAAATAAAGAATGTGATTTAAAAGTGTGTCTCCCAAGACACACACACACACACACACACACACACACACACACACACACACACACACACACACGTGAATATCAGACAATGATTTCATGTACGAATATGTTCATAAACTTGCGATTTGCCTGCGCGTATTTCATTATGCGAGCGTATGAAAGGGAATTTCAATTTTATTTTTACATTAAACCCTATGTGTACCTTGCCAGGGTCGTTGTAGGTCTTGCATGAGACGAATCCTACTTCAGTGCTTGCGTAGGCCACCACGAGCTCAGAGGTCAAAGTTCCAATGGCAGGGGCAACATCTTTCCTTACCGCGCTGCCTCCGGTGATGATAAAGTCCAAACGCCAACTGCCGTCCCCCTGAAGAAGGTCAGCGCGTGCCAGTAAAGTCTTGATCGTCGCCGGTAAAATAAACGCGCTGTTGACGCCCTCTTTCTTCATCACTTCCACCATGAATTTGGCTTCGTCATTTGGAGGAGCTCCTTTAATGCATCATCATCATCATCATCATCATCATCATCATCATCATCATCATCATCATCATCATCATCATCATCATCATCATCATGTTATTTTTTATTTTTCTTAACTACCATTATCACCTTTCTTCACAGTAATATTAATATTTGATTTGTTTTCTCGTACATCATCTTCTTTCTTTCTTTCGCTTTCTCTCTCATCCAGCTCTTTATCTTCTGCATCAAATTGTTTTTGCTTCAACTGTTTTTCTCGTGCTTTTTCTTCGCCTTCTACATTTATTTCTCTTGTATTCTTCTAGTTCTGTCTATGAGTTTTCTCTTTCCTTGGCTCTCTTTCACTTTCATACTGTTTCTAATTCATGCAGTTATCTCTTATTAGAATATTACTAGAAACAGTTTAAACTGAATCTCGCCTTTGACGTATGGAACTACCCTCGTCTGCCCAGTTGTTAAGTACATCGAAGGATAGCCAGAAATCCAGCCAAAAGAGCTGGGGTTGTATAAGACATCAGCCTTGAGTCTTGACTCTGTCTTGGGGAGACTGTTGTAAAAGCTTAGCCCCATGGATATAACCTGCCTGGAAAAAAATGCCTAAAGTCAAACAACTGTCTGACGCATACGGTCCTGGTGTGCAATGAAGCAGAACATCGTCAATGTGTAGTAGCCGTTAATGTATTTATGTTACTGCAGACATCGACTTTAACAGAAAGTCAGCTCTCATGGCCACTGATCTATGGCTCCATTTCCTAAATACATCTTTACCATCTACTTCTGTCGACAATAGAGATACAAATTTTCCTTTGTTTGGAGCTCCATTAAGAAATAAATTAAACAAAATAAGACTATATTAATACAGTTACCTACCCCTACACTTAACTCCTATCCAGCGACAAATGTCCGATTAACATGCGAGCACAGAAAAACACACACATACGCACAAACTAGGCACGTTTATGAATCCTATTGAAGAGTATTATTGTAGACAGTATGGAAGACTTGGCAAAATCACTCTTCTCGGCGACCACTTGTTTCCATTTACGGCCAGAAGGTAGCATTTGAAAATGATTGTATAGCAGATGAGAGGGTTCTGTGATGATGGTGACAGCTTTTAACCTCACAGCTGGTAATCACCTGACGATCTTTGTGAACAGCCAGTGCTCTTACTGGCAATCGACCATCCTCGTCAAACAAGCTTTATCTTTGATGGAAAGAACGCCAAACTATACTCAAGTACAGGGCCACTGGCACCACAATTCTCTAATTACCTTAGCAGGAACAAGCGCTAATGTGATTTCCAGGAAGCAATGTTGATGTATTTATGGAAGGATGGTTTGCTGTCTACCACTGGTTCTTAAAACTATCCACCTATATTCTATTGTCTCACAACGACAATAACCAAAGATGAATGAATACGTTGATGTATCAAAAATTAGTGTTTAGTTTTAGAGACACCAAGGACCAAAAAGCTTTTTCCAAAAAATAAATATAGTTTCTTAACCTTGTCAGTGAGTCCTCGCCCTTGAGTAGAACAACCAACGCCATATCGTCTGCATACCTAATCATTTAATCAACGATAGATCACAACTGGAGAAATCTGTCTAGACTATTGGTGTATATAGAGAAAAGTATCGGGGACAAAATACACCCCTACGAGAATCCTGTATTTAAGACCAGTCTTCAAGAATGTACCCCTGAAGCTGAGCCTTTGCGGCCTGTCCCGCAGAAACTCAATCTTGTCGCACGACAATTGCTTAATCTTTATACCTCGTGGTTGAACAGTTTTCACAGTTATCTTGGGATAAGGTGAGCCACGTTGTGTCTGGATGTGTCCAAGGGAGCTCTTCTTGCATTAACAGGAGACACAGCTATAACATTTGTCCAGTACACAAACGGTTCTGCCGAGGAGGACAGAAAAAATGCTGATACAGGAAGGAAAATTTGACACTAAGACTACAGTTGTTGAAGTCACCAAGAATAAAGATAGTCTGGCTAGTTTCTTGTTGTAGCTGGCTGATCTCTGTGCGGTGATGTCCTGGTTGTGGAGTCCGAGAACATCCACAAAAATGACTGTCACTTCTCCAAATCACGCGGCCAAGTAAACGCCCAGAACGACACAGTCAGTATCTCGTATGACAAAGCACTAGTTGTTTTATGTAGGGTGAACTCATTGGCCTAATTGTTGCTAACAAACATACAAAACCCTCCATCTTAATTCTTTTCCATCTTCCCGGCATCACTATCATGTCTAATTATCGTGATCCGCAAGGTGGAGTTTAGTTTTGTCGTTATTCAGGTCTCTGTAGCACAAATGAGGCTGCGACAGCAGTAGTCGTATGGACCAGCGTGAGTTTTGTAATTTCTTCACGAGCTTCAGAGTCTCACCGTCCTTGAGATAATCTGCGACCAATCTGTCTCATGTTTCCCATGGTCAGTAACGTTATTAATCCCACATAAATCGCTTAATTCTTTGAACTAATCTCACATCAACTTTGTTTTAGAACCTTACACCATTTTCCATACCTGTGAGACCTGGCAACTAGTTTCGGTTGCCCTGAACTACCAGACGTCACAAAAACTGTCATGATGTCATCCGGATTGACGTCAGCGGGGTCTCCTTCTTCCTCATTCGATACAGTTTCCACGAAGGACAACTCTGAGAAGCGATTGCAGAAAATAACAGATTTCAAAGATGGAACGGCAAGACTGGTGACGAACCCAGCAGAGAAATTTGGGATGAAACTTTTCAGAGCAGAAATAGCTTGTTGGTTTGTCTGGTCCACAACCAGGGCAGTGACATCTCCAGTGTTCATCAAGGATAAAATGTCGGCGCCGTCCCTGTACTGTATGTTTGTACAGATCACTGTAGCACCCAGCAGCTCCGCTCCGAGGGCGATCAACGTCTGTTCTGGTGACGTCGGAACGAGACACAGAACTACGCCATTTTTGCACACGTTTCGCTTACGTAGCCAGCTGGCCGTCCTGATACAAAGATAGGCATTTAAAGATTATAATATAATACTAAACTTTTTAAATGCAATTTAGCTCATCAACATCATCGTCTTTGGTTCAATAATTTGTCAAGGCCGACAATAAATTAAACTAGAAATGCGAAACTATTTGACAATAAAATAGTTTGCAACGGTGATGACGACGACGACGACGACGACGATGATGATGATGATGATGATGATGATTACTTTTCAATGCTCTCAGTAAGGATAAAATTCAGCGGTTAACCTGTTCCTCGTGTGTAGATTAATGTTTTCGCTATGCCAAGTATTAAAAGTGAATTTTATAGCTTACTTTTATGTAGACAAATTACAAAGTCCAACCCTCTTGTTAACAGAATTACCTGCGTGACAAAGAATAAAGCTCTTGTCGTGTGTAAGCAAATCTTTCTCCGGTAGGAGTGACGTAGATAAAAGCTAACGTTTCTGGTGACGTCACGCTCCAGTAACGAAGGCGAGAGGTCACCGTATCTTCAGGAGAGATGTCAAACATCGTGTTCGTTTTGTCTCCTTTTTGGCAGGAATCACAAATACGTCAGGTGGGTTGAAGGAGGATGCATTTGATTAGATTAATTATACGAAAAATCATTTAGCAAGATAATAGTTTGTATAATTACAAAACTATTTTCAAACGTGTGGAAACTGAACAAATCTTAAGATGGTTAGTGAAACATAAGGAAACAATATTGTAGAAAATGAGAAATTTACATGAGATCAGAAACACTTTAAACAGTAGAAATAAATGGGGACACACTGATTAACAACATTACCATAGGACAATGATGTTAAGATGTGTTTTTGCAAAGATTTCAACAAAGAATTCATTTGTCACAAAACATGGCTTAAAGGACTGATGTTATAACCTCCTAATGCGCACTACAAAAACTTCAAAATCTTTTCGAACACATTGATCAATGTTTTCGTGTTTAGACTTCTACAGTAAGTGGCTATAAATAAATTAATTTATTTATTTAATGACTTCATAAAATATTGGTATGATAGAATAAAACAACACAGCAATGTTGGCATATGAAATTATCATTTTTACACCCTATCATTTTACATCTTTTTCCTTTCGTTTGTCTTTCTTCTATTTCTTATAAGATTAGATACACAGAGAACACAAGATTACTTACGGCGTCTGCACGACAAATACATGTTTCATTAAGGCAGTAATCGGTATTTGTAGTCCTTATGCGTGTAATGAAAAAGTTAAAGGCCTACTGGAGTCTGGGAAACTGTCTCATTATTACTTTAATCACATAGCGCTTGATACAAATATGTTAATGCAGCTGCTAGCATTATCCAAAGAGAGTTAAATAAATTGCAATAAAGTCTTCACCTTCCATTGCAGACGAGAAATTAAAATATAAAGAAGTCTAACAAAAAAGATTATTAGATTGACAGATTGATACAACTTTTCTTGCAGTAAGTATAGTGTGTAGTTTGGGGAAAGCATCCTTTCGAACAATGTTTCGACGCGCGCGCTTATGTATATGTGTGTGTTTATATATGTGTGTGTGATTACTATTACATGTATTCGTTAGTACAAATGTAACTAATACTTCACATCTTACTATCCGTGGAGTTAGGAATGACTTCAACCCAAGAACTTTAACTTTTTAACTTTAACCCAAGAACTGGTTTGACTGCAGTACTCTAGGTGAGAATTTACTTATGAAAGTGTAAGTATGGATAGAGATGCACGTCTAATGCAAAAAGTTGGTTTCATGTCCAGAAATCAGTAAAGTGTTAATGAAAAGTAAAAACACCTTTCTTCATTTCATTTTACATCAAACCTATTAGACACAAACCTTGTTGTGACTGATTTGAGGAAACTCGTGAACTTTACTAGAACAAGAGGGTTCAACCATTGGCAGTTTATATCGTTGTTAGAGGACTCACGAAGATGTTCCCTAACACAAAAATGTCCTGTAGCATATTTGGAAAATGCTGCTAAGCGAATTCGGGAATTTGAAGTAGAAATAGTTCTGTTTTAAAAGATGAAGGAAAAGATCAACTTCCCTGATTTTAATTATCTCCATCGGTGTATAGATCTTGCCTTAAGGATGCAAAAATGTTACCTTAACTGGATGGGGTTAGGGCGTGATTCCGGGACCGTGGCAATATACACCTACTCCTTCGACAATCGATTACCGGAATGATCAACAATCTAACCACACTCGCTTTTTATTCACTCACACAATCTAGAAGTTTCCCTAAACTTCGGGTACAATACACTGTTTCCCTTTCGTACACAAGATACTAGTAAGGTATTTCCCTTACATAGTAAGCCATTTTCACTGCGCATTATCTCCAAACCATGCACGAAGGCATATTTACAATGTGTTATGCCTATTAAGGCACAGACACATCCGTGGCAGCCTACATCAAAGAGAGTGGGGTAACTTGCGAGGGTACCAGAGAGTGTGCAAGGCTAGTTGTGGGGAAACCAGATGGAACAAAAAGCTGCAGCTGTTTGCTCTTGTCGCACTCTGAGGCCAGTTGCACGACATGTTTCTAAACCTTAAAACTGTTCTCTGCCATTTAGATGCATTGCACAAGAACATACAAAAAAACTGTACTGACAGGAGAGAAAGTCAGACTTAAAGGGATTCTCACCCATATATTCAGATTCAAAAGTGGCATTAATTACGACAACAATACCACTACGTTTCACGATTTCTACTGTTATTTCGCTTTTGCTGATGTGCATCTATCCGAAAACTTTGACTGAAATGCGTAACGTCTGGTTCGGTAACTGAAAAGGCCGCAAGAGCCTCGATTTCGATTGATGAAGCTGACACTTGCAAAGCAGCGTCATCAGCCGGGGAAACCCCTCAGAATTCGAAATCGAGGCTCTTGCGCCCTTTTTAGCTGATTCTGTGGCGTTATCCACAGCTCGCAAGTCTGTCATTGTTATTGCCATTAAAGCGTCACACTTCGGGAATTCCGTGCTCGGGCTGCTTCGTCGAGTGTTCGGAAACCAGCACAATTTCTCGCCTTCAACGACAAATTAAACTTGAACAAGCCCGATGTGGCATGAATGATATATTAAGGGTCTTGATTCAACACTTAAAGGAATCCCAAAAGTTTGTATTTAGAGGTGAGAATTATAAGCAGTTTTTGTTTTAAAAATTCTAAAACTGTGGTGTATACTTTAAAAATGATTATCTAAAAAGATTTAAGACCTAAATAATATTATTGATTTAATAAATTTATATTATTTAATAATAATAATAATTATTATTATTATTATTATTAATATTATTTAATAACTCTGCAAGCACAATTTACAGGGTTAAAGGGTTACACAAACAAGGGCAGCTATTATATCCTTCTTTGGGAATTCACTTAAAGTGAGCAACACGAAAATGCCGTTATGATTGTTAGCATTATGATATAATTACGTGTAGGATATCATGTTCACTTTTGGTTATGTGTAGAGATGTGCATACATAGAAGAAGCGAACTTATGATTGATAACAAAGGCTTGTTCCCTGGATACCTCAACCATTCGCTTCTCACAGCAGAAGTTGTACCGGAAGTAGCCTGGTTCAGGTCAAGAGACCTCGGTTACGTTAACGAACATCTTCGTTGAGGGAAGATATTCTGACGTCATTAGTGTTGATAGCTTTCTGTTTTATCCCCCAGGAAAGCAAGTTAGCTATAATTGTATTGTAGTAAAAACATCATTAGTAATCATTAATAATTGCATTCAATTAAACTACACTATTAATTATTATTAATTTTTGTACCAATATTGATTGCATTGTATTAAAATACATTTTTTGGGGTAAAACCGTACTGTGTTTGTAATGTATTAAAACTACATTTATTTTTGTAACGACTAGAGCTGTATTTAATCATAGAAGGGACGATTGGATCTAGAATAGACCATGCCTTTCTCATTTTAGAGGGTACTTTATAACTTAGTTTTGTCTAATTCATTTTAAATACCTTTGATCAGATATTAGTCCGTTGTTTATTTTCTTCATTATTGTCCAGTTGCTGGAGTCACATATTATGCGACACCCAGGGGTGCAGGACGTGGCTAGTGTGGGCTATACCCGACAAGGACTTCGAGAATCTTCCGTGTGTCTGCGTCGTGCAGGATCCCAGACGAGAAGCACCGCGTATGGTGCCCGACAACCTTATTCTTTATTGTACTGAATATTTCCAAAAATGTTTTCTACGAGAGGACAGAGAACAAGAATCCACCACTCCTAAGTTGTGCCTGGTGTTCGACATGTTTCCCGTGAATGGTAACGGCAGGTTTCTGTTTACGGGCGACAGAATGGAGTAAGGGTAGACACGACACGACACGACATCTTTCAATGTCAATGGTTCATAGTCATTTTGACATGGGAGGATATATATATACAAAGCAGCATGTTCAACAACAATCAGATGTACATTTCCATAAAGTATTTCAGACATTGGAACTTTACACATCCACACCCACACACACACACACTATTTATCTTGCACGTGTCAACTCTGTTGCATTTAAAATATTCCTATCTGTAGAGAGGTGATTACTGTTGGGAAAAACTAATCAACTAATCTCTGTATCGTATCTGTTTGAAAGAGTTGGTTATTCTTCTAAAGAATCTCATAATATGGGCATTAAACAGGAAATGCTCTTAATCTTCTATGGTATCTGATTTTCCACAAGCTGGGCAACCTAAGTGGAATACCACAGATGGATCAAACCATCTTTATTAAGATAAGATAAGATAATACTTTATTTGTCCCGAAGGGCAATTCAGTGGCAGCTCGATAACAAAAAGAAAAAATGGTACACATTTGTATGCACAAAACAGACATCCACATTCATTTTTCATTCACGCGCACAGCACCATTCACAAGACGTCGGAAAATGTTTATCTCAACAGTAAAAATAACTGCAGATAACATTCTTTCATCGTCTAAACTCTCATCCTGATGGTCATGCTAGGTTATCTATCAAAATTTCTAAGGGTTCTGGTATATTTTGAAGTTACACGATTCCTCTGTGCATTTTTTATATTTGTCTTTTGTTAGTCCTATTTATCAGTTATGTTGTTTATCCTTCCGTCCATCGTATGTTGTCCAGGTCTCGATCTTGTGTCAAGCGCTAAGAGCACGCTCCTGACAAGCGTGAATATGGGTTTTTTAAAGCACGCATATGATGATGATGACGATGATGATGATGATGATGATGATGATGATGATGATGATGATGATGATGATGATGATGATGATGATGCCTTAGTTCACATTTTCGACACAAACAATCTCCCAAACCTGTTCCTCTGTATTACCCCTGATAACACCACAGATAGTCTGACTACAGTAACTCCTTTACCGCTCTGTTATCAGCTGTTGGCCTCTGGCTTGGTTTAACAGTTGGGCACAAAAAAATTCACGCATTCAACTTTTCCCCAGCTCACTAATAAGTGATGAATGATCAGAAATCAGAAAACAAGCTGTTGAGATAAAAGGTGTAGGAATCATAGACATACCTGTGAAGATCTGTATTTTATTTTTCTCTTTCTTCCCTCCCACTTCCTGTCTTCTTTTTATAACTTGTTAGTTCGACGTGGCTACAGTTTTGAAGGAGTTAACTTGTTATTCGATAATTAGATTTGCTTGATTATTTTTTAATGGAACCACTTAATGCAGTTTGAAATAATGTTTTTGAAAATACAGTACACATGTTTGCTTTTGTCGTGTAGTTTTTTCGAACAGGAAAAAAATTCTTTTATCGGCATTAACACTTTATCACATAAACAATTTATTGAAGAGAACAGAATCGAGAAAATACGAATTAAATATTCAAACAGATGATAAAGTTTTCATTTGGTTTGCTTTCTCAGAGGAGTAGTGATGGCATAAAAGCATACTAAGACTTCTTTCTACGATGTTAAAAGGTTTCGTGTCAAGGTCTTCACAAACAGAAAGGGAGTCGTAAACACTCCAATACAATGCTGGTACGTGAATACATTAGAATACTTTACAACAGCAAGTAAATTAATCCATGGCAGGGTCATGAGTCAGAGGAGGGTGCGTTTTGTCGTTTACCTCCATAAAAGCGCGAAAAAGTCATGCATGAGATATCAAGCTCTGCAAATGAATGTCACGGACAATGGGGACATATAAAGTGAGTCCATAAACACTGATCTAACAGTCAAAGCATCAGCTCATCAGTTTGCCCGTGTGTAAGACGTTGTCATTGTAAGTAGTTTTGTTTTGCGCCTCTCCTTTCAAGGAAATATGTTTTTCATTTTATAGTCAGCAAGAGTTAAAAGTTTATAGTCAAGAGTGACCAGGAAAGGCTGTGCAGTTTGTCACCTCGACGTTTAAAAATAAAATTTAATGAGGTTTCGAAAATCTCTTTGTCGTTGTTACTTCATTGTTAATCCATGGCTTTAAGACTAGATAAAATCACCAAATATTGAAATTTGAGAAATGAATACAGACATAAGCGAAAAACAATTTTTCGTGAGCGCCTTTTAACTTCTTAAAATCACTACCCTTCCCCCATTCCTCGTTCTTCTTTGACTATCCTGTCAGTTTACTTGTTTATCCATTTTTTGCACTGGCGAAATAAGCGCTTTAAACACTTTACAAATGTCGTATTTATATTAAGTCTGATGTTACTCTATGTCAACCCCATGCAGTTTTCTGATTGCAGTTGAGACATTGTAGCAATTTCATGTCTATCCTTCTACCCCCTTTTCTTCTCCGTCTTTCATCCAGTTCATTATTGTCCTGTCAAATTACGTTTTCTTCAACTGAAAGTCTATCTGTTCAATCATATGTATTACCATTTGTAAGGCCCCTGTTCAACAGGTACTAGACGTACTCATCCCGCATTTAGTACACCATTCGGAAATACGACCATCTTTCTAACGTCGGGTATTTAAAAATTCTAGGCTCATTCAAAAAAAAAAAAATTTACTGAGCCAAATCTGCAAATATTACTTTAGTAAAAACATTAAACATTTTAGCCCTTTTAAAAATAGTTTGGTAACAGCGTGCTATAGACATGCATTCCACTCGTGCACTTCTTTACTATGAAAGAGATAGGGACAGTGCAAACAATTTTGTTCCTGTCGTTCTCATTAACTGTCCGTGTCCCAAATGAAATTATCAGTAAGTCTTTGCATTGCAGACAAGAAAAAGTCCAGATATTTCAAGAGAAGGGGAGTAATTGAGATGCAGACGACAAGTGTAAAGACTGCAGACAGCTTTTTCTAGGAGAGCTCTGAAGTTGAAGATGTGCCGTCATGTTTGAGCTACACGATAAATAATACTACAGGTTCACAGAATATAATTTTCATTTTAATAACCGGTTTAAAAGTGTCTCTCTTGTTTTGCACAACATTTTTGTTGTTGAAAGAAATCAAAAGGTGTATAAACACAAGGACATAATAGGGCTTTTGCTGCACAGTAAAGGAGTAATAAAGGCAAAAAAATATTCTATGACCTCTGTCTGGTTCCCTAAAAGGTTTTGTTTCGAGGTCTTCACAAAGGAAAAGAAGTTATAAAAACTCTTTTTCTTGTCAACAAATATAATCTGGATTCTTGAATACATCAGGATATTTTACAACAGCAAGAAAGATAACCCCTGGGAAGGGTCATGGCTCAGAGGGTCAGTTTATTTGTTTACCCAATGTAAGTGCCGTAAACGTCGTGCATGTGAAATCAAACTCTGCACATGAATAATAAGGACGATAGAGACATGTAAAGTAACTCCATAAACACTGACTTAACAGTCAAAACATTACAGCCTTAGTTTGTACATAACGTTGTTATTGTAAGCAGCTTTTTTGCGTCTCTACTTTTAACGAAAGAAAGAAAGAAGTTCTTATATTGTATAGTCAGTAACAAACAATACATCTTAAAGTTATCAGGAGAGGTTTTGCTATCATTTGTAACCTCGACTTTTGAAAAGTGACCGATGTTTTGAATATCACTGGAACATCCAATGGTCGTTCCTTAAAGGCCTCTACGCCATTTGACCTTCTAGCTAACATTTTACAGGAACAGCACAATAGTCGACTTGACACTTTACTGCCTTTTCAAAATATTATGCCATGTGTAGGGTTACCTGCAATTCAGACATATCTTCATGACTGTTCACCGTGCTTTGTCTGTACGGGTTAGAGGCAAATATATCGGTTTTTTTTTTTTTTTTGCTCTCTTTATTCCTTATTTTTTCATCCTACACTTTATTCTCTCTCCTTTTCTCTTTCTTTATAGGACTCTCTTCCCTCCTTGTCTCCATCTCTCTTTAACTCTCTATTTCTTCTTTCTCTACATCCTTTTTCTTCTCTGCTTCTTCCTTCTATTCATTTTTCCTTACTTTATTTCTCCTTCTATTCCATCCCCTTTCTCGTTTTCACTCCATCCCTTGTTCTCTCTCGTCTTTTCTGCATACAGGAATGTGCGTCTCCTATTGTATATGCGACATTTGCAGACTACTGAGAAGGAAAGCCAAAAGGAGAAAAATGTTTGGGTTGTCTCCTGATGACACAGTAACGTCTCGATTACGTTACTGGAGTGTGACGTCGCCAGAGACGCTGGCGTTTGTCTACGTCACTCCTGACGGCGAGCGGTTTGCTTACACAAGGAAAGAGCTGTTCTCTATGTCACGCAGGTACATGAAATAAATGTACAGCTATTGATGCTTATATTTCTGTAGAAGTATCTTGGGATGCACAGTTTAAAATTTATGTCTACTCATATGTGAAAATAATATAAGTAACTTACCTTTTCAGCTCCTATAATGAGCTGCAATTGTCTCAAGTCCTACAGTTACTTCAACAAATGGTTATTTATTCCATATTTATTAACTCCTATAAGAAATGCAAAAACCCCCAAAACTCTGAAGGTAGTTAATTGATCTTTTTCTTAAAAGAGCGGCCACCTGGCTTCATAAGCATAACGTGTGCAAAACTGACGTCGTTCTTTGCCTCGTTCCGACATCGCCGGAGCAGACATTCATCGCCCTGGGGACGGCGTTGCTAGGAGCGACATTGATCTGTACAAACATACAGTACAAGGACGGATCCGACATCCTGCCCTTAATGAAAAATGGTGACGTCACGGTCTTGGTTATGGACGAGACAGATACACAAGCCGTTTCCGCCCTGGAGACCTTCATCCCGGCTGAATCGGTCACCACCCAAACCGTTCCGACGTTGAAATCTGTTATCTTCTGCAATCGCATCTCAGAGTTGTCCTTCTTGGAAACTATAGCCGCTGAGGAAGAAGGAGACGTTGCTGTCGTCTATCCTGATGACGTTACGACGATTTTTGTGACGTCTGGTAGCTCAGGGCTACCAAAACTAGTTGCCAGAACTCACAGGTACGAACAACGACCACTTATTACTCAGTAATATAAACAAATTACATGACTTGTCATATTGACCTTGCTTTATTCAGCGTCATGCGTCAGATAACTGTATTATTCGTCCTGGTTTTTTTACAGGCAGGTCATGACCATAGGGCAAATTTATTACAAGTGTAGCATCCTGACACCCTCAAGACTCAGAACTGAAGTCTACTACAACCCCAGCTCTTTTAGCTGGGTGTCTGGCTATCCTTCGGTGTATTTTACGGCTGGGCAGACGAGGGTAGTTCCATACTTTAAAGGTGAGCTTTGGTTTAAACGATTTTTAAAACACTTCGATGACAGATAATTGTAAGAAATAGTCGAAGAAACTGACAAAGTGTAAGAAGGAAAAAGACGCATAAGGCAAAATGACATGAAAAAAATGAAAGATGTCAAAGAAAGAAAGCTATGATGAAGGAGAAAGACAAAGAAAGAGAATTAAAGAAAAAAAAGAAATTGATGATGATGATGATGATGATGATGATGATGATGATGATGATGATGATGATGATGATGATGATGATGATGATGATTTATTCAAGGTGCTCCACCAGATGATGAAGCCAAGTTCACGATGGACTTGATGAAGAAAGAGGGCGTTGGCAGCGCTTTAATTTTACCGTCAGCAATCAAGGCTTTACTGACACGCGCTGACCTCTTGCAGTGTGACGTCACGTGGCGGTTGGACTTGATCCTCACTGGAGGCAGCGCAGTCAGGACAGATGTTGCCCCTGCCATAGGAACTTTGACCTCCAGCCTCGTAGTGGCTTATGGAAGCACTGAATTAGGGTTTGTCTCATATAAAGCCTACAACAACCCTCTGAAGGTACACAAAGTCGTCACTGTAATAATACAGAAAAAGAGATACACGCATACACAATATACACGGAGAAACATTCGCTTGCAGTTCTTTTTGTGCGTGCGCTTTTCAAATTTTATTGTTTGCTTATTTATTTCTTATTATTATCGTATTTGTCAATAAAACTTTTCTGTTACGTATATTCAAATCTCATGACCTAGGTCGTGAATTTCAACTGCGGGCAGCCTGTAGACGGAATGGCAGTGAAAATTGTCGACGACAATCTGAGAGAAGTTCCCCCAAACACCAAAGGGGAGATCATGATCAAGCACAATGGCCTGTTCCCCGGCTACCTCAAGCAGCCAGGTCTCACAGCAGATGCCGAACCAGAAGACGGCTGGTTCAGACCTCATGACCTTGGTTATATCAACAACGACGGTGACATCTTTGTTGAGGGGAGACAATCAGAGGTCATTGCCATAGGCAGCTTCATGATGTACCCACAGGTGAATGTCTAAGGATCAAAACGAAATAACAATGAATTGAATCCATTCGCGACCTCCCTGGTGAATTCACCAGGGTAGCGCTTTCCACGCTTGGTTTCCACTTTGGCGAATTCGCCAGAGGCATTTTTCTATTTTTTTACTTTTTAAAATGCGATGTTTTGGATAAAAAAGTTAATGAATTCGATAGTTGATTCATTTTTCTATCGATTGATCTTCTTTTTATGTTGTAGTTTTTACGTCTGACAGTAATTTTCTGCGTTTTCCCACGGTACCTGTCTCTCTGTTTAAAAAATGGCTAGCAAATTCCCGGTATTGACATTTCGACCGGCAGCTTTGAAAAGTTATATTTATTAACCTACAGGAAAGACAACCATCTGTAAAACACTGTTTTAAAGAGCATTTTTAAAACATTCACTAGGTATAAATTTTAAGATACATACATTTTGTCTTTGAGTATTAAAATCAAATGAAAGATTACGACTGTACGCGCTTTAGAACTTTTGGAAATCGCCGGTCGGACATTAACAAAAAAATTATTTACACAATATATACCGACATAAAGTACCAAACAAATATATTCATTATTAGAATATACATTAGAATGTTAATATTATTTACTATTTTCTTCTCCTTTGTGGTTGTTGAAGTAAAAATCCATGTCAAAGTAAGACAACCTGCTTCGATTCTCGAACTTTCCTTTGTTCACAAAAACAAATCTTTTTTTTACTTCCTGTCATTTCAAGGGAGGGAATCATGATAGACGATTTCCCAAGGGTTGTAGCAGTTTCTTCCCTTATGTTATTTTTTTTAAAATTTTTTTTGGCTCGTGGAACCACTATAAAATTATTTCCCGGTTGCTCATTATCATGGCATTTTCTGTTGGGAATACTAAAAAAGTGTGTTTTTAAGCAAACACAAGGTAAAGATGTTGCTTTCCTACACAGGTTGATCTATCATTATCAATTTAAATTGTTCGTCTACCTTTTTCCGTTAATTTTACATAATTTTTTGAAAAAGGGGTAAATTCATGGTACGAGTGATGGTTGCGTCGGCGATGGATGAAGCTGTGTTTTAGCCAAATGACTAACTTTAAAAACCAGTTACATTCACAGAGTTAAATGTTTCATACTTTCTTTTTCTAAACTTTGTTTATGTGGGAATAGAATTACCCCATTCATCAAATTGATTAATCTCCTGGTTGATATTTCCAGCTGCTGGAGTCCTACCTCATGAAGTGTCCGGGAGTGCATGATGTGGCTGTGGTTGCTATTCCCGACAAAGACTTCGAGAACCTTCCGTGCGTCTGCGTCGTGCAGGATCCCAGACCTGAAACCCAGCGCGTGGTGCCAGACGACCTCCTTCGTGCGTGCGCCGAGTATTTTCAGGAAAGTTTTGTACAGTTGAGTAAACTGCGAGAACTGGCCGTTCCAAAGGTGTGTCTGGTGTTTGACAAGTTTCCTCTCAATTCCAACGGAAAAGTTCAGCGGAAAGCTTTACGAGCTCTGGCAGTAGAGAGACTGCTGAATGAGAACTGACACACTCTTCTATTACTACCTGTCTTTTTCTTTTCTTTTGAAAATATTGACATTATGACACACCAAAGACCTACACAAACTCTTAATAATTACCTACCTCATTTCCTTCTGATATTACTTTAACAATAATAATAATAACAAGAAAGAACAAGAAGAAGTAGAAAAAGAAGAACAATCATCATTTATAAACGTATTAACTCGCTTTTTCCAACCAGAGTGAGGTTTACATCGGTTTACAAAATTTACTAGTACCTGATTTAATGAAATTAATGCACTGTGATACAAAAGACACGGAAACTTAATAATTACCTACCTTTATTGCTATTAATACTAAATTAACTTTTACTACTACTGCTACTAATAATAATGAGAAGAAATAGAAGAAAAGAAGAATAAAAAGAACAAAAACAAAAGGAACAAAAACAAGAGGAACAAAACAGTAATCATCAGAGAACCTATATAACAGTCTTTTCCAATAAAAGTGAGGCTCACAATGTTTCACAAACGCTCACATGAACGCCCAATAGTCATGCAGTCACCAGGACAATAGTGTGTGTTTTTTTCATTATAAACAAGAAAACTAAATTTGTCATCCTGCATGCCTTGTCTATATTTAATAAAAAAAATATGCCATAGTATTTAATAAAAATACACGATAAATGTAGAAAGCGATACCTCAATGTAATCCAACAGTTGCTCTTTAATATCATACACATCCCTTTACTCACCTTGATAGTCTGACAGAAGATTATTAGGAGCAGTTCGGCAGAAGATTACTTTAAATACCGCTCATACTTGAGATTGTTCTCACGACACTCTGATTTTGAGTCCCTGGGCACTGATGTTCCAGGAATCCACAAAATATAGATATCTTTCACAAAGATATCTGAATTTTAGCTTGTACTTATACCTCAGCTATGATAAACGCAGCTGTAACACTGCTATAATGTAAAATTATTGCCTTTATGATGCGTATGTTAGGCATGTGGCGACATACATTGAAAATAAAGATGAATTAAGTTATTACGAAAGGTCATCAATATCACATTTCATTGAAGATAAGAAGGGTGAAAGAGGAGAGGAAAGAGCGAAAGACGACAAAATGAGAAAAAAAGGACGAAAGATGAAGGATTGAGTGGGAAGTGTGGACTTGAATTTTTTTGTTTACTTTACGCCAATAACCGTAGTCATATGTAGCAATGTCAACCCTAAATATAATAATTATAATTATAATAATAATAATAATAGTGAAGATTTTTATAGCGCATATTCACACTCATAGAGAGCATGCTCTTAGCGCTTAAAATGGGGAAGAGACGTGGACAAGTAGATACAGAGCACAGGGACGAAAGAAAACGACAGTACTGACGACGAAACAGATAACAACAGGCATCAAGTAACAGGAACAGAGAAAATAGTGATGGGTAAAGTAGCGAGAGGGAAGGGGGACTGTGGACTGTGTTAGGAGTAATGCTCAAGGAAGAGGTGCGTTTTCAGTGCAGATTTGAAGGATTCAATTGTAGGAAGGTGGCGGATATGCAAAGGGAGCGAATTCCATTGTTTTGTAGCACAGTAGCCAAAAGTCCTGTGACCATAGGTTGTTGTTCTGGTGACAGGAACAGTCAGGATACGGTCGTCAGACGAAGAGCATAATTTTCTGGCCGGAGAGTAAGGGATGAGAAGTTCAGAGAAATAGTCAGGACAGGAGTCAGCAAAGAAATTAAAACACAGCACAGACAGTTTGTACTGAATGCGAGAACGGATGGGTAGCCAGTGTAGGAAACGAAGGAGAGGAGTGACATGGTCCCGTTTCCTTACTCTAAGTACCAGACGCGCAGCAGAGTTCTGTACTCTCTAGAGTCTCTGAATGAGGTAGTCAGGGCAGCCTGCCAGCAAGGAGTTGCAGTAGTCAAGTCGAGAAAGAACAAACGCGCAGACAAGAGTGTTGGTAGCGCGTGTGGAGAGAAAGTGACGGATAGCACTGATCTTACGAATCTCATAATAGGCAGACCGACAGACAGCTGCTACATGTCTATCGAGTGTCATTTCATCAGTGACAATAAATCCCAGATTCCTAACGGATGATGTGAAGGTGATGTTGCTGTCGCCCACCTTGATGTGATTGGGCAGACTGACTAGTGAAGTTTGATGTCTTCTTCTATGGCACAAGAGGGCTTCCGTTTTATCGTCATTTAGTTTAAGCTTGTTTTTTACCATCCAGCCCTTGACATCACTGATACAAGCTTCTAGAGAGCTAATAGCAGAGTGAGACTCAGACGGTGGAGTGGAACAGTAAAGCTGCGTGTCATCAGCATAGGACTGATGAGAAACCTGGTGGGACTGGATGCATGATGAAAGTGGCTTAGTATACAGGATGAACAGAACTGGGCCAAGTACTGAGCCTTGGGGAACGCCACAGAAAAGTGAAGCAGGGCGAGATATCTGACCGTCAACTAACACAGTCTGGGTCCTATCAGTGAGATATGAGTTGAACCACGAGAGGACAGGTCCAGAAATCCCGTAGAGGGTGTGGAGTCTGTGAAGAAGCAGAGAGTGGTCTATTGTGTCAAATGCAGCAGACAGGTTCAGTAGAGTTAATGGAGAGACATCACCACTGTCAAGAGCAGATAATATGTCTGTTGTTACTTTAATAAGAGTGGTCTCGGTGCTGTGGAAAGGACTATATGCCGACTGAGCTTGTGGGATAAGATGGTGCTCTTGTAAGTATGCCCAGAGCTGTGTCAAAACTATTTTCTCTATGATCTTAGAGAGAAAAGACAAGTTGGAAACTGGACGGTAGTTGTTCAGCACATTGACGTCAAGCGTGTATTTTTAAGAAGTGGCCTCACCACCGCATTTTTGAACAAAGATGGGAAAACCCCTGACGACAGGCTGACATTTACAATATGTGTGATGGCAGGAAGTAGAATATCTAGGCACTCGAGAAGAAGGCTTGTGGGCATCGGATCTAACTCGCAAGTTATTGGTTTAGCTTTTAGAATAACCGCTTTGACATCGGTCTCAGAGACTGGGAGGAACTTGGTCATGGAGCATCCCGGGAGGACATCACTGGAGATGCTGTCAAGCGCCGACACCGAGTCTAAAGATGATCGAATGTCCGATATCTTGCTGGTGAAATAATCACTAAAAACTTGCGGCAGCAGTGAAGCAGGGTAGGCAGTAGGCAGTGGTGTTGCTGTACGAGATCCAGTCATTTGATTGCAGATGGCAAAGAGTTTTTTTTGGAGGAGGTGCAGTTAATTATTTGGCCCTGAAGATATGATGCTTTAGCCTCATAAATGCATTTTGCAACGCTTCGCTTTGCGGCATTATAAATTTCTTTGTGGATGGCGAGTCCAGTCTTCCGCCAAACACGTTCAGCTCGCCGGCGCGTGCGCTTCAGGTCACGGAGTTCGTTACGGATGTGTGAATACCAAGGCGCACATTTAGACTGGCGCATCAGACGTCGAGACACTGGGTCACGTGGTCATCAACCACTCTACGCAAAGCACAGTCAAGTTGCTCGGCAGAAGTTGGTTGGAGGAGCGCCATCTGCAGCTGTGCTTTGAATGCTAGTCTATCCACATTTTGTAATGACCGAGTGTGTCTGAAAAATGGGCATTTGCGATCCAGTTCAATTAGTACAGAGTAGTGGTCAGATGAGAGATCATGGGAAACATCAACTGACTGGACTAAGTGGTCATCAGGTCGATGTATGACCCAGTCCAGGATGTGATCTCTTTTGTGAGTTGGTTGCGACACGGACTGGACAAAACGAAAGGTGTGCAGCATTTCGGACAGTTTGACAGTGTCAGGGTGAGAACTGTTGTCAAAGTGTACATTCACATCTCCAAGGAGTATTGCGGGTCCAATTAGTGCATTGCTATAATCCAAAAGATCATGGAATTCTGAGAAAAATGTAGAGGCTGTAAGTTTGTTCCTGGCGCTAGGAGGAGGTCTGTAGATGCAGAGCAGGTGGATCGAGCAATGAGGAGCCGAAGAGGAGACTTGTACAAATTCAAAAGATGTGTGAGGGAACGATACGGCAGTAGTAAAAGACAGGTACTTGGCAAGTGATGATCTGTAGATTATAGCAATACCACCACCACGTGTAGGGCGGGGAAAAGATTTCAGATTTAAAAAGATTTTTTTTTATAATAATTATAATAATTCGCGTATTACGAAAAAAGAGGAAAGGGTGCGATAGTGCAGCAATACACACTCTCATACACGGTGATAGCATCACAGTACATTCTGCTTTCATTTAAGTAGATTACTCGAGACATAAATATTTAAAACTAGTTCCTATCTAAGTTCTCGACTGGGTCGATTGAAAACGAAAGGCGCTGATAACAATGAGTGTTTGCTCAACCTCTTTAAACTGACACTAGTTGACTGTTAGCACAACTCAGCGCCCGACTCACAAACTTATTGTCAAAAACACAGAGGAATAGATGATTTATACATAACGAGGTTCTAGGATTCTAGAAATAAAAGACTGTGCGATAAGTGGCACAGCGCTTCTTTGTAATAGATGAGAACCCCTGGTACAGAGGATGCTAACAACACCATTCTTATTTTATCGCAGTGATTGTTTATGTGTTCGCCTCTTTTCTCTAGATTCAAATGCTAAATCCACAGCCTACAGTAATACACCGAAATTAAAAGATAAATATATACAGACTGAAGGAAAGACTACGTAACTTTACGTAGACTACAACAATTAAATATTAATATTAATGAACTTGAAGTAATTGCAACGTGAAAAAAAACTAAAAGGAGAGATATTTTTCAACACACACACACACACACACACACACACACACACACACACACACACACACACACACACACACACACACACAGGGATAGTGTCTGCGAGTGATCTGACCCAGTGGCTACAACGAAAGTTGTAATTTTAATTAACTAACCGTGGCTCTGCCTTCATTTGACACGGACCACTTCTGCCTCTCCGTGAATGTGCGAAGGTGAATTCACAGTAAATCACGAAATGTGTCCACAGCGACCTCCACACACATTGTGCACAATAAAATTTTCACATATATCTACTGTATGTTACTACAGGCAGTCGTTTAATTATCATAGAGCACCCTTATTATTGTTTTGGGGGAAAATGTTACTTCTGCACTTGCCGCTGAGTGGACTGTGATAATACCACTTTCCCCCGAAAGAAATGTTATGATATGATTCGCTAGGCAATCTTCAGGATTTCAGCAACTGGATAAATATCCTTAGTGTTCTCTCTGCTTGAGGTCTAGTCAATGCCACCAATTAACACTAAAACAAAGCTCATCATTAAAAGTTTCTATATGATCATGAAAAAACGGATTTATTGATTTTTGTTTTATCATCATTATTGTCGTCGTCATCCTTATCGCTGTCGTCGTCGTCATCATTGTCATCATCGTTGTGGTCGTCTTCGTCGTCTTCGTTCTCATCATTTTAATCGTCATCATCCTGTCAATTAAAATTGTCACGTGCCTGTTAAGCGTGTAGTCGTGACCTGGAGTGGTTCAAGGATCAAGGCATGGCCTGAATGCGGGCAGTGAATTATCCTTGTTCCGTTCGGTGAGAAAGCAGTGTGCTGGGCCTACACCAAGCCAACATTTACATAAAATTGCACCGACAGACAGCTTATAAACACAAAACCTCCAATACCTAGATATTTTCCCTCTTTATTTCTTTATTTGTGTTTCATAACATCTATGTTATGAGACAAAGAAACTATTCTGTATTAACACCTGCCTTTACAGTTAACATTCTTCTTTTGATAGTGGTGGTCAAGGCAAGCAGAACAGTATGTAAATTTGACAATTTTGTATAAAAAGATGATAAAATCTTAGAGTGTCAGAATAACTTTTAAAGTAATGTAGTGAAGGCCTCTTTAAGGAGGCTGAGAATCTTATCATTAAAGACATAAATGCTGCACTTTCAATGCTCAGTGATGGCTGATGTCTAGCTGGTGAATGTGTTAAGAAGACTGGTCATAAAGTGAGAGAGAGAGAGAGAGAAGAAAGGTTTGGTTTGATGCAGAAAGTAGAGAAAGTAGGAAACTGCTGCGCAAGACATTTAAGAAATTTTGCGGATCCCACTCTGACGAGGACAGACATAAATATCTGCAAAAAAGGAAACTTTACGAAAAATTGTTTGGTTAATAAAAAGACCATAAATACTCTTTAGTGAGATGATAGAAAAAACATAACTGATCCTAAACGGTTTCGGGAAACTGGAGCTGAAAATGAACAGCATTTCTCCTTATATGCCCTTAATACAGTGATCTTCGTAAACATTTCATGCTTAAAAATACTTTAGTACACTTCGCATTGCCTCTTCTGTTTAGAATGCAGTGGAAATAAGAAAAAGCTGTGGCGTTGATTAAAGCCCATTCCGGCTAGGAATTTGTCTGCTGGATCAGTCATCAGCCAGGCCGTTCCGTCGTTAAAATCTGTTATCTTCTGCAATCGCTTCTCAGAGTTGTCCTTCTTAGAAACTATAGCCGCTGAAGAAGAAGGAGACGTTGCTGTCGTCTGTCCCATGACGTAACGACGTTTTTTGTGACGTCTGGTAGCTTAGGGCAACCGAAACTAGTTGCCAGAACCCATAGGTACGAACAACGACCACTTGGTTCCCGGTAATATAAACAGCTTACAACCATCTAAAGTAGATAGACTGCTTTCTTCCACCTCATGCGTGAGATAACTGCATTTTACTCCATGTTTTCTTCCAGGCAGGTCATGAGCCTGAGGCAAAGTTATTACAGGTGTAACCTCGAGGCAGAGTCAAGACTCACGTTTGACGTCAACTACAACCCCAGCTCTTTTGGATGGGTGTCTGGCTATCCTTCGATTTACCTTACGGCCGGGCAGACGAGGGTTGTTCCGTGCATCTTAAAGACAAAAAGACAAACGATTAAAAAGATGTTAAAGAATGAAAGTTATGATGAAAATAAAGACGTAGAAAAAAGAGAATGATAAAGAAAAAAGAAAAAAAAAGAAATTGATGATGATGATGATGATGATGATGATGATGATGATGATGATGATTAAAAGAGGTCTTGTCGTGTGTAAGCGAATCGTTCCCCGGTAGAAGTGACGTAGATAACGTTTCTGGTGACGTCACGCTCCAGTAGCGCAGGGGAGAGATCACCGTGTCTTCAGGAGAGAGGTCAAACATCGTGCTCCTTTTGTCTCCTCTTTTGGCTTCAACACAGTTGTGGTCTGTCAAAACTTAGAGTAAAATTTAACGCCTTGTTAGTTAGTGGGTGCAAAGCCATTTCACTGAATATCATTTTCCATAAATACAAAAGTAGATATAAATGTAAATAAATAAATAAATAAATAAATAAATAAATCACAATGGGATTATTTAAACAGAAAGAAGCCGTTATTGCAGAAATAAAAGTAAATGAACTTCAATTACATAAGAAAAAGAAAGTCCGAAAAAGATAACCGGTAAACATAGATGTAGAATTACTGATCAAGGACATTTCAAGAGGAAAAAAGAAAAATTACTGTTCTCTGGAAAGTTGGTCTTTAAAGGTGTTTCTGTCGACAAAGTTGCTCTCCCTGTAACAATATTTAGGAAAGGCTGGAGTGCCTCACATTAATTCTTCCCCGTTCATTCAGTTATTTATAGTTTAGAAACATTACTCAGTGGCTGAGCAGGAAAATTCGATATGTAAAGCGCTCAATTTTAGGTGTTTAGTTGTTAGTGCCCAGTCTTCTTTTTCCGTACAGTTAACACAGAATATGCGAGAAACTTTTAAGGATAAAGCGCGAGAAGTGAGCAAGAAGGAACCCCAGAAATAGTTCGTCAACGATGTGGACTGGAAACTGTACATGGTATGTACTGCAACAAAACATTATCTCGTCCAACTAAACATAAGTTTACACGAAGTCAGAGTTCAGGAGGCCAGTGTCTGCAAGAAAACATTTTACCGTTGCCGACAACAGGTAACATTGCCTTGCGTAGTCGCTTATCGTCGATTGTCAGAGACGGTGTGGGGGGTGGGGGAGCTACATCGTGCGCCTATTGTAAGTGTACTTATTATAAATGTCTTCGCATACACTTTCCACTCTAACAATCTCCCAAACCTGTTGGTCTACAGCATCACTTATAACACCATCACTAGTCTATAGAGAGATTTCATATCCACAAAGGCAGCATCAGCTCCTACCAGATTAACTCGATGTTCCTGCTCCGTTATTAGCTGATGGCCTCTGGTTTGCTTTAATATTTTGGAACAAGAATTATTTGCATACGTATTTGTTTTCATGAAAACATTTACATCATGCATAAAACTTACACTTACATTAAAATTAATGTCTTGAAAAATACAGTACAAATATCTTAAAATACTTTGCAACAGGAAAAAAAAATTCTTTTTGTTTCTTTACTCAGATTATTAGTAATGGAATAAAATATATTATGTACTCTCTGCCACGCTGGAAAGTTTTGTATGTAGCTATTCACTAACAGAAAGACGTCAGAAAAACCCTATTTGTCAACAGAGCACAAAGTTGACAATCTGAAACCTTAGATAACAACAGAAAGGACGATAACCCACGAAGAGGGTGATGGGTCAGATGTGGTTCAGTTTTGTTGTTTACCACAATGTAAGTGCCAAATTGTCATGCGTGTGAACTCAAAATCTGCAAATGTCAAGGACAACGGGAGTATATAAAGTGACTTCATTAACACCAACTTAACAGTCGAAGTATCAGTCTATCAGTTTACAAGAGTATAATACGGTATCTTTGTAAGTGGATTTTGTTTTTGCATCTCTCCTGTTAAAGAAAAATGTTCTTATTTTATAGTCAGCAAAATACACCTTCAAGTAATCAGGAAAGGCTTTATCTTCGTGTAGTCTGTGACCTCGACTTTTAAAAAGGTAATTGAGATTTCAAAAATCCCTTGAGTCAACCAATGGTCACTCTTCTTGAGTTTTTACGACAAACGCGTACACTGGAACCCGGAGAACTGGGCACGTAGATGACAGGGTTTAACTCCTGCTACCCATGGCAACATAATCTTGCAAAAAACAATATGTTTCTCGACGATTCGTAGGACACCAGGAACCTCTACTTTCAACAGTCAAGCGATAAGCTGGTTTTCCTTGGCCATGTGACCCGACACGACACCTTGTCGAAGACTATTCTTCAAGGCACCTTGGAGGGTAGTCGACACCTTGGTAGTCAGAGGAAGAACTGGCTTACGAAATCGGCTGGAGTGGCAGGCCCCGTCAGCTGCCGTGTCTATCCATTTGCTCTCAACGACAGGTGCCGATCAAGGGACGACTGACTGACCTTCTATCCTCTTACACGAAGAGCTTTATAGCCAACAAGTCATTGACTTGACACTTTTCTGTCGTTTAAAGATTTTATGCCATGTAAAGGGTGACTTTTCATGCAGAAATATATCTTCTTGACTGATGACTGGTCACCAGCCATGTGAGTTCGGGTTCGAGAAAACTCTCTCGCTCTCTTTATTCTTATTTTCTCATTTTACAATTTCTCTCTCCACCCTTCCCTTTCCTCCTTCCTTCTCTGCACCTCATGCTCTCTCTATATTTCTTCTTTCTCTACATCTTTCTCCTTTTCTCTTTCTTATTTTTACTATTTCCCCTTCCTTTATTTCTCCTCTTACGTTGTCTTTTTCGTTAACTCTATCCCATGTTTTCTGACTTTCTCTCGACTTTGCATATGTAGATGTTTGCAGACTATTGAGAAGAAAGCCAAAAGAAGAAGCATGTTTGGGTTGTCTCCTGATGACACAGTAACGTCCCGATTGCATTACTGGAGTGTGACGTCGCCAGAGACGTTGGCGTTTGTCTATGTCACTCCTGACGGCGAGCGGTTTGCTTACACAAGGAAGGAGGTGTTCTCTATGTCACGAAGGTACATGAAATAAATATTCAGCTATCGATGTTTATATTTCTGTATAAGTATCTTTGGATGCACTTTTTAATATTTATGTTTATTCACATGTGATAATATTTCAAGTAGCTTTCCTCTTCAGTTTCTAACTTGTGCATTTTTGAAATATTGCACAAGTGGTTCTTTTTACCATGTCTATACAATACCCACCTAGAAAAATGCAACATAACACAAAAGTTTTGATATATGTATTTAACTCCTTTATTGCGTAACAGGGTGGCCAGTTGGCTTCGTAAGCGAAACGTGTGCAAAAATGACGTCGTTCTTTGCCTCGTTCCGACATCGCCGGAACAGACGTTGATCGCCTTGGGAACGGCGTTGCTAGGGGCGACAGTAATCTGTACAAACATACAGTACAGAGACGGATCCGACATTTTGCCCTTAATGAAGACCGGTGACGTCACGGTCCTGGTTGTGGACGAGACAGATACACAAGCCATTTCCGCTCTGCAGACCTTTATCCCCAGTTTGTCTGCTCAACCGCTCATCAACCAAACCGTTCCGTCGTTGAAATCTGTTATCTTCTGCAATCGCTTCTCAGAGTTGTCCTTCTTGGTAACAGTAGCCAATGAGGAAGAAGGAGACGTTGCTATTGTCAGTCCTGATGATGTCACGACGATTTTCGCGACCTCTGGAAGCTCAGGGCAACCTAAACTAGTTGCCAGAACCCACAGGTACGATATACGACCACATTTTCCTGTAATATAAATAGATTATAACCATTTAAGATATATAGACTTCTTTTTTCCATCTCATGCGTCAGATAACTGTACTTAACCGTGGTTTTTCCAGGCAGGTCATGACCATCGGGGTAAACAGATGCAAGCGTATCCTCCAGACAGAGTCAAGACTCAAGACTGACGTCAACTACAACCCCAGCTCATTTGGCTGGGTAACTGGCTATCCTTCAATCTATTTTATTACCGGGCAGACGAGGGTAGTTCCATATGTCAAAGGTAAGCATCATTTTAAATGCTTGTTGTAATATTTTGATCAAAATTAATTGTAAGAAAAAGCAAAAGAAACAGACGAACAGTAAGAAGGAAAACGACAAAAACAGAAAGAAGACAAAGAATAGAAAAGAGATGATAAAAGTTAAAGAAAATTGTGATAAAAGAGTTGGTCAAGGGGAAATAATAATAATAATAATAAAGAAAGAAAGAAGAAAACAAAGAAAGAAGAAAGAAACAAAATAAATTGCTGCTGCTGCTGCTGCTGCTGCTGCTGCTGATGATGATGATGATGATGATGTACCAAAGGAGCTCCTCCAGATGATGAACCCAAGTTCATGATGGACTTGTTGAAGAACGAGAACGTTGACAGCGCAGTTATGCAGACGTCAACAATCAAGGCTTTACTGGCACGCGCTGACCTCTTGCAGTGTGACGTCACAAGGCGGTTGGCCGTGATCGGCACTGGGGGCAACGCGGTCAGGGCAGACGTTGCCCCTGCAATTGGAAATTTCACCTCTAATCTCATAGTGGCTTATGGATGCACGGAAGTAGGAATTGTATCACACAAGACCTACAACAACCCTGGCAAGGTACACATCGTGTTTACTGTAAAAAAAAATTCGACCTTTCGCTTTAATACACCAGAAAAAAGAAATGCACGCATAAACAATACACTAGAAACACCATTGTTTACAATTATCTTTGTGTGTGTTTGTGTACGTGTCGTTGTAAGGATGTGGGTGTACTGGGGTTGTGAAGCGCGTCCTACATCTTTAACTCACAGCTTCATTTCTTTGGTTTTTTTCCCCTTTCTTAATCATTATACTTCAATCTTTATTTTTGTTATATGCCATTATTTATTTATTTATTTACTAAATATGTTATTGCGTACTTCTCAACAAAATTATTCTGTTACGTATATTCAAATCTCATGACCTAGGTCGTGAATTTCAACTGCGGGCAGCCTGTAGACGGAATGGCAGTGAAAATTGTCGACGACAATCTGAAAGAAGTTCCCCCAAACACCAAAGGGGAGATCATGATCAAGCACAATGGCCTTTTCACCGGCTATCTCAGGGAGCCAGGTCTCACAGCAGATGCCGAACCAGAAGACGGCTGGTTCAGACCTCATGACCTTGGTTATATCAACGACAACGGTGACATCTTTGTTGAGGGGAGACAATCAGAGGTCATTGCCATAGGCAGCTTCATGATGTACCCACAGGTGAATGTCTGAGGTTCAAAACGAAATACGAATGAATTGAAAATTGTTTTAGTGCAAAATGACTAACTTTAAAGACCAGTTACATCCACGGATTTAAATGTTTTTATATTTTTTCTAATGCCATTACCTTTATTGATATTGTAATAGGATACCCCATACATAAATTTGATTAATCTTCTGGTTGATATTCCCAGCTGCTGGAATCCTACCTCATGAAGTGTCTGGGAGTGCATGACGTGGCTGTGGTTACTATCCCGGACAAAGACTTCGAGAACCTTCCATGCGTCTGCGTCGTGCAGGATCCCAGGCTGGAAGCCCAACCTGTGGTGCCAGACGACCTCCTTCGCGTGTGCGACGAGTATTTCCAGGAAAAATTTCTCCAGGTGAACAAGCAGCGAGAACTGGCCGTGCCGAAGGTGTGTCTGGTGTTTGACAAGTTTCCTCTGAATTTCAATGGAAAAGTACAACGGAAAGCTTTACGAGCTCTGGCTGTAGAGAGACTTGGACTGCTGAAAGACAACTGATACACTTTTCTAACGTTACCGGTCTTTTTATGCCTTCTGAAAATAATAAGAAAAATAAGATACGTCAGAGATTCCCGCAATCTTGTAATAATTATCTACCTTTTTTTCTGTTGATACTAAATTAATAATTGTGTATCTCTTATGTCTCCTTTATCTTGAAATACCTATATCAATTTGAAAGTGTATGTGAGTGAGTATGTTGTTCCTCCCTCTATTCAACATTTATGCATTATTTCTAAAATATATAGATGTGTTATGCCTATGATATAAATTGGTTTATGTCAAGTCTATGTTTGAAATGTGCGAAGTGCCTGAAATTAGGGTGGGGGGATGGAAGGATTGTTTTTATTTGTGTAAACTACAACTATACGGTTAGGAATAAACCACCACAACCTGTTTGCCTATGGTTAGCTGATTCTTTCTGCATAGGGTAGGGTTGATGAAAGATTTTGTGTACATTGCCAGGGATATTTTTTCTGTGTATATGTTGTTTTCATGTAAATTGTTTTATGTGGTAGTATTATATGTTTTGTGTCTACATTGTATAATAAAAAACTTCCAATAATTATCTAATCATAATATTAACAAGATTATGAACAAGCAGAAGTAGAATAAGATGAACAATCGTCAGTAGAAAACTGATATCTCGCTTTTCCAAACCAAAATACATGTGCAAGTATAAAAACGCACGAATATTTTAATTAGTGCAATTTAGAGCACAACTTGCATAAACATTTGTTTGTTTGTTTGTTTGTTTGTTTTTTATTTTACCTCCGACCTGCTGTCTTGCAAAGACTACTACACTGACTACTCAGCCGATTTTCGCGTTTGAGCAGTCAGTTATATCACCTTAGATAAAACTTGATTGTGGTCGTTCTTTCATTATTAATTGCCTTTACAGCCCACACTTCCAAGCATATGTTATCAATTTGTTATCGTTTAAGTATTGTTGTTTGGCTATGTTTATTTTCAGAATGATGTAGTTTGGTGCATTCTTGCCATCGTAGTTATCATCCCAGTATACCTGATAAAATTACTTCAAAATTCTAGTTTTATTCTAATTATATACTTTTTATTTTAACATTTTCCGGAATAAGCAGAAATAAAGTCTATTCTTGTGGCGAATAACCAAATGCATTGTAAGTTTGAATTTCTATCCTCAATATCTGTCTGCTATTTGCTTTTTTTTACATTTTTTGGCAGTAATGAGTCATTAATTAAAACGAGTGTAATATCGTGCAGAACTATTAAATACAAGATACATTAATTATTATTCAATGTCCATCTAAATGTCATTAGATCTTCATATATCCATTAATCATGAAATCGAAGTGCTGTATCATTTCTATTATGTTAGCTGGTATATAAATCGTTACAAGTACTTTTTACCTTATTTAAAATGTGGGAACTTTGCAGGTTATGATATCCTTTTGTTGTTACTGGTATTATTATAGCAAATAAAACATATAAATATAAAAGCTTTGGGATCATTATGTCAAATTTAATACTAAAAGCTCATTGTTGGCAATGTTTCTTTTGTCCTGACATTATGTTATTCTACAGGTGGTTTGATCTTGTTATATACCTAATTACAGTTTATATTACGCAAGCCTTCAATAAGAGTTACATAAGTAATTACTTTATGTGAGCTGTGTGTGTGTGTGTGTTTGCGAGATGGAGAGATAGAGAGTCTGTGTGTGTGTGTTTGTGTTTATGATTGCACTGTTTGAGCTCACCCCTCGTTGCACTCAACATGTTAGTAGTTTGTGAGAAACTGTACAACATTCTGCCAGTTGTGATGTTCTGTTTTATACAAGCAGTACAATTTACTCAGGTACGAAAAGCTTTTCGTGGAAGGGACTTCACTTGCTTTCAGCGCTTTCATGTCAAGGAGAAATTAATCTTTGAAATTCAAAAGGAAGTTTTATTTAGAAGATGAAGAGCAAAAAGAACAAGAAAAAGAGAAGAAGAAGAACAAGAAGAAGAACTGAAGAAAGAAGAATGACTTGAATTCCACTAATAAAGTACACTATCATACACAATATCAAAGTCGGAATTGCATTAATACTAGAAGAACAAGTAATGCACAGCAGACAATCTTGTTATATTTGACTGTTGTTACTCTTACTGTAGTCCAACTACATGTTAGGCGATAATTGCTACGTTCCACGTCAAAAAGCGAAGCCATTATTACTACAAAACATGTTTTTCCAGTGAAAAAAGAAAAAGTTAATTTTTCACGCTTTTATCAAACGATGTTGCATTTCTACCTTCAACTTCTATGGTCCTGTATCTTTAGAAACAATCTCCTGGCACAAGTTATCTCGCTGTTCTGTCTTCTACCCGGAATACAAGACAATATAGTTTAAAAGAGTCAAGGAAGATAATCGCAATAAGAACATATCATGAAAAGGTCTTTTACTCATCTGGAAACCTTGAATACTTCCTTTAAAGATTCTTTATAGAAGCCCGCATCCGACAGTCGTAGTGTGTGTGTGTGTGTGTGTGTGTGTGTGTGTGTGTGTGTGTGTGTGTGTGTGTTTTGTTTTTTGCTAGTGGGGGAATTTAAAATATGCTCCAAAGCCCATATAATGCAAAAGGTTAGGCATATAATTTAGCACCAGCGTCCCCTAGACATTGCAAAGCTAGTGCTGCTGAATAATATGACGATGTTGAGCAAAAGATAAGAAAGTTATTAGCAGTTTTTGTGTAATCCAAGTCTTTCCAAAGCCAGATTTCGTAAAACTTTTCTCAGCACCTTGCCGTTACCATTTACGGGGAACTTGTCGAACACCAGGCACAACTTAGGAGTGGTGTATTCTTGTTCTCTGTCCTCTCGGAGAAAACTTTCTTGGAAATACTCAGTACAATAAAGAATGAGGTTGTCGGGCACCAGACGCGGTGCTTCTGGTCTGGGATCCTGCACGACGCAGACACACGGAAGATTCTCGAAGTCCTTGTCGGGTATAGCCACCACAGCCACGTCCTGCACCCCAGGGTGTCGCATAATGTGTGACTCCAGCAACTGGACAATGATGAAGACAATAAGCAACCAATATGCCATCAATGGTATTTAAATGACTTAGACAAAACTAAGTTAGGAAATACCGTCTAAACCGAGTATTTTAGATCCATTAGTCGCGGTCTCGGTTGAATAGAATCCTGGCTGTTACAAAAATAAAACCAGTTTTTATACATTACAAACAAAACAGTACAGTTTGTAAAAAATTAAAGTATTTTAATACAAAACAATAAGTTAATAATAATAAGTAGCAATTTATTGCAATGCAATTAATATTAATCAATAATAATGTTTAAAAAGAAGAACTGAAAAAGAAGAATGACAAGCAATTATTAATAAAAATTATTAATGCATTTCAATGCAATACAATTGATAATGATAATTAATGATGTTTCTACTATATTACAATTATAGCTAACTTGCTTGCCTGGGGATAAAACAGGAAGCTGCCGACACTGATGACGTCAGAATATCTTCCCTCAACGAAGACGTCGCCATGTTCGTTAACGTAACCAAGGTCTCCTGACCTGAACCATCCTACTTCCGGTACTGCTTCTGCTGTGAGAAGTGGTTGCTTGAGGTATCCAGGGAACCAGCCTTTGTTCTCGATCATAAGTTCGCCTCTGGTGTTTGGAGGAACTTCTCTGAGAGCCTTGTCCACAACTTTAACACTTCGTCCTTTCGCAGGCTTTCCACAGTTACCCTCTTCCACCTACATGTCATATATCATATCTTGTATTTTAGCGATGATTAGAATGAATTTAAATGTAAAATATCAACAATCGGCTAAATAAATATTTTTAAAAAGTACATCAATGATAGCTTCTCAATGAGCGATGTAAGGTGGGTGATTAAATGAAAAAAGTCAGAGGTGTCTATTGAGCGAACAGTCCCAGAACAAAATAGCAAAGCGCGATATGATTATTTATAGCGATGCACTTGAAGATGACCTGAAACTCCACCTCGACAGCGTCTATGTATGTCTTGTAGGTAATGGCAGCCATTTCCGTGCTTCCGTAAATAACACGGAGTTCGGAGGTCAAGTTCTCCCACGCTGTGGCCATGTCCTTCCTGATCACACAGCCTGACATAAGTATAGAACGCGCGCGCCATCTGTCGTCTGTTACTAGGAGATCAGCTCGCCCTAGCATGGCCTTCAGGAAAACTGGAGTCATGAAGGCTTGGGTCACTCTCTCCTGTTTCAGTAGGTTAAACACGAATTTCTCTGGGTCTCTTGGAGGCGAGCCTTTGAAAGGGCAACAGAACAAAGTGACAAACGTAATACATTCAACTGAAAAGACAAACAAACTGGGGTAAAATACACACAAACCGTTGTCTCTTAGCACATTTCTAACTGATAACTGTAAGCTAATTTTACAATATTAACGGTTAATATGACTGTAAGGTTTAAGCCATCTGGCTAACCGCATGGTACACATCCATCTCCTAACATTCTGACCTGATTTTAACAGCATGGCGATTGGTTTGCCAAGGAAATTTTACAAAAAGACCTGAGCTAAACCTATAGTGAGAAAAACGCAGAAACATAAAAAGTTGACACAACGAAGAAAACCATGCTTTTTCTCCATGCTAGCTCTTATGAATAAAAGTCCTTCTTGTTTGAACAAAAAACATTACTCTTACGCTTTACGTAAGGAACCACTCGAGTATATCCTGCCACCAGGTAATCTGAGGGGTAACCGACAGTCCAACTGAAAGAGCATGCGTTGAATATGATTTCATCCGCCTCGCAGCCGTGTGTCTCGCATATATGAAGCCCTAATTTCATTACGTGCCTGTAAAAGACGAGATATATTTGCACCACGAGTATTGAAAAAGAGTTATTTTCTTCTTGTAGCTGCATTCACATCACAATTTATCTTCAAATAACGTGTTATGGTTTAAAAATCTTTACGCATTCCTAAAGGCCTGAACTGACAACAGGTAAGAAATAGTTCGAGGCATATTATTCGACTAAAAATGCATTCTGCTTCCGAATGTAGCAGTTCATTCTCTAAAATTAAGATTTGATAAGAGTATAATTGAATCTGGTGCAATCCCAGAAGTTGGTCAGCAGCAAAAAGCTCATACTCTTCTAAAATTTGCTTCTCAATACGCCAGGAGGGATCAGAGTATAACTGTTTGAACAGAAAGAAGTAACCAGTTGACGAGAGTGAGCTGCATGCACTTGACACATGAACCTATGAGGGAATGCCGTCTGGCTTGAAAAAACAAACAAACAAACAAATAAGACTTTGCATTATTTAATAGACTTACTACCAGCTCTTAGATCAAACTTAATAACATTTAGGATAAGCTGTCACAAATTCCCTATCCAGCAATTAAGATATAGTGATATACCTAGATATTTAAGAACATGTCCGCTGTGTAATCTAGATGAGGTAGGAGATGAATTTCATTATATGTTTGTTTGTATTAACCCTTTCTTAACTGCTTCACGCAAAACGCTGCTACCGGTATATTTTGTACATTATCCAAATGAATTTAAATTTCACCAGCTAATGAATGTTAAATCCAAGTGTATACTTATTAACCTAAGCAAATTTATTCAAACGGCATTATCATTGTTTAAATAATCTTTATATACATATATACATACAGTGCCTTGTATCTATTTACATGTATTTGCCATATTGTCACCACCTGTTGGGAGCTTGTTACTGAGAAAAAGAAATGGCCATTGTGATTATAATAACTGTGATCTTATGGCTAAAAAATGCCCCCAGGGCTTATAGCCAAATAAAAATACTCGAAATTGAAACACTGTGAGCTTTGTAATTTATGGTATAAATTAAATTAGTGGCTATAATACTTCTAAACACATTGAATATTATTTTCAGTAGATGAAAGAAAAAATATATATATATAGAGGTGTCTGAATACAAGATTTTTATATTTTAATATTTTGAAGCGTGACCTCTATCTAATGTTTAAAGTACCTAATATCACCGCAGTAAACTAGTATACAAGTTAAACCAATTATTATAGCATAATTATATTTGACGAATTTATTATTTAGATTTTATTCAAACCTTCTTAATGTCATTTTATATTCATTTTATCTAAAGACAAAGATGTATCATAGGTGGGGAGCCCGAAAGGTGAACTTTCTCGTTTTTAGGGAAAAGAATTGTGGTGGTACTGGGGGAACTCCGCTCTGCCACAATTGTGGTGAAAGAAAGCAAGTAAACTGTCTTTTCCTTTCTTCTCAGCTTCAGTGAACACACGTTACAAATGTTGTCGGGACTTAATGAGAACATCAGGAATAACATTGCCAAGAAGCGCATCTTTATCATTGGATTCGGTTTCCAGGAACATCAACTCTGTTATTTTTTTCAGGAAAGCGTTTCTAAAATTCATTCAAAAAAATCCATACTATAGTTATAATGTCTGTACGTTTCATAAACTGTTCTCGTTTTACCTGTGAGACACGGGCAGTAACTTTGTCTGCCCGCTAGTACCGGAAGTAGCAAAAATAGTCGTCACGTCATCAGGACTGAGGTCAGAAAGGTCGGCCTCTTCTTCACACCTGAGGGTCTCCAGGAACGTCAGCACCTGATCGTCAGCAAAGCGATTGCAGAAGATAACAGTTTTCAACGACGGAATGTCTCGGGCTGTGACTGATCCAGGAGAAAAGTTGGGGATGAAGTTCCCCAGAGCGGAAATAGCTTGTTGATCTGTCTGATCTACCACCAGGGCCGTGACGTCCCCAGTGTTCATCAAAGGCAAAATATCCGCACCGTCCTTGTACTGGATGTACGAACAGATCGCTGTAGCGCCCAGCAGAGCCGTTCCCATGGCAATCAACGTCTGTTCTGGCGATGTTGGAACGAGGCTAAGAACTACGTCACCTTTGCTCACGTTTTTTTTTCGTAGCCAGCTGGCCGACCTGATACAAAATGTGTTTGAAAACCCGAAAATAATTTCACGTGCTGGAAATTGGTATAATAATGATGTCAGCAAATTATCAGAATATTAATCTGTTATATAACTTTACCCACATATTATTTAATTATTCACACATTTGACATTCGCTTTATGATTGTTCTGAAAGAGTGTATGCGCAAATAGAAATCGCATTTGGTTATTATTGTGAAACAGTTTGCGCTCACTGGTGGGTAAGTCACTCAGAAAAATCTCAGTTTACGTTAGAAAAAATGAAAACATCAGTTTTTATTAAAATGTATTTACTCAAGTGTACCACTATGTCTTTGCTTCTTCCATGTACCTGCGGGACAAAGAGAAGAGATCTTGTCTGGAGTAGGCATATCGCTCTCCTTCAGGAGTCACGTAGACAAAAGCCGGTGTCTCTGGTGACGTCACACTCCAGTACTGCAGTCGTGAGGTCACCGTGTCTTCAGGAGAGAGGTCACACATGTTCTGTCTTCTCCCGTTTCTTTTATTGGTCACCGTTAATCTGTAAAGTAGCATTTTGTCTTGGAATTTATTTTTCTTTGACGATTAAGTGGTTGATCTTATTTTCATCAATTCGCATGGAGTGACAAACGATTATACATGCAAATCAATCAATCAATCAATCAATCAATCAATCAATCAATCAATCAATCAATCAATCAATCAATCAATCAATCAATCAACAGAGTCATGAGAGAAGCAGCTTGACATTGCCCTGTTAAAGATTAACGTCTAACATTTAATATTTCTCGCTAAAATGGTTTACATTTGTCCACTGAATTATCTAGGGATCGAATAAATGGAAAATAAAGGACCACTTAAAAGCTTCTCCACAAGAAACAAATCAAATGTGAACAGTAATTACAGTCCTTCAACTTTTTTTCTTTAAAGAAGTTTATTTCGTGCTATATCACGTGACGATTTTTGTACATAACAATTAGAGTGAATAAAGAACTCGTTCACGCACACACACACACACACACACACACACACACACACACACACACATGCACAAAGTACAAAAGTTACATGATTGTAGGGGTTTTAATAAGGTGCAGGGACAGTTACAGCCATAGAACAGCTGATGCTTTACAGTCCTTAGATATAATATAGATCAGAATATATAAACGGCTGCCGGTGCCTATATATTAATAGCAGGTGATGCTAAATGTTCCAATATAAACGCTGTACTATTTGTTCAAGCTGTAGTCTCGCCACAGTCCGTGAATACGTTGCAACGTGTACAACCTAGTGTGCCTGGCACTGCTGTCCTCTGAGCAACCACAGTCCGCCTTTACTCAATCATGGGCGCGAAGAATAGCTCTAATCCTATGAAAAGCATCGTAAAATAACTAAGGTCTGCCAAATATACGCTTCTATTTATAAAGTTGCTAGAGGAGACAGTAGCTAGTAACAGAACCTTTCATTCATAATGCACAATTTTCTGTTTGTCGTTGTGCATCATGACTCTATAATGGAGGAGTTCATGGCATTTACAAACAATCCACACACACACACACACACACACACACACACACACACACACACACACTTACACACGCAAACGCACAATTCCTTACATACAGACACACCCGCCCCTTAAATTTACTTTATTATTAATATGACTTATTTTATATATAATCTGTTGCTCTGAAAAATATCGTATAGATTTACTGAAACTTGCGATAGCCTCGGCAGGCCGGATCAAAAAATGTCTTCTCTTTCCTCCATGTGTTCTGTAATACCTTCTGGCAATGAAAATGAGCGTTTTCATTCTGTTACAAACTGTAAATTTTAATCTTATACGTTCATTTCATGCCATAGTAATTTAGAGTCAGGTTTAAACTGGGGGACAGGGGAGGTGGGGAATGAAAGGATGTTTTTATTGGGTTTAAATTCAAGGCACTTTTGCAGCAGCTGGGCTGCATTTTTTACCAAATCCATCTGCGTCATCAGTGTTTGTGTTATTGACTTCTTTCTGTGCCTGGTGCATCAGAAATCCGACGTACCCGAAATCAGACTGATTCGGCAGAATTGGCAAACAAGGTGGAACTCAGCATGTTGACCAACGTTCCAGTACTCTGAACATTCGCCTAAAACCATTTCTGTGACCTACACATGCAACTTTGCAAAAGTTAATCGAACGTTCCATGGGTTGATTTGTATGATATTCATACTAAGTTATCTGCAAATCGTGGTGCAATTTTTTTTTAGCATGCTTGACACTCGTCAGATTTATTTACCCGTATCTGCAGTTATAAAAAATACGACGTATTATCCTCCGTGTCATGGGCATTCTCCAGCATAAATAAGCAAAATGGACACACACGCACACACACACACACACACACAAACATACACACACGCACACACATACACACACGCACGCACGCAGGCATGAAGAAGTCACTGTTGCTTACCGCCACCAAAGTAGAGGTTGCACCGTTCCACCACCCTCGCTCACTGCACCGCTCGGTGACTGTGTGGCAGCTCGCCTACGTCTGCTCGTGACGACCTTCACAACGCATGCGTGACCACAATGCCACACCACACTCACCCATCCTCTTTTCGCACCCACTCACCCTGCAACAAACCCCATCGAGGGGAACGGGAGGGGGGAGGAGGGGGTCGGGCGCTTGATTGGGGCTTGGAGGCAGACTGATTCAAAATCCCCGACTGCTTATGCTGTCTTCATGGTTTAGTCGATATTCCAGTTCGACTGTCAGGCCAGGTGCTCACGGAGAAGTTAAGGGGAGGACGAAGATGAACTGCAACGACACGTGAGACTCCATGGCAGTGGTTCGGGGCGGCCTGATGCTCGCTCGTCTGAGGCTAGTCTGCACCGATCGACGGGTGAAGCAATGGGTCAGCAGAAGAGCATAAGTAATGTCATCAAATGACTTAATAATAATAATAATAATAATAATAATAATAATAATAATAATAATAATAATAATGTTCTCTTGCATAGCGCCTTATCCCTACCCTAAGGGAAAGCTCAAGGCGCTTCACAAAAATAAATAAATTTTTACAGCACATTTACAGAAAACTCCTTGATATCCAGATTTTCAGTCCTGTGGATACTCTCCTGATACGACGTTGCACGTTATTCCCTCTGACCAGCTGCCACATGTCCGTGTGGAACTGACAGCAACGACGACCGGTCGACAATGGTTTTTTTTTTTTTTTTTTTTTTTGGGGGGGAGGTTTTATCCATGTAGATGGCTATGTAGATGGCTATACTATTCCATGTAGATGGCTATGTAGATGGCTGTACTATTCCATAGTTCTTTAGGTGGGTTGAGGCAGTTTCTAAGGTTTAGCCCCTGTCTATATTTATTAGGAAATGTTTTAGTTCTCTCTCTGGTTTGTTTTCATTACATTCCAACAGTACATGAAGGGTGCTAAGTCTATCCCCAGAGGCACATGAGGGGGATGTCTTTTTTTATCTTAGTAGGTATTCCCCGTTAAGCCTCATTCTTTCTATTTTAGTTTTGTCAGACCTATTTGCCTTCAGGTACATCAAAGTGTGGCTAGGGTGGTCATCTATCAATCTCCTAGTACCTTTACCTTCATTTTTGTATTTCTCTTGCCACCTTATTTTTATTGCTGGTTTTATAGCTATTTTTCTCTCTCTGCTGGTGAAATAGAGATGTTTAGGGTGGTGACTTTAGGGTTTTGTTTTTTGTTTTACTGCCAGTTTAGCTAGTTTATCTGCCTCTTCATTTCCTTTAATTCCTATATGGGAGGGAACCCAAAGGAACTTAATGTCTCTATCTTCCTGTTTGTCTACATACGGGGTCCAGTTTGTTTTTTCCGTGAAGATTACACCTAAAAATTCTATCTGTGAACTGTAGTCAAGGGTTGTTTGGCTAATGTTAATTTGGGGTATTCTGTCTTCTGGTTTGGTTTTTTGAATATTATTGCTTGGGTTTTGGTGGCTGAAAGTTTAAAACCATTATATTTGAGCCATTTTGCTATTTCGTGCAGATCCTTCTGTCTCTCATCTATTCCTATGATTTTAGGCCTGTTGGGGCTATTTGTTTGACGCATTTCTACTTTTACTAGGAGGGACGTGTCGTCCGCAAATTGTTTGACTTTAACATGTTTTACTCTTTTGGGGAGGTCTGCAATCATTATGTTAAACAGCAAGGGACTAAGGACACTTCCCTGCGGGACTCCATTATCTAGTGGTACCTCACTGGAAGTTTGGTCCTCGATTCTTACTGCTATTTTTCTGTTTGATAGAAAGGATTTAATTAGTTGCACTATTTTATTTGGAGTGCCTATGCAGAGGAGTTTCTAGAGCAGGCCCTCATGCCAGAGCATATTGTAGGCTTTTTCTATGTCCAGAAAAACTCCACACAGGTTCACTCTTTTTTCTGTGTGGGCATTGATTATTTCCTGTTGTAGTGCTGTTATGTGGTCAATAGTGCTTCGCTTCTTCCTAACACCACTTTGTTCTGGGGGCAGGATGTTGGCCTCGCAGAAGTTACTTTTCCTGTCGACCCACCATCATCTCCTGTCTGTCCACTTATGCTGATTTTCTTTTTCATGTCTTAGACGACGACGATGACGACGACATAATGATGATGATGATGATGATGATGATGATGATGATGATGATGATGATGATGATGATGATGATGATGATGATGATGATGATGATGATGATGATGATGATGATGATGATGATGAAGATTTTTATAGCGCATATTCACACTCATAGAGAGCATGCTCTTAGCGCTTAAAACGGGGAAGAGACATGGACTAAATGAATAGAACACGAGGGACGTAAGAATAAACGACAGTACTGACGACAAACAGAAAACAAAGATGGAAAACACAAAAACTCATCAAGTAACAGGATCAGAGAAAGTAGTGATTCTGCAGAGAAAGATGGGTAGAAAAGTAGTAAGAGCGGAAGGGGGGAGGGTAAGAAGGACAAACATTGTGTGGACTGTGTTAGGAGTAATGCTCAAGGAAGAGGTGCGTTTTCAGTGCAGATTTGAAGGATTCAGTTGTTGGAAGGTGGCGAATATAGAAAAACACTCTACACTCCACATGAAGGACAAACCCATCAAGTGACCTCTTCCTTGAGCAGGGTGGCTTGGTGAATTTTTTTCATATGAAAGGATGGGGGGTTCTGATTTGTTTTTTTATGCCGGGGCAGCAGCTAAGGTCATATAACGGACGGCAAGGCAGTCAGCCCTGTAATCCATATGAAAGGACTTTATCATTTATTCCCTTGGTGAAATGGACATCCCTGAAAGGATTGGGTGCATCATTATCTATACACCTGTAGTTTCAGTTGAACGTCTAGTCAGGCCAGGCCAAGGTCTGATCAGCTTTTTTATTTGCTGAAAGCTTAACACACACACACACACACACACACACACACACACACACACACACACAGAATGAGAGAAAACAAAGAATTCTCTCTTTCACTCGCTCTCTCTTAGGAAGTGACACGTCAGCATTCTCCTTTCCGTGCTAGCCTGTAACAAATGCTTCTACTGACATAAATATGAATGAATTACATAAACAGAAAGAGTTTGTCCATACAGCTCTTTATTTGTGACGTTAAGCTTTTAAACCGCATACATAACATTTACGTCAAAGTGCTATAAAAATCTCTTACTGTCGGCGGTCTGGTAGGAAAGACGCACAAACAAGTCATTTTCATGTCAATAAAATCATTTTTAAAGAGAGAAGCAAAAGTTTTATAAGATCTTGTGCCGAATTATGTATACCAAATGCACGAATGTGAGTGAGTCAGTGAGGATTTGTAGTGCTCTTCCGGGGTTATGGCTACAAAGTGTCCCTGTCTGTGTGAATATTCTGCTCTGTGTGTGTGTGTGTGTGTGTGTGTGTGTGTGTGTGTGTGTGTGTGTGTGTGTGTGTGTGCGTGGAACTATAATGTGCTGACAACAACGAGCTACATGCATAGGACATATAAACCTTTGACTTGCCGCCGTCTGTTGACAGAATATTCAAATGTTCTCCACTCAAGTCAATGTTAAGTGCAAGGCACGGATCACTTTCCAAGGCCATGATAAGACTTGCTCCAGCTCTTTATTGCCTACCTACCTGCGATTAGAAACTAAGTTTTAATTAGTTTAATTAGATGAACATATTGTGCACAATGCACATCCTATCGCACGCTCGTAATTCAATTTCTTTTTTCTGAAAAAAGTCGACTTTTGACCTTTGTTCAGTCCTTTTTATAATGCCATAACAAGCACAACAAATAATTATTTGAAGTAGACCGGTTACTTACAAATATTTTAGTAACACCCTATAAAATATGTCGTTGTTGAACACACTGAACCTTAAAACACACAGAGAAATTCTTGAAAATCCTAACGAATATAAAAGAGATTATGAATTAAGAATCCAAATACACTTATTATGATATATGTATCATGATTTGACAGAGAAGTTATGGCATTCAGTAGAGTTCCTGGCTGTTTTACTGACTCAGACCGTTTTCTGCAGTCCCAGTCTCTCCAAGGCCAGAGCTCGTAAGGCGGTTCGCTGCACCTTGCCGTTAATGTTCACAGGAAACTTGTCAAACATCAGACACACCTTTGGTACCCCTGATTCACGATCCTTGTTCACCCGGAGAAAACTTTCCTGGAAATATTCGGCACATGTGCGAAGGAGGTCGTCGGGCACCACGCGCTGGGATTCCGGTCTGGGACTTTGTACCACGCAGACACATGGAAGGTTCTCGAAGTCCTTGTCGGGGATACCAACCACAGCCACGTCATGCACTCCCGGACACTCCATGAGGCGGGACTCTAGAGGCTGGAAATAACAATGGGATAAGAGATAAGATATTATTCAAAGGCAACGTCTTATCAAAAAGTCAAAATGCATTCAACTTATAGCTAAACCTACAAATTAATATCAGAACTTACAAGCCATTTCGTTATTAACAACTATTTTTACCCGCAAACTTATTGTCTGTCCTTGTCGCTATAAGGCTTACACACTTTTTAAAAATTCACTATATATGTTGTCGTTCTGCGACTTTTGTAATCGATTTGTCACTCGGTTCCTATCGTCTTAGAGGTCTGAAATTTTAACACTTACTAATTTCTAGTGACAATGCAATATTAAATAACTTCCAGCAATCCACGAGCAGTCAAATATTTTTTTTATATTTTAATATTGAATGAGAGCTTAGAGGGAGATAGGTAACTGCTGCTCTATGATGTGTAAACTAAAGTTATCTCCCTTAAATCGGCCTATAAAAAGAAAATAAAGTCACAAATTAAAACGAAAAATTCGATCACAATATTCAAACACTCAATTGTTCATTACCTAGGGTGATTGCATCGAAAAACCAACCAACCAACCAACCAACCAACCAACCAACCAACTAAAGACGCAAGCTCTTTAGAGACGTAGTAAATGAACACTGGCATGCAGAACAGTGTGTGTGTGTGTGTGTGTGTGTGTGTGTGTGTGTGTGTGTGTGTGTGTGCTGTTAAAGTTTCCGTTCGTTTTATACTGTCCGAGTGCTAGTCATCTTTGAAAAAACACGGGTGCAAAAGTCTTGTCCAGATAGTTTCTCTCAACGTTTTTGTGCGCCCCGTGCTCTTCGCTTAATAATAACCTAAGTGTCAAGAATCTGACAGCGTGTATAAACAAAATGGGGTGCTTCAGTCAGTCAGATAGCCAAATGCTAAATTAACAAACGTCATATTTCGATGACACTTGACCCTCTGGCAGGAGAGAGAGAGAGAGAACATAGATGAGTGAAACCGCAACGCAAAGAAAAAGACGCCTGGAAAAGAAGAGGTTGATCTCACAAAGTTCAAAGGAAAGAACCCATGCAATAGAGCATCTCTTGATGAAACGGTTCGTATGAGAACTTATAAGCCAAATTAGGACTTAAAATTTGAAAAAAATAAATGAAAACTTTTTTGAACACTTTTATTTTAGGTCTCGGAATTTTCTTTAATACATATAACTTAAAATATAAAAGTGTGAAGGGCACTCTCTCAAGCTATTAACAATCTGATCATTGCAAAATTCAGAATTATCCGTTCATTGATAAGTTTATTAATGAAAGAATATTATATCATATTTGTAAGACTTCCTCTTACAACTTTAAATTTTTATTAATTGTTATTAAAGAAAATCTTGATAATAAGGGAAACAAATTAGTTTACCCCTTTTAGTACAATTCAAATAAAAGTTTGTTGAATTATCTTTTTACGTATTTTATCTAAGCCTAATTACAATAATAAATTCCTCACCTGGGGCTGCATCATCCAAGTGCCGATTGATATGACTTCAGATCGTCTTCCCTCGACAAACACCTCGCCTTCGTCGTTCATGTAGCCAATATCGCCAGGTCTGAACCAACCTTCTTCCGGTGTTGCTGCTGCTGTGAGCTCGGGCTGCTTCAGATACCCGGAGAAAATGCCGTTATGCTTGATAATTATCTCCCCTTTGGTGTATGGTGGTACTTCCTCGAGATTGTCATCAACGATCTTGACCTGCAGGCCTTTCCCAGGCTTGCCACAGTTAAAGTCCTGGACCTGCACACAGCAATTTGGATGAAGATGTACACGGTACAAAGCGGATGCATTACTAGATGGACTGACACAGTGATAGACAGGCAGATGCATTGACAGATAGGTAGTGAATTTATCAGAGTCCAGCGGAGATAAAGGGTGGACATACGGACATACGGCTACGATAGGAGCAAGAATATACGGGTAGAAGCACCAAATGTAGGTAACGCACACAGATGCTGGTGGACGCACAAAGATAGCTCCCTTGTCCTTGTGAGCTCCTGAGATTTTCTAGGTATCACTGTAAGCTAGAGTGAAGCTCTTTCGTTTATTTGTCTGTCTGTCTGTCTGTCTGTCTGTCTGTCTGTCTGTCTGTCTGTGTGCGCATGTGCATGCAAGCCTTTCTTCTTACCTCGGCACCATCACCGGTATAAAACTTCTCCGCGACTATCCCGACCTCCGTGCATCCGTAGAATATGAGCAGCTTGGAGGTCAAAGGGCCAAGGACACTGCCAAACTCCTTCCGGATGACGCTGCCCCCGAAGATAATCGACTGCGCGCGCCACGTGACGTCAGACTGCAGGAGATCAGCGCGTGCAAGCAGACCTTGAAGCCTCAAGGGGGAGGTGACAATTATCTTGACCTTTTCCTCCATAAGCAGCTCCCACATGAATTTCTCTTCGTCTCTTGGTCGTAAGCCTTTGGAAAAAACATCTTTTTTAAGGGGTTGAAATGAATTAGTCGGCAAATTTAAAAAATGAAATTAAAGTTACCTAGCTTCTTTCACAATAAAAAATAATAATAATAATAACATAATAAAGGCAATAACATAATAATGGTAATAACAATAAAAATAACAATGTCCTTTTAAGTAAAAAAAAGTGTTGGATATCCTATAGATGCTTTTTATTAACACGTGCACAGTCTAGTGCGTACCTTTTTCTCAGAAGATCAGCGTTACTTCACAGAAAACCTACCTTTTATATAAGGAATAACGCGTGTCTTAGCAAACCCACAGTAATCACTTGGGTAGCCAGACACCCAGCCGAATGAGGACGGGCAGTAGTAAACATCGGCACCCGCTGCACTCCAGATTTCACTTCCTTGGACAGCCATGGCCATCACCTGCCTACAGACAAAGTTTGGTAACTTGAGGTCTAGAGTCTGACATCGCCGACTGGCTACTTCAAGTCTCGTCTGAAGTCAAAGACTGACTGCAAAGACTTGCATATTTTGGTTTTGTTGCTACAGTTTATGTGCAGATCGTCCATATTGTAAAACCTCGCTGAAGTACATCAAGATTGGGGGGGGGGGGTTTGCTGAGAGGGGTCCTAGTAGGAAAATCAACCAGTATCCTTTTAATCCTTGAACTCTGACTTCAAGCACCTATAAATTCAAGATCATTTATTTAAATGTCAAAATAAAGCTATTGAACTGTTCTGGTTTTGCTCGGTCGCGCTTACTTACTCTGCATTTTTTGGCCAGGCGCTGGTTGCACAAAATGTTTCTAAACCTTAAAACTGTTCTAAAGAAGCAAAATCTCTTCTCTGCCATTTAGATGCATTGCACAAAAATAGACAAAAAATTTTGTACTGACGGACAGAAAGGCAGACTTAAGCAACTTTATCTTACTTAAAGCAGTTTTAGTTCTAAAAACTCTAAAATTGTGGGGTGCACTTGAAACTGATTATCTAAATAGATTTATGGCCTAAAAGTGTTTAAAATTAGAAATGTGTTGTGCAGCTCGCCCCTTGACTGGAGATATACAAGTAATAGCAATTGATCAGAAGACGGGTATTTTGGTCAACAAGGACGATCTCTTAAAATGCCCCTTTTGTATTTTTAATATAGTCGAATCTAAAAGAGGATGTCGCTTAATAAAACCTTACCTCTCACTCGAATTCGAGTGAATAAAACTCGAGTGAACCCACTATAAAATGCCGCTCAGTTGATTTTAAAACTTTGTATTAAAAGATATTTTTTCGATTAAGGAGTACTTGAAAATGAATAAAAAAATGATATAATTGTATTCACGTAAACCAAGATGAAAAGTATTTAGAGAGAACGAAGAGGAAGATTTGACTGAGAAAGACCGAGAGCGTTTGGCCTCCTTCCCGTTCGTCATCCCTGTGCGTACACATGGATAAAGACCGGCCCTTTGTTTGGTGGAGAAACTCAAAGTTTCTATTTAGACGAGGAGTCCTTTCTCATTTCTGATGAACGTGATAACTAGGAAGATGGAGATAATAGAATTATTCTCTAAGCCATTCCGCCACTAGTCCTGACTAAGAAACTTAAGCTGAACTGTTAAATCTTAAAATCGCTAACCATTACTCCTTGATAAAGTATTCTTACAAAGAGTACATTATTATTTTTATCGTGGCTGCTTGTTTAGAATTATTATTGTTTGTAATGTTTTAGTGTGTTTTATAGACATGATGTTTTAATTGAATCGATTATCATATGTATCCTTTGTGTAGCACTATTAATAATAATAATAATAGTGAAGATTTTTATAGCGCATATTCACACTCATAGAGAGCATGCTCTTAGCGCTTATTATGTACAGAAGATAAATAAGAAAGTTAATAACGGAGCAAAATCCTATACAATTTTAAAAAATCATTATTCCAATACATGTAGATTTGATCAGTGAGTTTTTTTAGTCCAACCCAAGCAAAGTAGCTGATTACCCTTAAGCCACGGTATAGTAAGAGAAGATTTTACTATACTTCGTACTTCGTTTGCGCATAGATTGTGTTAAAGCAGTCGCAAAAAGTGCGATGTACAACTAGCGAACTAAAAGGGAATTAGAAGTAAAGGGGTATGAAAGATTTTGCTGAAGGTTTCAATTCCGACATCTATGCTGTGCAACTAAGAGACCCAGTGACTATGACAGGTACAAATTTCTAGTACTTGCCTGTGAGTTTTGGTAACAAGCTTCGGTTGTCCTGAGGTTCCTGAAGTCAAAAATATTGTCGCCACGTCATCAGGACCGATATCAGCCACGTTGGCTTCTTCTTCCATGGCAATCGAGTCGAGGAACGACATCTCGGATTCTTCGGGAAACCGGTTGCAGAAGATGACAGTTTTCAATGAAGGAACAACACGGCTGGTTACAGAGCCAGCTGACACGTTGGGGACAAAGTTCTCGAGGGCGGTAATGGCTTGTTTGTCTTTCTGGTCCACGACAATGGTTGTGACGTCTCCACAGTTGATGACAGGCACGATGTCGGAGCCGTCCCGAAACTGAATCATCGCACACATCGTTGTCGCTCCCAAGACTGTTGCTCCCAGCGATGTAAACGTTTGTTCAGGAGATGTTGGTAGCAGGCAGAGAAGGACATCTTTCTTTCCAACGCCTCGCTGACGTAGCCAGCTGGCCGCCCTATAAAAAAGAGAAAAGTGTTTGCTTATTGTCAAAGTTTCTATCGGCATGTCTGATCAGTTTGGCTGTGTAGTGTCACCTGAGTAAGCAAGCGTCAAATATTAATAAACTATTTAAGTTTTTCATTCATGCAGAGAAAAATCAAAATTCAAATTTTAAATTTCTCCTACGCCTAAATCAAAATCAGGGTTGATAACGATTCGATGAGCAGCTATCAATTATCATTACTTATATTTTGACAATGACACTTGGCATTTTTATCACAGTTAACTATCTTCTACATGAAGCAAGCAACTAGTCAAAGACACTTTTTGAACCTAAGTTAGCTATCATGAACCACCAGAACTGTTCACGATTTCTCAAGCACTTAGGGGGAATTTAGGTACTGATGTCTTGGGTAACAAAGAATTAGATCTCTTTCTGACCTCTAGCGATTTCTGTGTACCATGCACCCTTTCATTCACAACTTGTCCCTGATCCTTAACTTCCTTATTTGTTGCTGTTAGTTCTTTTGCGATCAATCAAAACAAGAACAAAACGTTGTCTTTGCGTAACGTTTTTCTTGTTGAGGAGCATAGTGTCATTGAAACTAAACATTGTCAGCGTAAACATATATCTTTATTCAATATCTTCTTCTTTTTCTTCTCTAGCTGGGACCTAAGGGAATAGAAGTTGAGAGAAGTAGTCAGGAACTAGCAAAGAAATTAAAGAACACACAGTATGTACTGAATGCGAGAACAGATGGGTAGCCAGTGCAGAAACTGAAGGAGAGGAGTGACATGGTCCCGTTTCGTGGCTCTAAGCACCAGACGTGCAGCGGAGTTCTGTACTTTCTGGAGTTTGTGAAGGAGGTATTGAGGGCAGCCGGCAAGGAAGGAGTTGCAGTAGTCAAGCTGACAATGAACAAATCCACAGACAAGAGTGTTGGTAGGTAGCACGTATAGCGAGAATGTAACGGATGGCGCTAAACTTACGTAGCTCATTACAGACTGACTGACAGACAGCTGTAACTTGTTTATATTAGTAGAAAAACTGACAGACAGCTGTAACTTGTTTATCATAGTAGGCAGACTGACAGACAGCTGAAACTTGTTTATCATAGTAGACAAACTGACAGACAGCTGGGACTTGTTTATCATTATAGACAGACAGACAGTTGTAACTTGTCTATCATAGTAGACTAACAGACAGCTGAAACTTGTCTATAATAGTAGACTGACAGACAGCTGTAGCTTTTTTATCATTATAGAGAGATAGACAGCTGTAACTTGTCTATCACAGCAGGCAGACTGACAGACAGCTGAAACTTGTTTATCAAGAGTCATGTCAGCAGTGACAATAATCTCAGATTCCCGATGGATGCCCAACTGGGTGTGATTTGGCGGACAAACGAGTGAAGATTGATTTCTTCTTCTCGAGCAAAAGGGCTTCCGCTTATTCTCATTGATGTTACCATTCATCCTTGACATCGCTAATACAAGCTTCTATGTTATTAGTAGCAGAGTGAGACTCAGCCGGTGGAGTGGAGCAGTACAATTGCATACCATTAGCATATGATTGACGAGAAATCTTGTGAGATTAGATGCTAGATAAAAGTCGTTTAGTATACAGAATAAACAGAACTGGACCGAGTACTTAGCCTTGGAGGACCCACAAAGAAGTAGAGCAGGGCGAGATGTTTAACCATCAACGAACACAATCTGCGTCCTGTCAGTGAGACAGAAGTTGAACCATGTTAGTGCGGGTCCAGGAATTCCGTAGACGTGGAGTTTATGAAGGAGTTACACTAGGACTTGGTGTATGAATATTCAATTCCTTCAGCTGAAAGTAAAGTGCTGCAGCACTGTAGCACTGAACAAAAGGATCGACCCCCGTTTTCCTTTGCACTTATTGCTCAATAACAAAACTAAAATCGTGCAGCTTGTCACAGATACAGTAAACCACTTCCTTTATCAACACGAGGCTCAAAGGTTCTTTTCAATATTTTTTTGTTTGCGCACCAGCCCGGCACCACGACTATTCATCAGCGCTGAGTGGGTGTTGCCACGGGATGCCAATAGGAACGAAATAAGGTCCTTTGAGTTCTGATGATTATGTGCAGCACCTTGCACCGCAGTGCACCCTACAAGCGCCCTCTCGCGGTGGTGAAGGTGATAATGACCTGAACTATACCATAGCGGAAAAACTGGCGAAGACAAGGCTATACAAAAACCCGTTATAGAGGGTTGCGCTCAAAGAAGAATTTTTTTTTTTTAGTTTGTTAGGAAAGTCAGTAGTAAGGCGTTTTTGTCGGACCGCCTGTAAACTACTACATTTGTGCTGTGTGTAAATTAGAACAATAAGTATGAACGGACACGATGGATTTTTTTCTTTGGTATTTAACCGGGGTACCCGGTGTCACCCGGTTAAATTTCCACCCTGGAATTCCCAACTGCAATTATTTTGTCAACTTTCGTTCACCCGTTTCATTTTTGTCAAGCTTATTTCATTCAGTAACAAACTGTAACTGAAATGCCTTTTGCCATTGTGCTTGTAAAACACGTATACTCTTGCACCTCTTCTATTTTTATGGGGTTTTTTTTTCTCTCTAACAGCTCGTGTTCTGCAGCTCGGGGCAAAGGGAGGCGGAGAGTGTTAAGGAGGGCAAAACACCTGGAGTGAAAAGAGAAATAAATATTGCAATGACGTTTGGCTTGACAAGGGGAAATAAAACTATGCGATAACTTTTAAAAAGGATGTCTTGTCACTTGAACGGCTGTTAACTGTCAGAAAAGATGAAACGTCTGCGCTGGAAGGAACAAAACAATGGAGGACAGAGTAAGACACCATGTTGAATAATAAAGAGGAGATGAACCTTGCGGTGGTGTCAGCCACTGTACGAGTCTTTTTGTTGCATTATTAACAGGATCTTGGGTACAATACACACAACATAATTAACCTCCTTTATGTGGATGTACAAAATGTGCCTTCAGATGAATGTCAGAAAAACTATTACACATAAAACAACCCAAACACACACTAAAATCAAAGATGATATACAATATTATGTAAAGCCTTTGTTAAAACTCACGTACACACATAAACACACACACACACACACACACACACTCTCTCTCTCTCTTTCTCTCTCTCTCTCACACACACACACAAACACACACACACAAACACACACACACAAACACACACACACAAACACACACACACAAACACACACACACACACACTCTCTCTCTCTCTTTCTCTCTCTCTCTCTCACACACACACACACACAAACAAACAACACGAATGCATATTGTTTTTGTTTTGTTTTGTTTGACTACACTAGTTTTTTGAACGTTAACTGCTTTTTGATGGCTCTGTCGAGAAAGAAGTGCTGGAAATGAAATATCCAGGTTTGTGAGTGATTAGTCGCGCTCATAAAATGAATTCCGCTTCCTTGTTTTGATTCAAAACACCAGTAGTCATGTGACCTTTCCTTTACAATCACAGACCTTTAAACCCCGTTGAATTAGATAAGACTCTTACAAGTTTTGTGATCCAACCTTTTTTTACTTCCGTATATAGGGATCATGACCACTTCACCCTGTAATATCTGGAGGGAAGGCGGAAACTTGTTTGAACTTGGTTACTATCTTTTACCTGCCCATTTTATTTGCACCTGTACACCTTTCGTCGCCACTCTCGCTTTGCTGTGAAACTACTCTTTAAATCGTGACAGGATAATGACTGTGATCCAGCTGCTTGTAATGATCACTGTTACTGACATAATAGACAATTCAGTGACATTCGTACTCGTAAGAGTAGTGACCATTTGCTACCCTGTACCTTCGTGACAAAGAGAAGAATTCCTTTCTTGAGTAAGCGTATCGCTCGCCGTCGGGAGTCACGTAGACAAAAGCTGGTGTCTCCGGTGACGTGACACTCCAGTACTGCAGTCGTGACACCACTGTGTCATCAGGAGTCATACCATGCATCCTGTTGTTCTGTCGGTTCCTTTCTCGTATTGTCCAAACCCAGGAGGTATCTGTGACCTCAGAGAACTGCTTCCGCTTAAAATAGTCAAGACATAAGTCAGAGCCTTCATGTAGGGAAGAGTAGTTTAAAAAGTAAGTACTTAGACAAATAAATAGGTAGAAGAGTTACAGAAGGAATATTTGCCAGTTGCTCACTTACCTAATGTCGTTGGAAAAAAATATACCATACAAGGGACTTGTTAATTTATGTTGACTTTGACCCGACACTGGAATGGCGGCTGAGCTTCTTAGCTATCAGATTCTAAATTAATCCTTTACCTGGATCGTGTTAGTGCGTCCTCCATTGTAAGAAATCTGATGTATCATGGTGTCAGCTACAACTGCTGTTTAGTACAAGTTCTCCATTCCAAAAGAAAATGTTTAGCTTTAAAAGCACTAAGCTCTAGATCCAATAGCTTCTCCCGAACACAGAAGAAAAAACTTACCTGAAGTATTTCCTCAAGCAGGTAATGGCCTTAGCTTAAGCCAATAACTCGCCAAAAACAAATTTCCCACTCGAATATTCCTTGTAAACAAAACGCAGCCCGTTACACCAGCCCTACCTTAGCCGACACTAAAAGCCATACACAGCGTAAGGATCGGAGAATTTATCCTTCGATATTCATGTCAACGCCCGAGCGAGCTTTTGAACGCAAAATCAAACAGTCCTCTCGGGTGACGGAGTGTACACCCAGATAATTATTAATGCATGGCGAACTTTGTAAACAGGCTTTATCCGATGTCTGTCAAGGTCATTTTTTTTATGAAGACCTACTGTGTCCCGAGCTATCGACGTGCAAACCTTAAACCGTCGTTAGCAAGAGAGGCAACTCTGAGTTACGAAGACGTCGTACGCCTTACTTTCGTGACAAGGACAGGTGGGGGCAACTGTTAAAGATAGTTGTTAAGCAGGAAAAAAAAAAGCTAGCGAACATGTCAGCAGGAAAAAGGCAACTAATAGAATGAACTAGTCCTTGCTGCTGTATGGTCCGTGGTCTGTTAAATTTTCCTTTCTGTGCCCCACCCCATCAAAAAGAGAGAAAAATTTAGTAATAATAAATGTTTTATAAATATATATGTATAGTACAACTAATATGACAAATCTTCACAATAAATGCACAAACAACACAAATCCTAAATCCTTGTAAATAAGGTGAGAAGGTGTGGGCTTACTTGCAAGCGTCTGTCTTCTCTGTCTACGGTGAGACATACTGAACAACAAAGATTAAGTACAAGAGGCGACCGTAAAACAATAAATAAAGGTATGAAGGTATGAAGGGAGCTATAAACAGTGTAAGATAAGGAGCCGCTACATGACAGACAATATAGGAAAAGGAGTTAAGGTTTCAGTCGACCACGGTCCCCTACTAGAGCCAAGTAAGCCATGAAACAGCTATAGGGGTTAATAAAAGCGTATGTCAAAAACAGAAGATAAAGTAGCACCAGTAGAAAAAAAATGTACGCCAATGTATTGAAGAGAGTATGTTTCAGCACTCAGTTGTAAATTAAGAAATTAATATCGTTTTATATCATATAAAAACCATGATATAGCTATACAGGAGACAAAAGATAACTATACAGTAGGATTTTAACACATTAGCAGATTTGATCTACGTAGTGTCACGTGATATGGATAGCCAGCCACGGGTCACGTTTTCCGGTTTCCCTTCACCAACCCTTTAATAAAGCTTCTCCATACCTGCGCATTCAACTGTTGAAAAGGTACACAATACCCGCCTGTGGCTGTGAGCTCGTCTAAGGTTGCATTGCTGGTATTTCTAATGCAAGTACTGCTGTCATAATCATGTACCACGTAAGTGAAGCTTGCATACTTTCTAACCTAAGGGTTTCTTCAGTGTATTACCCAGATACATATTGTTTGATGTCGGTGTGAGGCTTTATTTGCATCAATATCGAGGTATATGACAAAAGCAAAACAGTACTAGGACACGGATGGAGACAAAGAAAAAAAGCAGAAGAACAAATCGAGATAAAAACGATATATGAGACAAATAACAAGGAAACTGTCATACTTTAAAGCGCAACACGACTTCTGAGCGAAAATCGTTGGAAACAGAGCACAAAGTATCACAAAAACATATTCCGGTGGTATTTTATGAAAAAGAGGCATGAAAGATTTTATATTAATTTTTTTTCTTAAGCACACCTGGATTTGTCGAGAAAACAGGAAGTGACGAAACGGAAGTATTTATAAAAATAGCGCCGTCTGCACAAGCTGAAGTCGAAGAGAAAAGATGCAATCCTCGGTAAAAGAAAACTGACCAGGACACATTGTGCTGTTGCTGAATGTTCTCTTCGACACTCAGATGGAGTTAGTTTGTACTCCTGAAGGAAATCCTAAAGATAATGGCAGCAAACGCCAGTGGATTAACTTTGTTCAGAGATGTGTATATACTGGTCTCTGCTTTGTTCAAATGTGCCTTAAGAACTTCGTCCCCACACCGTACTCAAGAATTTGCTCAAAACATTTCAAAATCAATTTTTATTAAGACACACAGTACAAGCAAGTCTTTGACTTTCAGTAAACCGAAGAAATCTTATTCCTATAGCAGTGCTTACTATACAAAAGCACAAGATGTTAAAACCAACTACGACTGCTGGTAGATCAAGCACCAGATATGTAACATCGACAGTTTCTACAACGGTTCTGGTCTAAAAGTAACATCGTGTGACAGTCACAAACACATCATCATCAGTCGTATCTTTATCCAGCATAATGCTCAAAACAACTGACAGTGTGAGGGCACCATTGATGTGCATGATTGAAACAAAAAAGGAAAACAAATTGAGAGTGATAAACATATTATAAGGAGCTTAAACGGGAACACATCCAGCTAAATGAGTATGAAATAAGTTTTTCCATCGATAAACATGTTTCAAACTATCATCATATTTTTAATTGTTAAGCAATCCTTATCAGCAACTATAAAATGAAAATGCAATGCATGAAACCATCAAATAAAAAAAATTACAGGAGTTTCTCTCAGACAAACACTTTTGAAACGTGTATTGACAATAATACACATGGGGAAAATTAACTCAGATGCGCCCACTTAGTAACAGACAATCAGTAATAATACAACGTAGACTGCAATGTCTGTGATTGTTGCCGATTACATTTTGATCTGATTGACTTACCAGTCTGTTAAATGAATTCAGTTTGGACCATTTAATTATTTTTTTCAACTTCATTCGAAACTTCTAAATAAAGTTCCAGTCTGTAGGGCTGTATTTCAACTTCAGCTGTTTCATTTTTTGGGGGCAAAACAAAATCACTTCTTGAACACGACAGCCTGAGTGATGTTTCTGCATTTGACTTAAAGACCTTCACACTCGCTGTTACAAATACTCAGGGCGCGTAAGAGAACTCTTCAGTACAGGAGAGTAATTTTTTCCTCCTTTCCTAGCGGCAGGTGAGAATACCGATGTTTGAAGGCTTACATCTTTATAATTAAACATAATTATGGACTCATATTTTGGGAATTATTATTTTAAAACGAACTTAACCCGATCATAAAGAAATAATGTTGCGCTCGGTTTGTGCTTTAAGATATGAAATTCTCTAGAGTATAAATAAAACAGCATTTATGCGTATGCGTGTGCGTCTGCGTGGGCCCGCAGTATGGTTCTTCTTTTTTTTCTCATCTGTAAGATGTTAACGGCGACTTAAATACTATGTAGAGCAGACTGCAACATACCTCTACGAAACATAACCAAGCTTGGACATTGTCATTATTTTAGAAGGAAGGGTACGTGACAGACGGGGTGGGGGCAGAGAGAGCGTTTGCGTGTGTGCATGGCAATCACTTGGTGGTTTAATTCAGAACAGGGGCTGTCAAGATAATGAAGTGTTATCAAGAGGACAAGTGATTTGCTTTATAAAAGTAGACCAGAATTCTAGAACAGCTTTAACAAATGCACGACAAGACGGTTGATTGGTGTGAGTCACACACGCCTCCCGTATTAGTAAAGTTTTTAGTACGTTGGGCCACATTTCATCAAAGATTCCAACCTTCATGATCACAGCTAGTTAGGAATTCACTATCCTCTTTATTTCGCAAAATTTGACTTTGAACCAAAATTTGTGTTGGATGGTGGCTAGATAACTGTACAAGCGCTGTAATTTTATTGTCAAACAATACGTAGAAAAAAATAAGAACCTAACAAAATGTAATCAAGAGTAGGAGTTGATCACATTCCTCTACTGTTCATGATCAGAAAGAGGAATAAAGCACAGGAAGAGATTTAACTATCGTCTTGCATTCCCAATCTCTCCAAAGCCATAGCTCGTAAGACAGTTCGCTGCACTTTGCCGTTTACATTCACAGGAAATTTGTCAAAAACCAGACAGGTATTTGGTACGCCTGATTCCCGATCCTTGCTCACCAGGAGAAAACTTTCCTGGAAATATTCTGCGCATGTGCGAAGGAGGTCGTCGGGCACCACGCACTGGGCTCCCGGTCTGGGATCCTGCACGACACACACGCACGGAAGGTTGTTGAAGTCCTTGTTGGGGATAGCGACCACAGCCACGTCATGCACTCCCGGACACTCCATGAGGCGGGACTCCAGAGGCTGGAAATAAAAGTAAAATATATATATATATTCATCGGTAACCTCCAGAACGCCATAATGATAAACTTTGAACTATACGAAGAATAACGCAGCACTGAAAGGTCCAAGCACTGGATTGCTTCTCATGTTGCTGCATGTCTGTGTAACCTCGCGATGTCGTGTTGAAAAAGTGCTTCTTATCTTTTCTTTTTTTTCATTCCGTTTACTCTGCTTTTTAATGCAGTAAGAGTTTCAATGTAGCGTTCAGAGTTATTTGTTGTTCCTTTTCGAGAAAGTCTGCAATAAGAACATTTTACGAGTCTCCCCCCCCCCACAACTTTCCAACGCGCGCACGCACACACATATCACCCTCCCAGACGCTTAAAACGAACATACAAGCTCCTTGTGTGCACTAAGTAGGAATCGTTTGCGTCTGAGGATTCACGGTTAAATATGATGAAGGAAATATTCCTTGCAATGACACAAAAATTGGTTCTATCTAGAAATCTCTAACTACAAATCTTAGAGTGGATAGAAAACTTACCAGCCCTCCTAACTAATATTACCTGCAAGAAACACTCTTTGTTGCATTCATCTAATCCTAGTTATAGCATGAAGCCACTCACCTGGGGGTGCAACATCCAGGTGCCGATTGATATGACCTCAGATCGTCTCCCCTCGACAAACACCTCGCCTTCGTCATTCATGTAGCCAATATCGCCAGGTCTGAACCAACCTTCTTCCGGTGTTGCTGCTGCTGTGAGGTCGGGCTGCTTCAGATACCCGGAGAAAATGCCGTTATGCTTGATAATTATCTCCCCTTTGGTGTATGGTGGAACTTCCTCGAGATTGTCATCAACGATCTTGACCTGCACCTCTTTCCCAGGCTTGCCACAGTTAAAGTCCTGGACCTGCACAGATTATTTTGTAATAGGATGCACACAATACAAAACGGATAAAAAAGATATAGCCATATAACTGTACGGATAGACACGCGCACGGTCTGACAGAAATGCATGCAGATGCCATGCAAAGAGAAAGGTACCAAGACAAAGAAAGACACAGGTGAACGCACGAAGAAACGAGTGAATAAGATGAACTCTCTAGCGGACAAACAAAATTTAGCATTGAATTTTCTGATCACTGTGTGCAATGGCAATTTTATGTGTTTTTGTCCTGTTATGTGTTTTTATGTGTTGTGTTTGTGTGTGTTTTTATGCGTTTAAGTGTGTGTGTGTGTTTAAGTGTGTGTGTAAGTGTTTGTGTGTGTGTTTGAGTGTGTGTGTGTGTGTTTGAGTGTGTGTGTGTTTAAGTGAGTGTGTGTGTGGTCTATCGCTCTGTATTTTGCCTATTTATATGTGCGCGCGCGTGCGTGCATGAGGGCCTTTCTTCTTACCTCGGTACCATCACCGGTATATAACTTCCCCGCGATTATCCCCACCTCCGTGCATCCGTAGAACACTAACAGCTTGGAGGTCAGAGAGCCAAGAACACTGCCAAACTCCTTCCGGATGACGCTGCCCCCGAATATCACAGACTGTGCGCGCCAGGTGACGTCACATTGCAGGAGGTCAGTGCGTGCAAGCAGACCTTGAAGCCTCATGGGCGAGGTTACCATTTGTTTGACCTTTTCTCCTCTCAGCAAGTCCCAAAGAAATTTCTCTTCGTCTTTTGGTGGCGAGCCTTGTAATAAAACTTTTTTTTTCTAAAATCCTTATCCTAAATAGACAGCTGATTTTCAAACGCAAGATCATTCTAGGGTAATATGACAGATGCCTCAAAGAAAGAAATAGTGAATTACGTACTTGTAACATGTCCTAGTTTTTTCACTAAAAAATAGAAAAAAATAATAAAAAATATTAAGTCATTGTCTTAATAAACGGAAGCATGCACCAGGTGTACAGGCACCATTGGACTTACACGCATGTTCACAATAAAATGTATTTTTGACAGGTGATTAGTTACTTAACAGAGCGCATAATATTCACCTTTAATATAAGGAATCACGCGCGTCTGGGCGAATCCACAATAAGCGGTCGGGTAGCCGGCCAGCCAGCCGAACGAGCAGGGATTGTAGACAACATCGTCGCCCTCCCATCCGCAGACGTTATATGTTTCGACAGCCATGTCCATGACCTGCCTGCAGATGACAAGTCGCTTCAAGTCTAATGTTGGACGTCATCGGCTGGCTACTTCAAGTCTTGAGTTTGACGTCATTGAGCAGTTTCTTCCACTGTCAAGTTCGGCGCCATTAGGTAGTCACTTCAAGTCTTGAGTCTTGACATTCAGTAGTTTCTTCAACTGTCAAGTCTGACGTCATCGGCTAGCTACTTCAAGTCACGAGTTTGACGTTATTGAGTAGTTTCTACAATTGTCAAGTCTGACGTCATCGGCTAGCTACTTCGTCTTGTGTTTGACGTCATTCAATAGTTTCTTCAATTGTCAAGATTGTCGTCATCAGCTAGTTACTTCAAGTCTTGAGTTAGAAGTCACAGTAGTTTCTTCAACTGTCAGGTTTGGGGTCAATACAAAGCGGTGTTTACAAATCGTGTAAGGGGCCTGTTATCGCCTGTGTATAGACTAAGTAAACGTAGTAAAGCTATCGCCAATATTGCAGTGATTAAGGTTATAGTGTGTGGGTCACATTTATCGCTGGTTTTCCTGTTTTATGGGTCATAAGAACATAAACGTTCACCAAGACACTGCGGAGCTAACAGTTTCTTGCCTGTGAGTTTTGGTAACAAGTTTCGGTTGCCCTGAGGTTCCTGAAGTCAAAAATATTGTCGCAACGTCATCAGGACCGACATCAGCCACGTTGGCTTCTTCTTCCATGGCAATCGAGTCGAGGAACGACACTTCGGATTCTTCGGGAAACCGGTTGCAGAAGATAATAGTTTTCAATGAAGGAAAAACATGACTTGTGACAGAGCCAGCTGACGCGTTGGGGACAAAGTTCTCGAGGGCGGTAATGGCTTGTTTGTCTTTCTGGTCCACGACAATGGTTGTGACGTCTCCACAGTTGATGACAGGCACGATGTCGGAGCCGTCCCGATACTGAATCATCGCACACATCGTTGTCGCTCCCAAGACTGTTGCTCCCAGCGATGTAAACGTTTGTTCAGGAGATGTTGGTAGCAGGCAGAGAAGGACATCTTTCTTTCCAACGCCTCGATGACTTAGCCAGCTGGCCGCCCTAAAAAAGGAAAATGTTTGTTTTAAAATTTTCTATTCGCGTCGCAAATCCCTTTGGTGTATATTGTCATTTGAGTAAACATACATAAAGACCATACTTGGTGTTCTTTTAGTGCATTCGTTCATTTACACGTGAGAAAAATCCAAATCCAATAAATAAAATCCCCCCCTCTGCGCCTTAAAAAAGTATTTGTGTTGATATAACGATATGCAGGAATGACGAGATTACTACCACCAACATTATCATGACATTCACATGGGGGCATATCGCTTTATCACAGTGAGCTATCTCTCCTACAAGTTGTTCGCGGGGTGAACACTCGGTCAGGGACAGTATTTTTTTTAGCCTAGGTCTTGGTCGTTACAATGATCAGGGATTTTTGTTCTGCCAGAGTAGTAAAGAATGTTTTTCTCTCCTGTCATTCATCTCTTTAAAAACAAAAAAAAAGACCTCCACTGAGTTTCACTTAGTGGTTGCGCCCTGGGCGACTACCTACTTTGCTAATGGGCTGAACAAGGCCTGGCAATATGCCGTATCACGATCAACCTTTTTTTTAAAAACTAAAGTTCGCGGGGTGAATCGCCGGTCAGTATTCTTTTTCAACCTTAGCGGTCGCTCGATATCATGACTCATTCATGTCCTGATGCGTGTACTCTAAACCTGACACATATTTGCCGAGGGGATTCAGCACTTTGCTTGACATCTTAAGTTTCTTTATTTCGCGCAAAATAAACAGACAAAGGTGACTTTAGGCGATTCATGTCAGTAATTGAGACACAGCCTGGCGATGTACAACTGTCATTAAACCAAACAAAAACATTGTCAGCGTAAACAACCATTGATATATTTTAATAGAATGTATTTTTGGACACAACCTGTATACTTGCATGCCAACCTCATTCTGTCTTTAATGGTATTTAGCTGTCACGGTTGTATGTATTTTGTGGAGTAACAGGATCTCGGTAAACATGCGTGCACATATGTGCTGTAAGTGAAGGTACTGTATTGCTGCTTGTTTCTTGTAAATCTAATAATACTAATCATATTAAGATACCCAAAAAATTCCTTTCTTACCATCATTGGTATTACCATGATAAAAAAAAATTCATCCTCATACTTGTAAGAGAGTGTGTACATTTGTTACCCTGTACCTTCGTGACAAAGAGAAGAATTCCTTTCTTGAGTAAGCGTATCGAACCCCGTCAGGAGAAAGGTAGACAAAAGCTGGTGTTTGTGGTGACGTGACACTCCAGTACCGCAGTCGTGACACCACTGTGTCATCAGAAGTCATATCGTGCATCATGTCGTCCCTGAGGTAAATCCTTTAAAGCTCTAGAAGTCCTAGGACTGTTCAAATAAAAGTCAACATAAGGAAAATGATTAATATGAACAAACTGGGGGAGGTTCATCTCGTAAAAGTTAGAAATGGGAGGCATGCATGTCCTATTTTAATTCTACTGAGTACTACTTCCTCTGCCACACAGAACTGCATGGAGGTGAGCTGAGAGAGTCACAGTAGCATTATTACAGGGACTGAACATAGGTGTAGCGTACAGGGGCCAGTTGCACAACACGTTTCTAAACCTTAAAACTGTTCTAAAGAAGCAAAATCTCTTCTTAGCCATTTAGATGCATTGCAGAAAAAACATACAAAAAATTGTGCTGACAGGACGAAAAGTCAGACTTAAACAACTTTATCTTACTTAAAGCAGTTTTAGTTTTAAAAAAATTTAAATTCTGGTGTGCACTTTAAGCTAATTATCTAAATAGAGTTAAGGCCTAAAAGTGTTTAAAATAGAAATGTGTTGTGCAACTGGCCCCAGGGGGGTACAGCAGTAGGGTATTGTATTGTAGTTTTAAGTTCGAGACACAGGTGTGCTTTGGTTTGACACTGCCAGTCTGGAAATCACGAGAAATTGAAAGTCTCGGTTTTTATTTTTATTTCACGTGCGATCCGAGTAGAGCTCACCATCTGTCCAGGTAGTTAGGGTGTCTTGGTTTTTGTTTTTGTTTTTTTGTCGCTGTCACGCGAGGATCATGAGAAAATTGAGGTTTCAGATATCTTAGTATTTTATGTGCAATGCGGGCTGAGCTCACCTTTTGGCGAAGTAAAGAAGGGTGGGTATATTAGACCCGACTATAGCAAGTGGGATAATATTCGATATTGGTTATTCGATATTCCAGCAATCTTGGTGTGTTGCTGCTTGCTGTGTGCTGTCACTGACGGGTGTTCAGTCTTCATTCAGGCCTACCAGTCGTCATAGTGTATGTCGACGTGAGGCGCTAGAGAGAGCGCTGTTTAGTGACAAGAGTTGTCACCCTACTTACTGGTATTCAAGCCGAGGGGTTTGGTTCTACTACCAGCACAGTACAGGAAGAACATTTGCTGAATTTGGAGGCAGGCGTCTGAGAAACTTTCTGACGTAGACTGAGGGACTACACCGAGAGCGAGGAAACTACGGGTGTTGACGGCTGGAGCTGACTATAGACGGCAAAGACGAGTGAAAGGGTGTCCGCGTATCTCCAAGGTGGGGAGGATCATCCGATATAGCGAGGCTGAATGACTGACTTGCGTGGTGTGATATCCTACAGACGATATCCCTACATTCCGGAGGACCACTGACGTGAGGCAGAGGCATGGGCCCGATGATTTTACACCAGACGAACATCCCCAAACAACCTGGAGAAGAACAGTAGAAAGGGAAATGAAAGGAAAGGGCTGGACATGAGGTCGCTTGGAGTGAGTTTCAACCGATCGACATCAGTGGCGGGCTCTGGTTGAGGCCTTATGTGCAACTAGCACAAAGGGGATAGATTGATTGATTGATTGATTGAACATCCCAAACGAAGTAAGACCTTTCTTAAGGTAGAGTGAAGCACCGGGTGACCTTCTTGTAAACCTCCAACGGGAGGAATTGTTAAGATTAAAAGTAACCAGAACTTTAAGAAGGTTAAGTGGAGGACTTTGTTTGAACCTCAAATTTTCGAGTAGGTAGAATTTAAGCACGCGCAAGAAGACTGTGTTTTATCCTTCCACAGGCGGTGATAAGGCCTAGGGTGTGCTACTCATTCTGACTCTGTTGTTTAAAGTATTTATATGTGCCGAGAGCACTGAATTCCAAAGAGATTTATTCATTTTGTATACCGGTTATATTTCTTGATTCAAAGACATTTGCTCATTGTGTATACCTATTTGTTCTTTACGTGAGTTTGTGCTGCGTAGTAATATATTTAAGTGAGGGATTTTCCTGCTAAGCCTAGCAGTGAGCGTATAATGTAATGTTAATTATCATATTTCACTAACTGCTTGTTGTCAAAGTACTGATGTTTTGCTTTGCCTTGTTTAGAGCATTACTTTGTATATTTGTGTAATTTGTGACTTTGTGTTTAATAAGTATTTGTCTCGCCGAGGGACGTTCTACACCAGAGTTGGTCATTTGTTGATTGTGTTGAGTTAACGAATGCGCATGTCAGCGGGTGACTCGTAGTGTGTATGCGGAGGATCCGTGACAATAGTCAATGAAGAGGGACTTACAGATTTACAGTCGGATGACACATCTGACTGCATTTGACCAGGGGACTGGAAGACGGCCTGGTCCGCTCGAACATTGCCTGAGATACTAGCATGGCCAGGAGCCCAAATAAAGACAACGTCCTTGCGACGAAGAGCCGCATGAATCGCATTGAGCTTGAATACGAGAGGGTGGTCAAAACGATTGGACAGAAGAGCTTGGAAAGTAGATAATGAGCCTGAAATGTTTAAGAATTTTTGCTCCGAAGTTTTGAACATGCTGCAAGGTTAGCAAGACAAAAGGAAGTTCCTCGGTGAAAATATAGCAACCAGCCGTTGAATAGGCCTGTTGTAGGTGGCTGGACTGAACTGCTGCCACAACTACAAGTTCACCATTTGGAACTTTGGCGACGTCCGTAAAGGTATAATAGAACCCAGAATAGTCAGAAGTTTCTGCTGGCGTTGAAGAAAGACGATGTCACTGGTGTGACCTCTTTAAAATGTCGTAAGATTAAAACGAATCTCAGGAAAAGGAAAAGTCGGAGACCTTGACACTCGAGATGCCAAGTGAGGCGGGCATTTACCGTGCGTTCTAAAGTTTTGCATAGACAAGTGAAAGCTATAGGATGTTTTGATCAGAAGAATCCTTTCCAGGTTGTGGGATGAGCATCACGACTTCACGAGGGAGGGAAACAGCTCGACACTGAAATGAAGTGAAAGATCTCTAGGAGAAGAGAGATCTGTAGAAGATGGGTTATCAGTTGGTAAAGAATTGTTGTTTAAGCCAGGTGCAGACTCCTTGCACTTCTGAAAAGCCCGATGCAGTTTATTAAGCGAGAACGGTAGATTATACTATTCAGGGTTATCAAAAGAAATGTCACAGTATGAAGTTTCCTAAGACTTTCTTACGTGCACGGTGAGCCACCCGGCACTCCTCTGTAAGCCACAGGACCCGGGGATTGTGATGATTGAACTACTCTGGAAGTACCCTCTGTCACAGAGGGGTGACATGGAGGACTGTTGTTATATTTTTTTAGTATTTCGGGTGTTTTTGAATTTTTTCTGTATTTTTTAAGAGAGATATATATATGTATTAGTTAGTTGTTTTTTGTTGTTTTTGTTATAGGCGTAGTTAGCTGTGACATAGTCGTACCCTGGAGAATTCAGCCAGGAGGTTGGGTGGCTTGTCCCGAGAGACAGCACCATTTTGTGAAGACGACTGGCCCCGAGAGGCAGCGTTTGTGATATGAGGTTGGATCGTTCGTCCCCAGAGACAGCGGTGACCGAGTTTAGTGTTTAACGTTTATGTAGAAGCGTTTATGGTTTTTTGTGTGTGAAAGATATATTTTTTTTGTTTTAAGACTGGAACTCAAGAACATTATCCAGAGTGAACATCAAAAAGTGACTTTGTGCCAGAGTATAAATATTCTTTTAGAATATTTGCTAATTAGTCATTAATTAGTAAACTTTGGGATTATTAGTTTTGTTATAGTAACCATCTTATGATGTTTTAAGTCTTTTAATAGATTTTGTTAATATAATTAAATGTATAAAGTCCTGAAAAAGAGGCAGAGTTGTTTGTGAAAGTACGTGCAAATGTCCAGGCGTTAATTGAACGCAAGTGGCTGTGACACCCTCGCTGTACTAATTGGTTACATTCGTCAAGCCAGTGTATTCTTAAATAGCGCATGCATAGTAAAGCCAATGGTTAAAATCTTAAAAGAACTTACAGCCACAGCCAGGAATTGTGTACTCTTCGTTTGTTTATGTGGTAGCGAGATCGACTTTAGGAGCATTTATACAGGGCTAAGAGTACACGCGACACACGGCTGGCCGCTTGAATGTATGACATCTGTGACATTGCTTAAAACTAGTTTCAGCTCATGTGTTAAAGCCCTACTGTAGAGCTATCTTTTCTCCTCTTGCATCAGTATCCGGGTTATCTATAACGCAAGAAAAATTCACATTCTTATTTCTCACGCATTAATCATAATTCAAATTTACAGCTGAGTACTAACACACTGTTCTCATCACAGTTGTATATATTTGGTTTACTAAAGCTACTTTTAAAACCTCTTTTTGAGAAACGTTCTGATAAAGCCCTAGACTAGCTGTTATGGCTGACTCGGCTCTAGTCGGTGACTGTGGTGAGCTCAAAACTTATCGACTGTTGCGCAGTGTTGTATGTTGTCTGAAGAGAGCAGAGGCAGAAAGACTAACAACTGAGCAGCTGGTAAACCAAACATTACATCCCCGCTTGTATCAACCCACAGGAAAAAAGAAAAAAGGAGGCAGGAAAATACTCTACCGACAGGTTACAAGTGTAATGTATATCAGCAGAATGGTGACCGGACACTTCATCCCCGGACACTTCATCCCCAGACACTTCATCCCCTAGACACTTAATCCCCAGACACTTAATCCCCAAATAGCGACACAGCACTCAAAGCTGCTATTTTGTGAACTATAAATATTATAACCGTAAGAGAAATGTGTCGCGTGGTAACTCTGGGTAACTCTCATAAGACTGGGATGTTATAAATGTTGAAGTTAAGTATTATTTGAATTTGAATTAAATTTTTCATTCACTTCATAATTTTTTTTGAGTTGAAATTTCATTTTGAGGATTAAGTGTCTGGGGATGAAGTGTCTGGGGATTAAGTGTCTGGGATTCCAGCAGAATAACTTGCGCTGCGTTAACATGATGAACTAAAAAATAAGAGGAGGAGTTGTCCGTTGACCAATGTTAGCCCGGGCTACAGTAGGTCTTTAATTAAGCATGGCTATGACTGACATAGTAGGATACGTAAGCATCGTTCGGCAAGGTTGTGGAGGTTACTTCATAATTTTCTTCTCTTTGCGAGCAGAGGATGGTTGTGGATGAGCGACGCTTATCTTCTCCATCCAGTCGTCCCTTGCCTTCTCACACTACTTCCTTGTTTGCTCTGATTCTTTTATATCAATCCTCCAGTAAAACTGTCGAGAGGTCCGAGCTAACTTTGAAGAACTTCCGTTGTCTAACATTTCTTTTCTCTCCCTCTGTCATAGCTTAACCGAGAACTCTGTCTTCCATTTCTTTTTTCTTCAAAGCTTTTGAGTTTACGTCAGGGCTCAAAGACTGACGTCCCTTTAGGTGGGGTAGCCATTCTTTTCTGCTTCCAAATTTTTTGTTTAGCCAAATACCGCTTTCTACTCCTCTTTAAACTGTTGTCGCCCAGGTTACTCTACCCAGACTATCACTATCTGCTGTGTTTATCTTTCACCTTGTGCTCGGATCTCCTGAAAGTTCCTGGAGGGTCTTCTGATCCAACTTCCTTTCTTGTACTTCTTCTGGGGGACTTCAATGCGCCCCCTACTCTCTTCCCGTGGAGCTGCGAGTGATTCTAGGGGAGAGTTGATGGGAGGGAATTGATCTCTGCCTTCTAAATTATGCTTCAAACACTTTCTGTCGACTGTGAATTAAGAGAGCCAGAGAGTCATGTGACGTCTTCACTCCAAACATCTGTTGCCGATGATCGCCTGAGATGTCAGGAGAGGGACATGAAGTGTACTCGTGTTTTGCTACGAGTCCACATAAGAGTGTGCTTGACTCGGAAGACTCATGAAAAATCGAAAACAACACCCAGCAGGAAGAAAAATTTGCCTATTTCAACCCGCTACCTCGGCTAACTATTGACAAATTAATCAGCAAGCTGTTCACAGATGAAAAAAAAAATGAATGGCATTAAATAATTCAAGCGTACGCACATGCGTAGAGTCTACTAATAAACGACTCGAATCTCTATTTACAAGCACTAAACAAACACATAAGTTTTTAATGCATCCAAACTTAATCATTTATTATAATTATAGTTCCAAGAATTCTCTAGAAATGACCACTAGTCAGTAATCAGTACGCTCTTTATTTCGACAACTTTCTCTTTCAGCCACCATTTTGTTAACTGAAGGTGGGTTGATAACTGTACTAGAAAGGAATTTTATAGTCAAATAAAATGTCAGAAAAACCCAACATATGTCATTGTGAAACAGTTGAATGTACAAAGTATTATCTTAAGGATATACAATTTTCATGACCGTAAAGAGGAATGAATTACTGAAAGAGATCCAGACGCCGTCTTGAGACCCAGTCTCTCCATGGCCAGAGTTCGTATGACGCTTCGCTGTACCTTGCCGTTAACATTCATAGGAAACTTTTCAAACACCAGACACACCTCCGGAACAGGTAGCTGATGCTTGCTCAAACGGAAAAATTTTTCCTCGAAATATTTGTCGCACGTGCGAAAGACGTCATCAGGAACCACGCGTTGGGCTTCTGGATCCTGCAAGATGCAGACACACGGAAGGTTGTTGAAGTCCTTGTTGGGGATAGGGACCACAGCCACGTCATGCACTCCCGGACACTCCATGATGCGGGACTCCAGCAGCTGGGAGCACGTTTGAAACGTTAGAAAACATCAAGACCTAATACGTTATCGGCTTTCTCGTTCAAAACCTGTGATTCCTAAACGACAACGACAACATCGGTTACAACAACGATTAAAACAATGACAACAAAAACGATGACGTGATGATGATGCTGATGATGATGATGCTGATGATGCTTCTTCTTCTTCCGCGGCTGTGGATGATGATGATTGATTAAGATTGAAGAAGATTGATGATGATCGATGATGATTGAAGATTGATGATTGATGATGATGATGATGATGATGATGATGATGATGATGATGATGATGATGATGATGATGATGATGATGATGATGATGCAATCTTGAAATATTTGCATTTTGTTTCCTATGACAAATACCAGTCTCAATTTTTGGGAGTCCTCACCTGTGGATGCATCTTCAAGGTACCTATTGATATGACTTCAGAGAGTCTTCCCTCGACAAATACGTCGCCTTCCTCGTTGACGTACCCAAAGTCGTCAGGTTTGAACCAGCCTTCTTCCAGTACGGCGACCGCCGTGAGCCCCGGCCGCTTGAGGTACCCAGAGAAAAGACCGTTGTGCTTGATCATGATATTTCCTTTGGTGTTGGGCGGAACTTCACTGTATTCGTCATCGAAGACCTTGACCTGTATGCCTTCTCCAGGCTTCCCACAGTTGAAGTCCTCAACCTTGACGGTGCATATAAAACAACATTTATGACAAATGTAACTAAGAATAAAACGTACCAACACTCAAATGAGTTCGTGCGTTTAATCTTCATGTGCGTATGTGCGTGCGCATTTTTTCTTAATTTGTTTGTACCTCGGCATCCTCATCAGTGTAAACTTTGCATGCGATGAGTCCGAGCTCGGTGCATCCATAAAACACGCACAGTTTGGAGGTCAAAGTGCCAAGAACACTGCCGAACTCCTTGCGGATGACGCTGCCCCCAAAGAGAATGGCCTGCGCGCGCCACGTCAGCTCAGACTGCAGGAGGTCAGCGCGTGCAAGCAGACCGTGAAGCCTCATAGGCGAGGTGACAACATGCTTGACCTTCTCTCCTCTCAGTAGGTCCCAAAGAAATTTCTCTTCGTCTTTTGGTGGAGAGCCTTTCAGATATTTCTTTCAAAAATCTTAGTATGTGCAGAAGGATTTTAATATTAAAACTCAATAACATACTTAATATCAAAAACTGATTACGTTGTTGCCAAAAATTAGACTAGCATAGCTGGATATAAGTTATTAAAAAGTGATAGTAACTTTTATTGACCAACTGGAGTCTTACCCTCCAGAATTTTTTTTTACCGTTTTTTGGGTAGTATACTACTTGAAAGAACGTGTGTCTATCTGTTTGTAGCCAGACCCATTCAAACCCAAGTGTAGTTAGCACAAAATATGTTCACTTTTAATGTAGGGAGTCACGCGAGTTTGTCCGAATGCACAGTAGACGCTCGGGTAGCCGGATATCCAACCGAACGTACATGGATTGTAGACAACATCAGCGCCCTCTACAGAGCAGATTTCGTGCGACTGGAAAGCCGTCTGAATGATTTCCCTGCAAACAAATATAACAACTTTAAAGGGAGCAGCAAGGAACAGGTAAAAGAATTAGCAGGATGGGTTTCAACGATAGATGCTGACTTTTTAAAATACAATTTCGGGTTGCTAAAACACTGTTCTGGGGCGGGCTCACGAAGGCCGCCATTTTTACGTCTTTTTTACGAAGGAAAACAAGCTGACCCTAACTTGGGACGTAGTGTCGACTCATTTGACATGAAAAGTGTCGAGCGATTCTGAATCACTGTTAGCAGTTTTGCTTTAGTTTGTGAGAAGCAGGGAAAACTTGCAATCTAAGGAAAGCATAGTTTGTTGTAATGATATCAGTAGATGTAATGCTGTGCTGATTGTTCTCTAGCTGAGAAAGCGGATGCAGGGATGAAGCCTGGCGTCGCTTGTGTGAGAGGATTTGTAAACATTCCACTTAAACTACAACCGCTCTCAGTGCAAGCGAGACAAAAGGAGGTTAATTTTGTAAGTTAATTATTTTAATATTCACTTTCAGATATCGTTGAGCGGATAACCTCTTTCCCTGCACTGTCCATATCTAAGGATGCATTGGACGCACACAAAACTATGTCTTACAGCTTTGTAACCTTATTCTCTGCCGCGCCAGCATCATTTGAATCGTTCAGACTTTCATCGCTGTGTACTGCTTCAAAAATTTATAACACAATTTCGAGATCGAAGATGCTAGCGTTTTGACGACCGCAATCAGGAGACTGAAAGCGAACAGAGTAGTTCCGAGAACGTTTCTCGACAGCACAAGATGGCGGCCTCCGTTAACCGGCCCACGGCGATTGTAAGTAAGCGGTTCTTTTAGAACCCAAACATTTCAGTGTAAAAGATTCAGCATGTCGTGATTTTTATGTTTTAATAATAATAATAATAATAATAATAATAATAATAATAAGTGTTGTATTGCCCTATTACCCAGTATCAGCCAGGCTCCCAGCATGATATATATATAAATATATATTACAGGCGCAGATAATATTAGAAACAGATTGGCATCGCACAACGGCCGACTGGGCAAGTGAGTACGATGTGTGTAAGAAGTGGGTGGCAAAATGAGTGGTGTAAACAGGAAAATAACTCGCAGTGTCGCCTGCTGCGAGTGAGAGAAAACACGGTTGTGTACAAACAGCAGTTTGGGAGTTTAGTCTGGGACGGTTGTATTTTCTTCGTGTAATCGATGTTTTCAGTTAAAGAAGAAATTTTTTGTGTGCGAGATGTTTACTAAAAAGGACCTGCGTTAATGAAAGAGAAAATTTATATTTCAAAAAGGAGTACATTCAACATTTGTAGCTTCAATGATGTTTAGCATGATGAGTGAAAACTGACCGAATCACGAAAGAAAAAAAAAGGCTGGGCAACAAAGTGTGTTTGTTTGGAATCTGAGAGACAGTGTTCATATAATACTTAGGTGTGGATAATTATATACAGTCGTTACTGGCCGAGTTGACCGAAGGACATCTCTCAGAGTTTAAGCAAATGACTTTGAAACTGCGGAGTTTCCTCATAAGGTGCAGTCGTTGCTGGGCCTTTTTGTACACTTGGTGCGCATGATCACGAAAGGAGAGCCTTCCATCTATCACTGTACCAAGGTACCTAAACCCAGCAGCCCTCTGCACCTGCTGTCCCTTGATTTGGATTGGCGTGGAGAAATAGGTAAAGTTGCCATCTCTTCCATCGTGTGCCTTCCCAAGGACCATCTCCTCCGTTTTTTTCGACGTTCAGCTCCAGAAATCTGCGGTCAAACCAGTCCTCTAGTTCTCCTACGCAGGCCAGGTACTGTGACAGGGACTGCTCGTCTTTGAGGCAACCCACAAGGGCCATGTCATCTGCATACTTCACAAGTCTGTTAATGGTAATCTCATTTGTATACACAGAGAACAGGACAGGGGAAAGCACACATCCATGAGGGGTACCCGTGTTGAGGATCCGCTCGTCTGACCGAATCATTCCATCCACTGAGAGATTTACCCTTTCAGACGAGTCGGACCCCACAGTACCTATCGGTGGAACTCTGAGAACCACCCTCTGTGGTCGGTCCTTCAGGAATGATCTGATCCACAGAACTAGGCTGGTGTGGCTGGACCGTTTAGAAGGCACTGGAAAAATCCATGAAGAGGACCCGAACATAGGTGCCCGAGGTGTGCAAGTGTTGCAGGATAGCATCTAAAAGAGTCAGAGTGGCATCGGACACACCCCTACGTGGCTTGTAGGCAAACTGCAGAGGATCCAGGCGATCAACCACGGTGGATGTTAACAACCTTCCCACAAAGTATCACAGTGATTTGGCCGAATTCACGAGGTAAATAGTGTGGCCTGGAGGACACTGTCAGTATCTCATAACGGGGTGTACTGTTCTGTTCTCATACTGTGTAGTTCGTGGCCCATTTCTGGCTTGCAAGCATACACAAGCCTCCCCCTAGATGTTTATTTGTCGCTTGTGCATTTCTGACAAATTAAATCGTTGTGTATCCTTCTAATTCGAATGTTACCTCATCTGTTAGCCATGTTTCAGCAAGACAGAAGAGGTCACAACGAAGATAGTTCCCATCGAATTTAATCAGCTCAGAGAGTTCGTCCTGTTTGTTTTGAAGGGAGCGTACATTAGACAGAGTGATGGCTGGTAATGGATGTCGGCATCCTCTCTTCTTCAGTCTGTTTCTGATCCCTCCTCTAGATCCTCTCAGTTTCTTTTTCCTTTTTCCGCTCTTTGTCGGGATGTCCATTAAATTCACATCAGGGGCCTGTGTGACCTTCTGCCGCAACGATAGCAGAAAGTCTCGACTGTAAACCAGTTTGGCTACGTCGCCATTTTGACCGAAGGAAGTTTCAGAAGAGAAAGTCTCCCGTACAGGGACACACACTCAGAAGTTCGGTGCTCCACCCAGTCAGACACATTTCAGTACCACTTATGTCCACCTGTACACAAGCTGATAAAAGCAAAATTCCGCAAAAATTAAAACAAGTTGAAAAAGATGACGGACGAAAGTGAGCTGGGGTCGGCCACAGAGTAGCGCCCCCATTCGATTTAAGCCCGAGCTGGCTGCCAGTGCACATCGTGTAGAAGTGGTGCGACGTGATTAGCCTTCCACTTGCAGAATACAGTGCAAGCAGCATTGTTCTTAGGTCGGTGGAGCTTGTCGAGAATACGATCCGGGAGATCAATGAACAGAGCTCGTGTAATTTACAAAGTGAGATATACCCCGAGTATTTTTAACGTGACAGCTGTTGTACTTCATTGAATTCATCGCCTAGTGACTCACTAGTTTTCGTAATTTCTTATAATATTTGCATATTTTGTAGACGCAGTTGTAAAGCTCTACCTTCGATTCATATTTTCTTACCTGTGAGTTTTAGCAACCAGCTTCGAGCAGCCTGAGGTTCCCGAGGTCACGAAAATTGTCGCCGTGTCATCAGGACTGACGTCAGCGACTTCGGCTTTGTCCTCTTTGGCTATTGAATCAAGGAACGACAATTGTGACTCTTCTGGATAACGATTGCAGAAGATGACAGACTTCAAAGACGGGACGGCTTGGCTGGTGACGGAGCCAGCTGACATATTTGGGATGATCTTCTCCAAGGCGGAAAGGGCTTGTTTGTCTGTCTGGTCCACGACGATGGTTGCGACGTCTCCACAGATCATCAAATTCACAATTTCGGAACCATCCTGATTCATCGCACAAATTGTTGTCGCCCCCAGCACTGAGGCTCCCAGCGAAACGAAGGTTTGTTCAGGAGATGTTGGCAGCAGGCAGAGAAGGACATCTTTGCTGCCAACACCACGTTGGCGTAGCCAGGTAGCTGCCCTTGAAACAAGAGAATGTTAATTAATTGTCAATTTATTTTCGGCACTAATCGTTTTCTTTACAAAAAATTCACGTAAACTAGCGACTAATAATAACAACCAAAAGATTCTTTCTGTATTTACATACAAACAAATATAATTTAATTTTGTTTTAATGTTGCCCTGTTATAATTTTCGTTTCTATCATCTGACAAACGCTTCATCGTTATTGTGCGGAACTGTTTGCTTGCTTGCATCTTTTTTTTATCTACAGCTTTTTATTTTCTCATCGACTGCGTGCCTCCTCTAGCCCTTGTGCAGCAAATAATTATTCACACCCATCCAATCCGTTCCATGGAACAGTCGTGTGGATAGGAGCATTGACACCCCTCATTACATTTTTTTTTAAATTATTATTTTCATTATTTGTAAAGCGGCATGAGCTTGCCCATGGGGTTAGGATATAGAACCATGTGTATGTTTTATTAATACTAACAATCTAATCGTTTTCATTTTCATTTTATTCCTCACACACTTGAACAAATATCCTCACTAATAAACTAAGTCAAGAGCAAGAATGATAGCTAAACACTACAATCGTCTGTTATTGTAGCGAAGATTACAGGTCAGTTTGTCACAGTGATCTATGATTTGTGCTGGGTTAAGTTCAGGTCATGAACGATTAACAGATAGTGTAGACTGTAGATCACATGGGGTTTCTGACAGACATCAACTATGAAGAGAAACAGAAGCAAACGATTGCGAGAGCTGTGTAACTGGCAGTCCGCTAGCATACATCTTTCTTTTCTTATATATATATATATATATTATCTAAAAGGGCGTAATACGTTCCTTGAACTCCCAGCAGCGATTATCCTGTCAACATTTTTATCCTCCCCCTTCTTCATCCGAGTCAAGTTTCTTGCCTTCAGCATGTGACATGCCCGGCGTCAGTTGGGCAACAAAAACTTCTCGTCTTGCACCATCTGCACTTTTGGTGTCCTTTGCCTGACCTGTTGGGGTCACAAATTATGGGCGTTATGCTCATGTCACGTCCCGTCACCCGAACAAAAGAAGCCTGTTGTGGTTGAATTCGCGGGCGGCACTTATGAAGAGCAGTCGGATGGGGGAAGAGGGGATGGGTAGGGCCACCCGCTTGTATTGAAAGATAAAAAAAATTTCCACGATGACAACCACCACGCATCTTCCTGGTTTGCTCCTTCCACCCGCCCTCTCTTGCTCTGCCTGACAGCTTATCATCTCAGATTACAATATGGTCAAAGTTCACTCTACGTAGTAGAGTTAGATCGGGATTTTCTTTGGTTAGTGGACTTGCTTGTTCCGTGGGTAACTGGTAAACAACTGGTAATTTATTGCTTTCCCTCAGAAAATCAGACTATTCCTATTAAGTTTGATCAAAATCAACGGTAAACGGTGTGGTTTTGCACACACACGCGCGCGCACACACACACACACACACACACACACACACACGCACACACGCACACATATATCGCTCCTTTATTTACAAGATTCAAGCATGTATAATATTGTATGGATTATATCTTGCACATCTCGGTGAAAAGAGATTTGAAATTGTTATCTTTTGTTCATTTGTGAAACGGAGTGGCGGTGTTTTGTTTTAAATATGTTTTTGCGCCTCCGTCAACAGAAAAGTGCAGGGGAGAGAAACTGTACCGACGTCGGTGGGTGGTCACGTGACATTGATGGGTCACGCGACTTCACCTGGCTTCTCGCTAGACTTACTACCCTACATAAGAATCCGATATTTTTTTTTCAAGCATTGCGAAACAATTGGCTTCCAAGTAGGTGTCAGTGTTACCTGTGACGCCTACCTACTCAGCTTACATTCTTTGCTATTTATCCTTCCTTCTTTGCGAACTTATAAACATTTCGGTTCCATAGTACTTTTTGGGAATTTATTAAATCTACATTTAACTTTCAAATCTGGGCTTCACGTTTCTCTTCGTGTATTTTTGATCGAGGTTACCGAGATGCTAAACGATATTACTATAATAATAATAATAATAATAATAATAATAATAATAATAATAATAAATGAAGATTTGTATAGCGCGTATTCACAATCATAGAGAGCATGCTCTTAGCGCTTAAAAACAAGGAAGAGACGTGGACTAAATGGATAGAACACGAGGGGCGTAAGAATAAACGACAGTACTGACGACAAACAGAAAACCAAAGATAGAAAACACAAAAATACACCAAGTAACAGTAACATAGAAAATATAGGGATTCTGCAGAGAAAGATGGGTAGAAAAGTAGCAAGGGGGGAGGGTAAGAAGGACGAGCATTGTGTAGACTGTGTTAGGAGTAATGCTCAAGGAAGAGGTGCGTTTTCAGTGCATATTATATCCATTTACATTTATTGTGAAAAAACTCGTATTTAAACAAGTATTCTAAAGGCCTTTCTCCCATGGCTACCATGTACCTGCGCGAGGTAAAGAAGAGTTCTCTTCTTGAGTAGGCCAGCCGCTCGCCGTCAGGAGTCAGGTAGACGAACGCTGGTGTGTTTGGTGAAATCATGCTCCAGTAATGCAGGCGTGAAGTCACCGTGTCGTAAGGTGTTATGTCATACATCATGATGTTCTGTTTGTTGCTTCTGAGCTACTAGGGCTGCAGGTATATCTGTGACAGTAGTTTTTCTGCTTTATAAAACACATTACTCGATAATGTATAAAATAGGAAATAAAAACGTGTACACGGAGGAATAATCTCATTAACTCATTAACTTACAAAGATCACGTAGCTTCTTTCGGTAGAAAGTTTTGTCCACTCACACTTACCATCTTTTTATTCAGTTTTTTATTTATTTACATTTGTGGTAAAGTACCGTGACCTTACATTCCTACCTGCGTGTCCGCTAATTTCAGTTACCTGCATTCTACCGCTGCCTTTAGAAATCAAAGAAAGAAACGATTCATAAGTCGCAAAGCACTCGTCACTTGACGAGGGGCGGTAGGCTGGTGAAATAAAAAAAGACGAACTTGCCCTCTATATGACTCTTCTTGTTTTGTTACCGAGATTAGAATGTTTTTTTTCTGCACCAAGTTGTGACACGCATGAGCACACCGTCTTTTACTTTGTCCTTTTATCTAAGTGCAGTACTTTGAACAGATTAACCGGTGTTATAGTTATGTGCTTATCAATTTGAAAATCGACGGTTATTTTCTTGAATGTACACGTTTTGACATTTGAGTTGGTTTTTCTTTTTGTTTGTTTGTTTGTTTGTTTGTTTTGTAATGTAGAACTTGTGTGTTTGGATGGATGTTTTAACTTTTTAATTTTACAAGTGTGCATAAGACAGCGTTGATGTTTAGGTTATGTGTTAAGGTTGTTTGCATTTTACACCGGTCTAGGGCATTTAATGTAGAATGGCTCTGTTACTTTAAGTGACGAAACACTCTAATTAGATTAAAACAATAGATCAAGGGGGCTGTCAATGTGGTGTAGAATAACTGTTAAAGGTTCCAGATGCTGTTAGAGATTAAACACTGTAAGCTGACTTTGAAACCACCTAAAAAGGGAGTACCTATTGTATGTTCTCGGTAAATCGTTTGTTAGAGAACTTTTTGACTATTATCTAATGAGCTTATATGGCATTTTTGGTGAATTCGATTTTCTCTTTCATTGAGTAGCTATGTAAAATAGTATCATCTCTTTAATATCAATTTTCTGACATTATTCCACTGTTAATAGTCCTCCACACATGCTGGATGACATCACATGGACCAGCTCTATAGTGTTGAGAATAATCACCGGCTTTGTGTTACTGCGATAGATATTAGAACATCTAACCAGGGGATACAATGGCCTTAAACGTATCATGTGATAGAAAAACAAAAATTTCAAGACAGTTGATCAGTAAACATTCCTAGCCCTGAATCCCAAACACTGAGTGAGTAGTTTTGTTCACGAGCATTGAAGTGTCTCACGTGCAATACACCGCACATCCGTCAACAAACAAACGTCAGCCACTAGTGATACAAGTACACATCAAACGTGAGTACTCCTGGCACGGTAGTAATCGAATGAAGCCCTTCGAACAGTCCTATTACAGCTAAAGGAAAAAGAAAACCTTAAAATATTTTGCGTTTCTAATTACAATATCCGTCATGTCACATCTAGTGAACACTATAAAAAATTAAATGTGGAATTGGATTACTCCCGCCACAGCCAAACAAAGCTCACCTGCCAGTGCTCACGCTTAGGTACAGAAGTACTTGTGAAGGTAGAACAAACAGTCACAGTTGTGTTCACCGGGGCTCGGTATTTGTCAAACAGCGTGCAATAGGAAGTCCTATTGTACGAGGATCAAGCTAAGGATTATGGGCTGACTTAACCTTTTCAACGTTAACACATACAGTACATCGCGTTTTATTTTTAAAAAGTTCACCCCGAGGGTTAACCCTTGGTTTGACAGAAGATGCAGCATTTACAAGTCAAAGGAAAGTTTTTATCGCCATATTGTTGTTATACTTATTCCACTTTTTTTTCCCCCTTGATGCAGGGAAGGGACTGTAACGCCAAGAAGGTTAACGATAGATTCTCACCCGGATGTTAATGCCTGGGGTCAAACGAAGCATGAAGCAGGTCAGGAGTTCACAAAAAATGCATTCTTATTGACGATAAACTGTCTGATATTAAGCCGGTGAAAAGTGCTCCCTGCTTTTGATAGTTACGATAATGCTCACTTCGGAACAGTTTTCGTATGGAGGGGGGGGGGGAAACATGGCGGCCATAACAGAAATGGCTCGTGGCATTATCGTCTGCTCGCTTCACTCAATTGCCCAATTGTACCTAATAAACTAAACCTAAACCCTAACCCTACCACAAACCCCAACCCTACCCTAGCCCCAAACCTCTGACACAATAACATAGACCAGCCTATGACGTCACATTCCCACCCCTATAAGAAAGTTGTGCCCTCACTTCATATTGTTTGGTTGTCAGTCAGAAATACTGGACTTTTATGAGCAGTTGTATTTTTTTAAATTTATTTTTGTCCTGCTGCATCCATTTGACCTCAGTATAAAGGCGAGTTTTGAGTTTACATCAGACGGCGGCTGTTTACGTTACCTGTACATAATATTTCACAAAATACTGCATATTTTGGACGGTTTAACACCATTAAGAACATACTAAATCTGTAGGATTAGAAAACTTAAATAAAGCGTGAAAATTCACTATTTGAAAAATTGGCTTGTATGTTTGTTTATCTTTCATTTCATTTTATTTACTTTATTTTATGTTTTGCTTTAATTGCTCACATTTTTATTTATTTGCTTCAGGAACTAAACCAAACGAAAACTAATACTTGTCTCTTCCTATATAAATTGTTCGTTGTTATTATTATTATTTTTATTATGTCCTTGTTTTCACTAATTTAATGTTATATATTTTATTTCTTTCTGATAGGTTTCCTATGCCTTTTAAATATGGAAAAATAATTGGGGGGAAAAGATGTTAATACGAATAATTAAATCATATGTTATTTCGCTTGGTCTTTGTGTTAACTGCACATTTAGGATCTCAGTAATTTACTTTAGGGATATACTACATTGGTCATCATCGGCGTCAAGAACAACAGATGAGAGACTGTTGCTGACAATACACCCGGCATCTTGCATCACAGAACCGTCCCATCCTCATGCATTGCCGTCGCTCGATGTGGATCGTAGATGCAGATGAAGAGGGAGGACATCAAATAAAGTCATACATGTCCGGATTTAACAGTAGGCATTCTGTACCGGAGACTGACCATGTCACTGATTACTTTTTTTTCGATATTCGAGGTGCAGCATAAAACAACTTTTCCTCGCTAACCCTTGCATCTCGTTTTTTTTTTTACTCAAGTACTTTCAACACATCCATTAAGTGTTTCTGATACTTGCGGTTTTCGACAAATTCATTACATTCACGAAAGTCACATCCGCTTACGCTTTCACAACCCCGAAGCAGATTTGCTAACTTTTCAGGAAAATTTCACATTGAGGAAACTTCTGGTCTTCGACTGAAGAGGCAAGATGCAGCTCTCGAGCACACGCTGACCAGCCGGTGAAACCAAATTTTTGTTTACTTGCCCCAGGAAAAGTGCTCTCTCAACACACACTTCACGGAATGTCTATATTGTCCATGGGTGGGGTGGAAAGAAAAATTAATCCACATGCTCTTTGTGCTCTTTATGCAGACAGGAGCAGTTACCAATATTGCAGGCAACACAAAATCAGTGCAGCTTTCAGTCCTCAGAAATAACTTGAAATCAGTTAAAAGCGGTGACTGTGTGTATGTGCGTGCGTGTACTTGAAAGGGATGGGTAGAGGAGCAAGCAAAGAAGAGTAGAGAGAGATGGTTGGTTAGTTGACTTTTACGCCTTGTCAGCAAGGAGAGAGAGAGACAGAGAGAAAGCTTGACGGTGAATAAAGTCAAAACCGTTTTATGGGACATAAATTTTGTCTAATGCAGATACGTTTTAGGCAAACGTGGGGTAGGGAGTAGAATATACCTCTAGTTAACAACATTAAGGGGTAATTTTCTCCTTCACCAGACTATTTTTTGTGGAAATATTGACATTAAAACCAACAAAACAGTGACCAGAATGGCAAGCAGACAAACCATTTTCACAAGAGAAAACTAGTCATGGTAAAAAGTACTGAGTGAAGCAGTTTAAAAGCTAAAATTCTCATGATAAAACATCCTTTATTTCTCGTTAAACATGCAAGTACAGCGTTAAAAATAGAGTAAAACTACAGTCTGTAAAATATGATAACTGTGAATTCCGAATAAAATTTTAAAACAGAAGCTATGGACAAAATTATAAAATAACTGTAAAGACAAACAGAATGACAGGCAATAAAGACTCGAGTAGACTAGGTAGTGACCTCAAAAATCTTTGGATGTCTATTTTTATTTCAATCTTGGCGTTTATCTCCCCCAAAACCCCGCTTCAAACATATTTGCAGTCATACATGGTGCCATTAATAAAGAGACCCTTTCGCAATAATCAGCAAACCACTAATAACTTTGGAAGCTACCACAGTTGCCATGCGTACTGAAACAGCTTCAGCTAAAACACACCAAAGGTGTACTTTGTACACAAGTTGGAAACAATAGTGAGAAACAATAATTGCAAATGATCCTTTGTGGAAGGCAAAAGAACGCCGAAGGGATGGATGAACAATTCATTGAAATGTTAAAAAAGACAACAGAAAAGACGATTTTTAGAAATTCTTGCAGGGGACAGTCAGAGTGACCCATTAGATGCATATTGCTAAAAAGCAAAATTCTTTACAAAGGGGTGTGAAGTTAAAGTTTTATACTTTGGATTTCTGTACTTATCTTTATTAATGCATTTTATGCATAATACTGCGAATAGTGCTTCATCAGCGATTCTGAAAGCCGATTTAGTTCCGTGCTGTAGTAGTATTTTTATATAAAAGAGACACAGAAACTGCTAAAAAACAATCAGAGAACACAATATTTCTAAACGAAGTTACGAGAAAACAAAAACAGTTAGTGGCTTGTTAAATACTATACTATTACCACCATTTTCTAGTGATGTAAATTTTCTAAACTTTTGTCAATGGAAACAGAATTGTATGTCTGGTAACTGAACAGAAGTTAAAAATAAAAAAAATAATTAAATTTCCCTTATAAGAATATAAATAATTACGCGTTAATACAAATCTAAGATGCCATGATTTTACTGCGAAGTTAGCGAAATGAGTTTACAAGCCAAGCCTCTCTCTCGCTAAAGTTCGAAGAAGATTCCTTTGTACCTTACCGTTAGTGTTAACAGGAAACTGATCAAAGAGCAAGCAGTTCTTAATAGGAGCTGATTCGTGCCTGTAGTCCCGGAGAAAACTTGCTCGAAAAAACTCCGAGCACACGCGAAGAACATCTTCAGGCACAATGCGTTCAACTTCCGGTCTGGGATCTGGCACGACGCATGCGCAAGGAAGATGTCCAAAGTCCTTGTCGGGAATAGCCACCACTGCCACGTCATGCACTCCTGGACATGCCAGGAGACTGGTCTCCAGGGGCTAGAAATAGACCAGGCAAAAAGATACGTAGAAATATAGTGTTTAATTATTGATATACTCCAGATGATAAATATTGAGAATGTGGTTTATGGATTCCATCTTCGTTTTCAATCTCTTGAGATTTTTCTTTGATTTTAGTTTTGTTTTGGTTTCTCCTTCTATTTGGAATTATCCTGATGACTAGTTCGCTTTGATGTTTAGGTTGTGTATTTATGTGCTTAATTAGATGAAACGATGAAAGTGTCAAGCTAAACAAATGGGATGTTGTTACATAAGTTTTGTAACTTTCGGGATGCATTGTGAAAATGCTTTTTTTTTATTTACACATAGAAAGTTGTATCAAGCTGGCACTGTTTCTGTGGGGTTTTGGTTTGCCTGTATTTGTTGTGTATTATTATTTATTAGATAACTAGATAAAAATTTGTTTCTCTGTTTTTTTTTCTTTTTTTTGTGTGAAGAGGGGGCTTCGGGGAGAATTTTGTTACCTGTGGATACATCGTCCATGTTCCCACAGTTATAGCTTCAGTTTGTCTCCCCTCAACAAAAACGTCTCCCTCGTTGTTGATGTAAGCGAGGTCACCAGGTTTAAACCAGCCTGGTTCTGGTGTGGCTGCAGATGTCTGCTCTGGCTGCTTGAGATAACCGGGGAAAAAATTGTTATGCATGATCATCAGTTCCCCTTTAGTGTTTGGAGGAACGTCCTGCAGATTTTGGTCCACAACCTTGACCTGTACACCTTTAGTAGGCTTTCCGCAGTTAAAGTTTTCGACCTGGAGACAAGAATAAAGTAGAAAATGTTTGTCAAACTTAGACTTGATAACGAATTTGCATCAGATATGCATCAAATGGAAAAATGAAACATGGTTCTTCGAAATGCGAGTACGCAAAGTTAACGATAGGACTACATTGTCTTCTAAACTTTACACGTCTAGATCTGACACACTGCCTTCTTTCACTTCAATACTTTATTTTTTTTGTTTTATATATATATATATAATACTAACATGAGTATGTCAGCATCTGTGAACTCCGCCATCGTAATTACAAAGTGGAGGCTACTGTTGCACATGGCGTTCTTGAACGTTTTCCCTTGTGACTAGCAGTCACAAAAACCGGTTTATGAACAAGCAGGTTTGGTAACCAACTCGTTTTAGAAAAAAGATTTGCGAAGCAGTTTTTGATTTCTCATATGTTCAAGTTGTACGTCCGATCGTCTGCAGTCAAGGAAAAGAATACACGAAGACAGGAAAGCGAAGACACAGAAAACAGAGGTGGTTGTCGTGCTGTTGGTAGACTCGTGGTTGTAATGGTGGCGGTGGTGGTAGCGGGATGACTGTGTGCTGCACTTAAAGCGTGCGTATAGACATTTATATATATATATATATATAATATAAACATACATATAAAGCATACATGTAAACATACATATAAACAGGGAGACGTAGAAATTCAGTCCCTTGTCGTGTTCTCCTTCATATGAGTGTTTGCAAAAACAAAAAAAACTGGTCTCCACACCTTGTCAGGATCTGTGTACACTTTGTACAAGTTGAAGCCGGTCTCTGTGGTTCCACAGCACACGCGAAACTCTGACGTCAGAGTTCCCAAGACCCCGGCGACATCTTTCCTGACTGGGGCGCCCCCAAAAATAAATGCGCGCGCACGCCACGTCAGGTGAGAGGTCAGGAGGTCGGTGCGTGCGAGAAATTTCTTGGCGACTTGGGGTAAAGTCAGCACGTGAGTGGCCTTCTCATTTCTCATTACATCAAGCAGGAATTTTACTTCGTCTTTGGGTCGGGAACCTATTGAAGATTAAACATCATGCAATTGAATTTTCTATGGACGCAAACATTAATCGTGCTTACATATGTTATTAAGTGTTAGTCATTAGACCTTTTAAATCCCTCCTTTAAGTTACATCTATATATCTAAATATATATGTAAATATGTGTATCCTAACAAAGGTTCTCGGTTCTGTTCGATCGTCAGCATCCAGTACGTGGCCGAATAAAAAGAAGATAAAAGCAAACTCGAAATCACCTTTGATAAAAGGGGCTACTCTTGTAATTCCACAGAAATAGTAACTGGTGGGATACCCAGTGACCCATCCGAAAAAGTTGGTGCTGAACAGAACGTCGCCCATCTTACACCCGTAGCATTCGCACATCTGGGGCCCAATGGACAGGACCTGCCTGTAGACATGTCCAACATAGGCACTGACATCGCTTCAACTAAAGAAAATCTGTATTAGATTTTTCATCTTCCTTTTGGATAAAAAAAGAGTCAACCTTTTCACCTAGGATGCATTTTTTTCTAAACAGATATATTTACTTTAGACATGTCTAGGAAAACGCAGATTTATTTTAAGAATAAAGATTTATTTCACACTTCCTCCTTTATTTACTATTTCATCGACGGGACTGTGATGCCATTATAAGTGTCTTTATATCTGAAAAAACGAGGAACTAAATACTTTAAAAAATAACAGCTGAAGTTTACTACAATTTGAAAGCTGAACCACGTGAATATTTTTCAAAGAGGCAACTGAGGTTGTACTTAAATGATAGATACTAATTATTTAGAATATATTCCACTCCCCATTTCTGGTTTTAAGCAAACTGTTGACCTGCAATCATGTATTAATACAGCTGCAGGTCGGTTCCCGAAGGAGGCTGTTTCGAACTCTTTCAAAAAGGAAAACATCTGACCCTAATTTGTGACATAGAAGGTACCATCTTAAGAGAAAAGAGTTTGATAACATTGTCGTCTTTGATTTTATCAGCTTCTACTTTCAGTACTCAAGTTAGACACTGTCTAGAACAGGTGTGGGCAAAGTACGGCTTGGGCCTGCCCGTCTGCCAAAATGTGAAGTGCACTTGTTTTTATTATTTTATTTAGCTTAGGTTAATTTGTTTGAAATTTATCAAGTATAACAGCTTTAAAAATTGGCAGTCCGTAACATTCTAACACGGACAAATTAAAAATATAACAAATAACGTGGCTGACATGTCTGATGAAGTCGTTAGAGAGCATCGGGGGCGGCTACCCTTCAAAGGAAAGGCAGGTTTTAAAGTTTTATTGTAAACGAATTCAAACAGCTTCACTTTATACAATAAATTCGGTAAGTGAACTTCATTATGTATCATTTGTTGTCCATTCCATTATCACTGAGTTTGTTGTGTAGTCACCTGGCGTGGGTTTTTGATATTTTACCGGCCCACCACATAGCTTAGAATTTTGAGACCAGCCTGCAAAAAGAAATGTTTGCCCACCCCTGGTCTAGAACGAACCCAAGATCCATGATGGATGCGTTTTACACTAAGATGAAGTCCTGCGCGTGGAGTGGCATCCCTTGACAAGGCGACAAGAAAGCATGACGGCCTCTTTGTGCCTTCAAAAGATGTGTTTCAGATGGGAATATAAGTAAACGATCATTTTGCAACCTGAAATTTTGAGCGAAACCAATTGGTAATATCAGTAATAATAATTTAATTTCCCACTGGCTTTGCCAAATATTTTACTTTTTAACACACGCTGCTTCTAATAAAAGGATGAAGTGGTTTTACTATTGTGTTTTTCAGTTGTCTTGGACGTTATTTTGTTAACGAACAGTTTAACTGGCTCTTTTCTAAGCTGTATTTTGATGAAATATTATTTCAGACCTTCTTACCTGTGAGTAAGTAGCACGAGTTTTGACTGTCCTGTGCTACCGGATGTGAGGAAAATATGGGCGGGGTCATCGGGACTGACGTCCTCTGGTTCTGCCTCTTGCTCCTTGGAGATGGATTCCAGAAACAGCTCCTCTGAACCCTCGGGGTTTCGAACGCAGAAGATCACGGTCCTCAAGGCTGGAAAAGCGTCGGTAGTGACCTGTCCAGCAGACAAGTTGGGGATGTGGTTCTTGAGGCCGGAGATGATGTCGACGTCTCTCGGGTCAAGGGCAATGGTCGTGACATCAGCCATGGTCAAGGCTGGTACCAGGTCCGATCCGTCTCGAAACTGCATCCCGGCGAGCATAACTGTTGCCCCTAGCAACGTCGCTCCCATGATGAGAAAGACTTGTTCGGGGGAGTTGGTCAGCAGGCAGAGAATGACATCACTTTTGCGCATGCCTCGGTCGCGAAGCCAGGTGGCCGCCCTGTAAATTAAGCACACATCTGTCAGACCGGCAGACACAGAGACAAACGGACAATACGCGACCAAGTAAGCGAACGGATCTTTCAGTTTGGTTGGAGAAAAGTGTACAGCTACAGTGCCGTCAATTTATTTTAAGCCTTCAGAAACATGAGCATGTTAGCGCGCGCACACACACTCACACAACTGGAGACATGGACATCGGACTAGCAAAAAAAAAAAACAAAAAAAAAAAAACAGTAGGGAAATGAAATATAACATAGATTTTTTTTACATAGTTAAGCCCAAACAGTTCTGCTAAGAGGCTCAACATTCTAGCTCATTTGGTATGTGCTGATCATCCTTTATTATTCCTACACGCACCTGCGTGACAAAGAGAAAAACTCTCGTCTGCTGTACGCATATCGCTCTCCTTCAGGGGTGACAAAGATAAAAGCCATCGTCTCTGGTGACGTCACACTCCAGTACCTCAGCCGCGAGGTGATCGTGTCGCTGGGCGATATGTCTGCCATTGGTAATTCTCTATCTTTATTCAGTCTGTTCTTTCCACTGCTCGTCTCTGAAACATTAGTTGAACCCTTAATGTGTCACTTCCGAGTAGACAGGTGTGAAAAAAACGTTTCATACGCTCACAGTCTAAAGAGTAGACAGGTGTCATAAGGACGTATTTCATACGATGATGTATGAATCATTTTGTCTACTGATAAAAACATTTTTATCTTGTCACACACATTTATGAACAAATCAGGGAAGGCATTTTAATAACTAAAGCTCGGCGCGCGTCTATGAAAAAGCAAAGTTATTTCTAAAAGATTTGAACCGTATTCTATTTTCTGACCATTGCGAATGGATCTCCCAGATGAATATGACAATTTGTGTCTTTTTCCCCACTGAAGCATACATAAATCTCTGATATGAAAGCCACGTATAGGGACTTTTCACATGTATTCACTACACTACAAACAATAGAATTCTGCGTGGAGGCTCTAATTAGGAAGATATTAGCGACTAATGGGTTTCGCAGATTTTACCACTCAGGGGAGACTACCTCCGGTGCCGTAGTTTTGAGGCGAGGGCAGGTTGTTTACCCAGGGCAAAATCGAGAACTCAAAGAACAGACCCCAGACCCCGCAAACACTTCGTGGCATCTCCATGGCATTTCTAACACTACTTAATGACTACAGCTTCAGAGGTAAAACAACAAGTAGGGTCCGAACACCGTTTATAATTTCGGAGACCAGACGTTTTTCTTCTATAGTTTCCCATGTTGCCCCTGGGGCAATATCTTACCCTTGCTCTATAACTACCCTACGACTCGCAAACGTGCTTCGTAAATAAAGGCTCTGACTCGTACATTAACATGAGAATAGCAGATGAGTATTCAGTATTTGGTGTGCATGGTCAAAACAAAAATTCAAACTGACCAAATCAACATACACAACTTAAATTAAACTGTCAGTTTTTCGTTTTTCTTTAATGTTGAATCTGTAATTTGCCTTTCGATTAACACAGTCTAAGGAAGATACGGTTAGGAATTTCGATATAAATTAAGATGCACGCCACGACGCAAAAGTAATTAATGAGACCAGAAACCAAAGGTTCTGCATTAACATAAGATAATCATCTGCGTGGTCACATGAGGGCTAAAGGACAAATTACAAGGTTAGTTCCGTGTCGACATTGCTTAGCAGCGTCCATTTCGATCAACGAACGCAGTTTAAAAAAAAAACAACAGCCACGAAGGTATTTCAACGTTCTTGCTTTCTCAAGACAAATCAGTCAAGAGCATTGGAGAGTATACAATATTTACAGTTTATTTTGGTCACACGTCTATATATATATATACACACACATACTCAGAATACCCTGTACACATCAGGTGGCGTAGTTATAGTTTCGTCTTTCAGGGTAGAGCTCAGTCTTTTGTTATGTCCAGCGCCCTCGCTGAATGCTAACCCCGCTACAAAATAAAAACATCGGTTCGAAATAATTCTTCTGCCTAAACTCCCTCTACTAAGATTCTTTAAGACTATCACGGGCTAGTTTTATCTATTATGACACTACCTACTCCTTAACCAATAATACTTTATACTAAAACATTATTTAAAAGAAGAACTTACCCTAGAGTAGACCAACTAGGCAATTTAAAAGCGCTAGCGCCCGTTGTCTCCCGCAGACTGTGCGCTGGGCTGAGTCTTCTCAGTGTCCGGACTAAGCGACGACTGACTTACAGGTCACACACTACTGACCCTAGAGCTCACGTACTCAGTTTCCTCCCATCCTGGCCCTGCGTCCCTACCCCCACGCTACCCAATACCCTGACCCTGACCTCCCTACTCCACGCTATTAGGCCTGTAAGGTTTGATGTGAGCGAGAGTTACTTGCCCTTACTTGAGGTAAACAAACACGATCAAGACTAAGCGGCTGTGTGCTGTCACTGAGACAGCATCGTATTTTTAAGCATTTAAAAGCTGTTTTCAGACGATTTTTTTTGGTGAAAAATACATGGTCATATTATGTGGAATAATCTACATACATTTTGTTTTGTGTGTGTGTGTTTTTTGTTTTTGTTTTTAGCTGGCTAATAAATCAACACAACTTACTAAAAGTCCTTATACTGTCACAGTTGTAATTCACTTAGGCCTACATAGTTACTGATAGTAAGTGGCACCAACTCAAAGAATACCGTCTCATTGCCTTCAAGACTTTTATGTAGGTTAGTCAAAATATTGGCCACACCAGCTGTATGTGCCTGTTATTTAATAGCAATAACAGTCGAAAAAAAATACTTATTCTATGAATATTTTATTTCATGGAAAGGCTGTTCATTTTGTATAGCTTCTTCAAAACTAGCATAAAATATTTTATAGAAAGGAAATAGAAAAACAAAATAGAAAAAAAGAACTAATTAGAGACTGCTTCATGCAGTACCCCAAATTTAGTCATTTTTCTGACTGCAAGATCTAGTAAAAACTGGTAACATAAAATACTAACATATCAGTTTAATTAATTTTTATAGGTGGTCCTTTCATTCACACTACTCTTCTAAAGTTACAAAAATACATTTATCCTTAAAGTCATAAGCTTAGTTTCTTTTTGTCTGTTTGGGTACGAATCGTGTGAAAGTTAGTTATTTTAAGAATGTTAAATTACTATTGCTAAATAAAACACTTTGGTAACTTTTGAAAATGAATCAAGGCAAAGAGATAACTAACACAAGATTCAAGGAGAGTTTTGTTAAGTCTAAAAAGGTCATAAACTTGGACAGTTTGCAGTGCACGGGTTCAATGCTTATCTGCAAACTATCAAGCTAAATTTAAATTGATGGTTACTTCTGAAAAGATATTTTAGCTTGTTTTTTACTTAGCACTTTTATGCTGCTTATTTGTCTCTTACTTTTGCATATGCACACAAACACACACACACACACACTGGTTGATAGAAACACATAGATCTTCATCAAGATATTCATTTACACATAGATGTTGGTCAGTTTTTTTTTCAATTGTCATTTGTATTGTTTGACAGAAAGAGCAGCATCTCTGATGCTACAGATCTCTTGTTCAAATCATATATCATCAATGTACTGTTTTTATGCTCTATTGTAAAAGTAGCTGTCTAGGAAATGTTAAAAGATGTTTGGAAAGAAGCCTGGAACTTAGTTCCCATCTGTTTGAATCCTGCAGTTAGGATAAACTAACCATTTTGTTTTTGGTTTTGATAAGGCTTATGAATTTTTCTTCTTTAAAGTTAAACTTTAGGAGGACTCAAAAATCATCAGTTGTTTTTAGAGAAAAATTGTACTCCTGTCTTATATCATAAAATTTTTTACTATTAATTTTAAGATTAGAATATTCTAATTGAATGTTCATCCACCCTTAAAAACTTCTGAAATCCATGGGTCAGTTTTAATTACAGTAGGTTAAAAGTCAGGGTTCTGTCTTAGTGTCTCCCTGTAAGTGTATATATATATATATATATTGATTTGTATGCTTATATATGACAATCTAAACTGTGATGAACTATTAATGCTATATTAAATTTATATTGATTATCAATGTTTGTTATAAATACAAAACAAGAACACACAAATAAGGTATAGACCTTACCTTACATCTAAAATTCAGTTCATCCGATTTTTACTACATATTTTCTACAAAACAGGATGGATAATATATAATCTTTTAAGTAAGATATTTATATCATAGTACACAATATTATCATCTTTATAACCACAGAGTTAGACTAATATGAATATGAGCTTAAGGAGGACCCATGGTGCAAAGGCGTTGTTAAAGAATTGATACAGTGATTTTGGTATAGGCGACTCATCCGTCACCTGTTGTAAACATAACTGACATAGTTGTGTACTTGGATAAGTAACAGAACTAGCACACATGGACTTTTAACAATGAAAAACATGCGATCGACTTACTACTTTATTTTCACATATAGCATATGGCGCATTCAGATTTTTTAACACTAGCTCAATAATGTCTTGGTCTTATAGTTTTCGAATCTCACGAAGCTGGCGGCTTCGTGGGCGGCTTTGTTTACCCCAAGTAAGGGAAGTCACTCGCAGGTGATGACGTCAACTTTACAGGCCTAATTCTAACTGTCCGCTGGTCGTCTACCCGAACAAAGAACTAGCCTTATAAATACATAGCCTTATATGCTCCCTCCCCGCACTTTTAGCGCTAGGTCTACTTTCTTATTTTAGTGTCAGATGTCACTCTGTGACACCAACAAAGCAAGGAAATAAAAACAAACTGTGACAGCTTCGCGAAAAAATCGTAATTAACAAACACCGCGACATTTCTCTACGAGCAACACACGAGAAAACGACAGAAAACGGGAGGAAGAGGTTGGGGGCACGCGGTGAACTTTGTTGTTTGACGTCGATCATAGGTGTGGTAGTCATCCCGCATTAAACGTATGAAAAGAAATACAAGTTCACAATTGATACTTGGTTAATAAAGCTTGGTTGTCTTTTAGTTTGTAGTATATTTTATACTTTAATTACATTTGAAGCTTCCCTGCCACCTTAATGCCTCTCAACTGTGAATTGTAACTAAGCAACATTCTTTTTTTGTCAACTGAGGAAAACAAGAGAAGAGTAGCAAAACCTTTCTTCATCTCAAATCACTCTCACAAAGGAAAGCACATCCGGAATATTTCGTCACATTGTCACAAATTCATCACACGTTGAGAAATTGATAAAATTTGGATACATTCCTAGCAGCCTTTATCTTAACTAAATTCATCAGTGGAACTGGCAAAATAGTTACAAACTTTCCTTAAACACACTCGTGCTTGATGGTTATCTTACTGATAAAACCCTTTCTCTAACTTGAAAATGTATTTAAATATTATGAGAAGATAATCTCAATGCATGTAGGATTTATTTGAATATAATTCTGGTTCACCTCCTCTGAAAAAAGACAATTAAAGCATAATTAGGAGTGAAGTTTTTGTAATGCACATCAGAAGTAGCGGAAGTTGTTTGTGCACATCTCAAAACTTTCACACAACAGACAAGAGTCAGCGATGCTCTGCTGGGCTTGCGTAGACCCTGTTGTTTGTTTCTTTAGTGTCTAAATTTGCACAGAACATCTCATCTCTTTCTTTTATCAGAATATAACAGACATGGACTGTGTTTATGTCGAAGTGACGAGCTACAGAGTACAAAGCGAGAGTCTACAGCGATGTGGCGGTGGTAGTCTCGGGGAGCAAACTGTCTGCCATCTTAGTGTCGAAATGGTGAGAGGTGTGAAGAAATACTCTAAGCGAACGAACTAACAAGCAGGTCAAAGATGTTATAAAACATATCAATCACATACCTGTGTACGAGCTTTATGTTAACAAAGAAGGGGAAGGTAAGAAAAGTGTAGCTTTAGAAAATCCCTAAAACAAATAAAACCTGACAGACACATTATGTACACAGATAGACGAAAAAGTAACGTCCCTTTCTGCATGCCATGTCTGAACCATGTCGACGCATTTAAAAAAAAAACATGGCAATAATCGTCAGGTAAAAATGGGCGAAAAAAACACAAAAAACGATAGTTTTGAATACAATGACGAGAAACTTCGCAGCAGACGATGGGCGTCTTTTTGGGCGTGGTGCTTTTCTGACATCAATATTACTTTTCTGTTTGTTTTCAGAGAATTTGTGTTATATATAGAATGTTAACTATTGATTATTGTTTATTGTTTATACAGAACGCTTTGGCTTCGATCGCATTTTTAAATTGTAGTGCATGGCAACCTCTCCAATAAGTTTTGAATAAAAGAAGTAACGTACGACTTCAGTACAATACTGTTTAAAATATTGACACCTGCTGTTTCAAAGACACAATGTACCGAGCATTGCAGCAAGAAGACCCTAATTCAATGAAGGTTTTGCAGTGAACATTTTTTTCACAATATTTCACAGTTTTCCCTTATAAGTCCTTACCAGGTGATCACGCACCTACACAATGTAATGTCATGTTTAAAACCCAAACCAACTTTTACGTAACCAGAGAAATCAAAGACCAGACAGAGATCCTATGACTGAACGCCAGCTGATTGGATTGTTTGTAATATTGAACGAGGTGCGTGCAATTGTTTGAAACTTCAGCTTGGAACACAAACTGCTCGTGATGTTTGTGGCGGCATGTGAGTGTTGCACGGACTTTACATGGAGACACCGGGTATCAGCGACTTTCCTGTGGAGGTGCGTCAGCTGAATTACCACCGATTCTCACCTCCGCTATTAGTTTAGTAGTATTGCTGGTGGTCTCTGCACCTCGCTGTACTGCAGGACCTTATAATTGAACGTGGATCTAAAGCGGTATGTACTCTGTAATCCCTTCTTTTAATATTTGTGTCAACCATTTGCTGTGAGTGAATGCTTCGTGTGCATGACTCTCGTCAATATCAATTTTAAGGTTGTTTTACCTGTCGGTCACAGGTGAATGATCATCTTGTGTGTGTGTGTGTGTGTGTGTGTGTGCGTGCGCCATGATCATTTATTCTTTTCTTTGCCTTAGACTTAAATTATACAGGCTGGTAACATAAAATCAAGAGATATTTCGCCGTGCACTATCCACATCAGCAAAATAAATTATACATGTTGATAACAAAGAGATGCAAGAAATATTAACACAGTGTGAAAAAATTTACACAAGGTACAGACAATTTAAAGTCCGATTAACAGAAATACTAAAAATATGATTGTACTCTCGAATAATAATGTTCACAAGTATGTGGATTATGGTACATTATTCATGTCAGTGACAAAATTTTAGATCCACGTGTTAAAAAGTGCATAGAAAAAAAATTAATTACTCTTTCACACCGTTACGAAATTCTTGATTATTATGAGCACATTACAAAAAAAGCTCTCTTGACATATGTTACCATGTTATTATGACCCCGTGTCACACACATTATAACATAAAAAGGCGAACCAAACGTACGTGCTCTTTGTCCTTTTTCAGTCTTTGTTCTTTATCAATCGTAAATGTAGGAAAGGGGAATGAATTTCAAATCCTTTTCGATATATAGATCAGAGCTCATATGTTTTACGACTGCCACTTCACCAGCCCATGAGGCCTCGTTTTGGGCACAAGATGGCGCTGGCGAGAGTATAAGTTCCTTAGGAAGAGATTGTAGTGGACAGGAGGTGTAAACCTACAGTGAAAATTAAAATTGCGATCACATGCTTGTCCCACCTGTAGATGTGAAGAGCCAAAAGAGACGAGGGGTGGGAGGAAGGGAGGTTAAACTTCCCCTACCATCATTGGTTGGCGAGTGTCTGGATATCGGTCTCTCACTGATGGCTAGACAAAGCTTGCTATTGCTTCTCTGACAAGAATCTATTAAAGAAATGTAAGAACTATAATTACACAATAACATATGTTTGTGTATTTGTGTGTGATTCATTATAGGAGGACACGAAGATATGTCTAGAAAAAGGACTAAGGACCAGACATTAGGTTCGCTGAAGAGTAAGCCAAAAACTGTAAAAAACCTACAAGAAAAATGGAAGCTCACTAAACAAGATTCAAGTTGCTCACAGATGGACTTGACTCATCGCAAAAAGGGCTCTCAACAAGAGCGCCATCACTTCACCGAACAAGGTGCTTATCTTCAAGATGTGAATTTCACGCATGAAAACTACTCTCTTGATGCCGCTTATTCGCGTGAAACACAAGAAAATCCTGTAAGTCAGCTGACAACCTGCATGCCTGGAAGTGATGTGGGAATGGAGTTGAATTCACAAGGTCACAAGCTGAACTCTCAAGGTACGGTTTCTACAGTTAATACTGGTCAAGTAAGTTCCGCTTGTTCAGTTAATGCCAATCACGATTCTGCGATTTGGCAAACAAACTGGATGCCTAGAAATGTTGCGAGTACGGAGTTTAACTCCCAATGTACATCTTATACAGTTGATACTGGTCAAGATTCTTTGATTCCGGTTACAAACTGGATGCAAGGAAATATTGTGAAAGTGGATCTGAACTCTCAAGGTACCGCTGGTTCAGTTGATACTGGTCAAGATCCTGGTATTTGGCAGACGAACTGGATGCCTGAAAGTGATGTAAGAATTGATCTTAACTCTCAAGGCGCCGCTTGTTTAGTTGATGCCGGTCAAGATACTCTGATAAATGACCAGACAAACTGGTTGAGTGGAAATGCTATGGAAATGGATTTTAATGCTTGTGCATATAGTCAAGATCCTGTGATTGGGCAGGCGAACTGGATGAGTATGAGTACTGCGGGAAGGGAAAACTCCGCTTGCTCTTTTGAAACAGACAAAGATTTCGTGACTCAGCAGACAAACTGGATGCCTGAGAGTGTTTCGGGAATGGATTTCAATTCACAAGGTAACACTTGTTTAATTAAATCTGCTCAAGATACTGTGATTCCCCAGCCCAACTGGATGAGCAAAGATGTTATGAAAATGGATTTTAACTCTCATTACGCCGCTTGTGAAGCTAATTATAGACAAGATCCTGTGATTAGGCAAACTATCTTGATGCCCGGGAGTATAGTAAGAACGGAGTTTAACACTCAGGATGCTACGTGTTCAGATCCTGTAGCTCAGGGGACAAACTGGATACCTGGGAGTGCTATGACAACCCCGTTTAATTCACAGGATGCCAGCTGTTCAGGTAATTCAAAGCAATACCCCGTGTATGATGTCAGCTCAAACTGGTCTTACTCACCTGAGGATCCTCATGCATTGAAGACTGGGACAGACTGGCCTGGTCACCATGCAGCCCAGGAACAATACAGTTGCGACCAATTTCGATGGGACTGCCAAAATGTTTCTTACAAACTAAATACAGAAAACATTGCACAGACCGCAGAAAACACAAGAGGGCCGCCTCCTCCTGCAGTCATGCACGAAGGTCACTCTCGTCAAGATGGTGACCCTGCTAAATCAGGGCAACAAGGGGGCAGCACTAACATGTTTTGGAAAGTGCTTTACAAGTGCATACAGTGTGGAGCTAGTATTTGCAGCCAAGCCGGTTTAAAGAGGCACATGCGTTTTCACGCTAACGAACGAACCCACCGATGTAACAGGTGTGCTGCTTCTTTCCGATCCGCAGATAAATTAAGACAACACCTTCTGACTCACAATAACGATTAAGCCATGTGCTTGATGCTTACTAATAACTTATTTCAGGTCTGATGTCCTGACCGTTCGTGAGCAAATCCAAGTGTCCTCGCATATTTTTATTTATTTGCGACAGGAGTCGGCAGAAGCCAGGGACCAGACTAGTGTAGTGTTAGAAGCACTCTTTAACTTTTCTTATGTCTGTTCCATGTATTTAATATCTTTTTTTACTTTATATCATTTTTTACCTTGTGCTGCAAAAAAAATTTTTATTGTAAAAATATGTTGAAAGGATCGTAAAGTATCAGCTTTTAATCAACTGTTACTATTTATGTATTAAAGCACACATTTCCAAAACACTTTTAGAAACTTTTTCCTGGTTGATTCCAACCACAGAATTTTCTGGCTGTGTTATTCATGTCACATTTCCTTCTGAAGTTTCATCTTAACCATCTGGGACCTGGACAAGACGCAAATTTAACACTGGCCGTGAAAGGGAGATAACCATTCCGCTGCAGTAATCTCTTGTAATTGTCTGCAATTTTTCCTCTAGTATTTAATATTACTTTTTCTTGTCTGTCCGTTCCACCATTTTCTTTTTCTATCTGTCTCTTTCTATCTCTTTCCATCTCTTTCTTCCTCGTTTGCCTCTTTCTCTGTTTCTGTCTTTCGATGTTCTCCGCGTCTTGGCGTGCATATGAGGGAGAGAGTGAAATATTTCCGACTTTACACCCTAGAAAGGAAGTCCCGACTATGAATATCAACATAAAAATAAACAATGGCAGACTTTTAAAATGACTTTTCTCCGACCTTACACCATGGAAAGTCCCGATCATGAATATCAACATCAAAATAATTTGTGGAGGACTTTTAATATTTCGAATTAACCGAATAAAGAATTTACGCTAATTGTAAACGATACAGAAACAGTCACGTTTTCTTCTATTTGACAGGCTGTTAGCAATCTTCTATAGTGGCCGTCAGACTAAGAATGGTGACAAAAGTGGTTTATTAGACGTTAAGACCAAACGTTCACTGCGGCAGACGTTGGAAATGACCATGTGACTAACAAAGGGACGACGGCTAAAAGTAAAAATAGGCCCCGATGCTACTTTGCTTTGTAATTCTATGAGACATGCAAATCATGGCATGTCCTATCTGAAATGTTTGCATTAAATATAAAGGCTGGTAAAACAGTTTTTTTCTTCTCAGTTGAACTATGCATCATGAAGCATATTTTACTTGTGTGCATCATCAATTAAATGGTCGAGATCGTCTGCTCCAGCTGATCAGGATACCAGAACTCAGTGCTTAATGGGGAGAACATTTTAAATTGAGATTTTTTTGTCAGTCAACACGGCTGCAGAAAAAAGCTAGTACTCCAAAAACTGTCAAGAAACAGCATCGTTATGTAAAAAAATTATACATACAATTCAATACCTATGTTTCAGGCTTTGTTTCTTTTGTCGTGCACTTAGAACCGCACTTTCTTTGCATCTTACGTGTCTAATTTTGAAAAGATTAAAACAGTCTCCTTATTTTCTAATTTTATATAAAATACATAAATCTCGAATAACCCTCATAACTAATACCTCTGAAGCATTTCGGAACAGTGACCTCGTACCTTCATGCAAAGTCTATCACCATGCGCCCTATTATCATTACAGCATCATTAACGGTTTTCTGTCCGCCATAGTCCACCACTATGTCCTGTTAACCATCAGAATACTATAGAGACAGACTGTGGATGTAGATACAATGAGTCACTGAACACGAAACCTGAGTCTGAAGCCATTAATCACAACCCAATAGTGATAGTCACAGGGGGTGAAGTTCACACCATCTTTGTTGTCGAACTGATGAAAAGTGTAACAAAACGTTCTCACCGAGCGTAATAGCAAGGAAACAGTCACAGACATTACACTTCAATCAAATATTTGAGGACAGTTTTGTAGTTAACAAGGCAGTGAAGAATTCAGCGATGAAATTAACCAAATAAAGAAAAATTAATCCCTAAGCCACTTCTGTTTATTTCTGTCAATATACCAAATGCTGATACTTGGTATATTGATTAGTCATCAAAAATCGCACTGGCTTAGTAAACATTCTTAAGGTGTAGTGCGTGGGAACCTTCCAAAAATTTAATCGATTGAAACAAATTCATGTATGACTATACTTAATTACTGACACAGTAACCACAGCTTCAAACGTAAATTAACACTTGTGGGGTCTGTACACCTTTTACGACTTTTGAGACAAGCTTGGGCCAGTTGCACAACACGTTTCTAAACCTTAAAACTGTTTTAAAGAACCAAAATCTCTTCTTAGCCACTTTGATGCATTGTAGAAAAATATACAAAAATTTGTACTGACAGGACGGAAAGTCAGACTTAAACAACTTTATCTTACTTAAAGCAGTTTTAGTTTTTAAAATTCTAAAATTGTAGTGTGCACTTTAAACCAATTATCTAAATAGAGTTAAAGCCTAAAAGTGTTTAAAATTAGAAATGTGTTTTGCAACTGGCGCAAGACTTTTTTCTTTGAGTTTCCCATTTTGCGCCTCGGGCAATATCTTAGTCGAAAACTAAGGAACCCAGCAGATAAACTAGTTTTGTATATAAAGCCTCTGGCTTAAACATTAACTTGAGAATAACAGATAATTACTCGATATTTGGTTTGCATTATTATAATAAAAAGATTCAAGCTGGCCAATCAAAGAAATTGGTTAATAAATTAAATTGTCAGTTCTCCGTTCTTCTTTAATTTTGTTCCTACAGACAAAATTACTGCTGAATATGTTACATGTACTTACTGAGGCAGCAATCGCAGGGATGGAGATCACGCACTGGATGTTATCCCATCAATACCGTGCATTTTTATAAGGTTGAACACCCCGCTACACCCCACCTCAAACCCACCCACTGCGCTGGGCAAAGGTCGCTGTTAACGTATTTAATTTGAATTGACGTCACTAACTTATATTTTGTCACGTCCAGTATCCACAGGTTATTACCTTTTGATCCATACAGATCAGCTACCTCGTTCCAAACCGTCCTGCGAACTCGAATAATGCACTAACAAATGTTAGCATACTTAGGCTTATAAGAGAGGTAAAAAGGTAAAGGTCATCCCATAACCTTTTTTAGGTCGTTGGGGAGTGAGGTGTTAGAGACCCCACTTTTCTCGGGGCCAGCATTTACATGAGGGTGGTGCCAATCTCCTCTCCCTCGCTGCCTTACCTTCCCCAACCCTCTATGGAGTCAGGTACCCAATCCCGTCAGCTGGGTCGACTGGGGCAAGCTTGCTGCGCTTATCGGGTATTGAACCAGTGCGCTCTCGGTTCGGACGCCAGCGCTCTAACCACTCGGCCATCCGCTTCCCCAATAAGAGAGACGACAAAGTATAACCCATTTGTACCCTGAGATTTTGAACTTGTTAACCGATGTTATCTGAAAACAATCTGGGCATAATATTGCAATGGTGTTCTGCTCATGAACATGCGCGAGATCATGTTCGTGATTCTTTTAGATGAGAAGGGGTGATTGTCCTGGTGGAAGTGCGGTAGAACATCAGTACCTGACCTGAATTTCTGCATCTCATTGTTACTTACTCTCTCAAGGACGCGTGACTTTAAATTCTTGGGGGAATCTTATGTTTCGTCACGTACGAAAGCGTGTACATGTCTTTACGAACTGCTGAACTGGATCTCTGGGCTGGAAACTGCGGGACTAAGTGGATTCAATGGGTTGACCTCCTGTGCGTTATCTCATCTGAAAGTAAACTTTTGTTCTCCACCTTAGGCCTGCCTGCAATCTGTCCAAAGCTGCCTTTCCACTAACACAGTCTAAGGAAGATCTTGTGCATCCATGACGCAACTCGATGTAAAATAAGATGCATCTCACGACGAAAATGTAATTAATGCGACCAAAAGTCAAAGGTTATGTATTACTATGACATAATCATCCGCGTGGTCACGTAAGGGCTCAGGGAAAATTTATAAGATTAGTTCCGTGTTGACATTGTTTAGCAGAGGCCACTTCGGTCCACGAAGGCACTTAAAAAAACAATAAAACAAACAAACAAACTATGACAGCTCCGCAATAAAATCGTTTGAACAAAGACCGCGAGATTTCTCCACGAGTGACACACGAGAAGAAAAATGGCGACAGAAGACGAGAGGAAGAGGTTAGGAGCACGTGGCGAACTTTGCTGTTTGACGTCATAGGTGTGGTAGTGACCCCGCACTAAACGCATGAAAAGCAATACAAGGTCACAATTAATACTTGGTTAATAAAGCTTGGTTGTCTTTTTGTTAGTAGTATATATTGAACTCTAATTACATTTGACCCTCCTCTGCCACCTTAATCTTTTTTGTCAACTGAGGAAAACAAGAAAAGAGTAGCAAAACCTTTCTTCATCTCTAATTACTTTAACAAAGCAAAACACATCCAGAAGATTTCGTCACATTGTCATACATTCAATACACGTTGAGAAATTTATAAAATTTAGATACATTCCTAGCAGCCTTAATCTTAACTCGATTCATTAGTGGAACTGGCGAAATCGTTACAAACTGTCGTCAACACACTCAAGCTTGAATGTTATCTTACTGATAAAACCATTTCTGGAACACGAAAATGTATTTAAATATTATATGAGAAGATACTCTTAATGTATGTAAGGGTTATTTGATTTATTTATCATACATCTCTTTTAAAAATGTTATTAAAGCATAATTAGGAGTGAATTATTTCAACATCAAAAAACGTCATGATTTCGTTTAGAACATCAGAAGTAGCGGAAGTTGTTTGTGCACATCTCAAAACTTTCACAACAGACAAGAGTCAGTGATGCTCTGCTGGGCTTGTGTAGACCCTGTTGTTTGTTTCTCTAGTGATAGAATTTGCACAAAACATCTCTTCTCTTTTTTTATCAGAATATAACAGACATGGACTGTGTTTATGTCGAAGTGACGAGCTACAGAGTACAAAGCGACAGTCTAGAGCGATGTGGCGGTGGTAGTCTCGGGGAGCAAACTGTCTGCCATCTTTGTGTCCAAATGGTGAGAGGTGTGAAGAAACGCTTTCGGTGAACGAACGTACAAACTGGTCAAAGATGTTATGAAACATATCAATCACATCCCTGTGTACGAGTTTTACTTTAATTAACAAAGAAGGCGAGGACTGGAAAAGTGCAGCTTAAGAAAAAATAAATAAAACCTGACAGAGCACTTTGCCACATGAATCGACGAAAAAGTAACCTCCCTTTGTGCATACTATGTCTGAACCATTTCGGTTCTTTGTATGAAATTAAGTAATAATAGTCAGGTCAAAATGGCTGAAAAAAATCACAGAACCATAGTTTTGAATACCATGACGGGAAACTTTGCAGCAGACGATGGGCGCCTCTTTCATGTGTGGAGCTTTGTTGGCATCAATATTACTTCTTTTTTTACTTTCACACTGTGTTACAACATGTTGACTGTTGTTTATTGTCCTTCTTTACACAGAATGCCTTGGCCTAGATTGTATTCGTAAAAGGTGCTTTATGGAAACCTTTCCAAAAAGTCTCGTATAAAAGGAGCAGAGTACGACTTCAGTACATTAACAATAATGTTTACATATTGACACGTGCTGTTTCAAAGACACAGTGTACCGAGCATTGCAGAGTCTGGCAAGAAGACCCTTATTCAAGTAAAGCAGAACTGTTTTTGCGGTGCACATTTGCTTTTACAATATGTTTTAAAATTTCCCCCCTATAAGTCCTTCCCAGTAATCAAGCACCTAGACAATGTAATGTCATGTTTACAATCCAAACCAACTTAGACTTCACCCGAGAAATCAAATACCAGAGAATTATTCTGACTGAACGCTAGCTGATTGGATTTTTTGTCGAAATATTGAGAAAGAGACACACCACTGTTTAAAAGTTCAGCTTCTCGTGCTCCTTCTACCGGCATGTGAGTCTGTCAACACCTGACCTGTGACCTACGCTCAGTGATGTCTAAGCTGTTCCACGGACTTTACATGGAGACACCGGGTATCAGAGACTTTCCTGTGAAGGTACCTCAGCTAACTTACTATATAGCAGGTGTGGGGGTTGTTCTGTTAGCCAGAAACCTTTGAAGTTCACAAAATTCGATTCTCACCTCCGCAAGAAGTTTTGTAGTTTTGCTGGTGGTTGGAAAAGTACTTTTAGTGACCGGTCGTTGCATCTCGCTGTCCTGCCTGACTTGATAATTTAACGTGGATCTGTCACGGTATGTACCCTACAACCTCTTTTTAAAGTTTTGGTCTCAATCTTTTGCTGAGTGAATGCTTCGTGTGCGTGAGTCTCGACAACATCAGTTTTGAGGCTGTGTATGTAACATGTCGGTCACAGGTGAATGATCATCGTTTGTGTGTGTGTTTGCGCGCGCATGCGCTACGATCATTTATTCGCCTCTCTGTCTTACCCCTAAGTCTTAGTTGTTTGTCTTTCGTATATGTGTGAACGGGGAACGAATTTAAAATCCTGTATTAAGGCCGTTATTGATACATAGATCAGCTCTCATATGATTTGGGCAACCACTACACAAGCCCTCTAGGCCAGAAGGCGCTGGCGAGAATAAGTTCCTTAGGAAGAGATTGTAGTAGACAGGTGGTGTAGACCATACAGTGAAAATTAAGGATGCGATCAGATGTTTGTCCCATCTGAAGATGTGAAAAGCCAAAAACAAAGGGGAGGGAGGAAGGTAAAAGTTACTTCCCCTAAGATCATTGGTAGGTGAGTGTCGAGATATCAGTCTCTCACAAATGGCTAGATGGAGCTTGCCATTGTTTCTCTTACTACAACGTATTCACCAGTTGTAGGAACTATAATTATACAATAACATTTACTAATATGTATTCACGTGTGATACATTTTAGGAGGAGACGAAGATATGTCGAAAACAAAGAGTAGGGACCAGATATCAAGTTCGCTCAGGAGTGAGCCAAGAAATGGTGACGTACAAGAAGAGCTGAGTTGTAATGCCAGGCTCAATACAGAAGAATCAAGTTGCTCACAGATCGACTTGACTCATCGCGATAATGATTCTCAACAAGAGCGCCATCTCTTAAACACCGAGCATCGTGCTCATGCTCAAGATGTGAATCTCATGCATGAAAGCGCTGTGAAAATGAGGTCCAACTTCCGTGATGCCGCTTATTCGTGTGAAACACAGCAAAATCCTGTGAATCGGCAGACAACAGGGATCCCTGTAAATGTCCTGGAAATGGAATTAAACTCTCAGGATGCTACGTGTTCAGATCCTGTAGTTAAGGAAACAAACTGCATACCTGGGAGTGCTATGACAACCACGTTTAATTCTCAGGATGCCAGCTGTTCAGGTAATTCAAAGCAATACCCCGTGTATGATGTCAGATCAAACTGGTCTTACTCATTTGAGGATCCTTATGAATTGAAGACTGGGATGGACTGCCAAGGGGCTACACACCAGACAGATACCTTCAGTGCTGACATGGAGGACCGTTACTTACACGCACACATGGAACATCACGAGGCAACGGGAACGACGCAGAGGAGACGTGGACAAAGAAAAGATTTTTCTTGCCATTTTTCCCCACGCAGTCTTCAAGAGATGAGGGGAGCTATTGAAAATCCTGATCTTATTGACACAGCGACTGACAGAAGTTATCACGAAACTCCTGTGATTAGACACACGAACGTGATGAATCGGAATGTTTCGGGAATAGAGGATTCCGCTTCTGTGTTTCAAAAAGACCAATTTGTGACTTCTCATTCAAGCTGGCTGCCTGATTGTAATTTTCAAATGAATTATAATTCTCAAGTAAACACTCGTTTAGTCAAATCTGCTCAAGATACTATGACTCACAGGCAGAACTGGATGAGCGAAGATGCCTTGAAAATGGATTTTAACTCTCATTATGCCGCTTGTGAAGCTAAGTATAAACAAGATCCTATGATTAGGCAAACTATCTTGATGCCCGGGAGAGTAGCAAGAATTGAGTTTAACTCTCAGGATGCTACATGTTCAGATCCTGTAATTCAGGGAACAAACTGGATACCTGGGAGTGCTATGACAACCACGTTTAATTCTCAGGATGCCAGCTGTTCAGGTAATTCAAAGCAATACCCCGTGTATGATGTCAGATCAAACTGGTCTTACTCATCTGAGGATCCTTATTCACTGAGGACTGGGATGGACTGCCAAGAGGCTACACACCAGACAGATACCTTCAGTGCTGACATGGAGGGCCGTTACTTACACGCACACACGGGGCATCACGAGGCAGAGGGAACGACGCAGTGGAGTCGTGGACAAAGAAAAGGTTTTTCATGGCATTTCCCCCCACCCAGTATTCAAAAGATGAGTGGTGCTAGTGCAAATCCTGATCTTATGGACACAGCGACTGACAGAAGTTATCACGAAACTTCTGTGATTAGACACACGAACTGGAGGAATAGGCGTACTGCGGGAATAGAGGAAGCCGCTGGTTTGTTTCAAAAAACCCAAGATTTTGTGACTCCTCATTCAAGCTGGGTGCCGGGTAGTAATTTTGAAATGAATTATAATTCTCAAGTAAACACTCGTTTAGTCAAATCTGCTCAAGATACTATGACTCACAGGCCCAACTGGATGAGCGAAGATGCTATGAAAATGAATTTTAACTCTCACTATGCCGCTTGTGAAGCTTATTATAGACAAGATCCTTTGCTTACTCAAACTAACTTGATGCCCGGGAGTTTAGCGAGACAGGAGTTGAACTCTCAGGATGCTAGGTGTTCAGATCCTGTAATTCAGGGGACAAACTGGATACCTGGGAGTGCTATGGCAACCACGTGTAATTCTCAGGATGCCAGCTGTTCAGGTAATGCAAAACCATACCCCGTGTATGATGTCAGATTAAACTGTTATTACTCATCCGAGGATCATCATGCATTGAAGACTAAGACGGACTGTCAAGGGGCTACACGCCAGACAGATGGCTTCAGTGCTGACATGGAGGCCCGTTACTTACACGCACACACGGAACATCACGAGGCAGAGGGAACGACGCAAGGGAGTCGTGAAAAAAGAAAATATTCTTCAGGGTGTTTTTCACCAACAAGTATTCAAGAGATGAGTGGTGCTGGTGCAAATCCTGATCTTATTGACACAGCGACTGACAGAAGTTATCTCGAAACTCACCAGAATGATAGAGGTTATTCTGCTAAATCAGCAAAACAAAAGGACAGCACGAAGACGCTTTTTCAGTGTAAATTCTGTGGCAAATGCTTTTTGCAGTTATCGACTTTAAATAAGCACATGCATATTCACTTTGAAAAACGCTGGTACCAATGTAGCAGGTGTTGTGCTTCTTACCGCAGCGAAGGTAGATTCCGAAGACACCTTCTGACCCACAAAAACGATTAATTAAGCCACGTGCTTGTTGCCTACTAGTAACGTATTTCACGTTCACTTAGCACCAGGTTTTGCGGGAAGTCACATTTCACATCACACTGTCTCATGTTCTGTCAATGCGGGGGGAAAATCCAGGTGTCCTCACAGTTTGCTATTTAGTTGCGGCGATAGAAGCCAGTGGCAAGAATAGTGTAGTGTTTTAGACGTACCCGCTTTTATTTTCTTATATCTGTTCCGTGTATTATTTACTCTATTTACTTACTTTTAACAAGATTTTTTTTACCTTTTGCTGCGAAAAAAACAACTTTGTTTTTGAAACAATATGTTGGAAGGATTGTAAAGTATCAGCTTTTAATCAAATGATGCTGTTTATTTCTTAAAACAGACATTTCCATAACAATATTAAAAACTTATTATTGGTTAAATCCAGCCACTAAATTTTTTGGCTGATAATCATGTCAGATTTCCTTCTAAAGTTTCATCCAATCAACAAAGAAATGTGTAGAATTTTGGTATAATGACACCGTACATTCAAACATATAGTCCATCACCATGCGCCTTTTCATCATTTCAACATTAACAGCCTATCACGCTGTACGTGCTTTTACATCCTTAGTCCTGTTTACCATCAGACACTATAGAGACAGACTGTGGATGACGGTACAATGAACCACGAAACGTGATTCTAATCGCTCACGTCTGTGATAGTCACAGGGGGTAAAGTTCACACCATCTTTGTTGTCAAACTGACGAGAGGTGTGAGAAAAAATTCAGCGACCACACTAGCAAAAAACAGTCACAGACATCACTAAACACTCCAATCAAATATTTGAGCACAGTCTTTGATTAACAAGGAGGTGGTGAAAATTTATCGCTGGAATTAACCAAGTGGATAAAACTTGAGCCTTAACCCAGAATACATGGCTACCAACGTAGTCCCACTTCTGTTATTTCTGTCAATAAACAAAATGGTGACACTTCGATTATTGATTGTTGATCAAATATGGCACTGGCTTAGTAAACATCCCTAGGGAAATTTCCAAAAAAATGTATCTATTTAAAAGTGAGTAGAAGTATAATTATACTGAATTACTGAAACATATTTTTGAGACACACGTTACAAACACTGTATTATTTATTTACTATTTTCGGTGAAAAATTCAAACAAAAAGGTGTTTATTTATAAGTGCACATTTTTACAATTTGCTTTACAATATCTCTAGGGATTGTCCCAGTGAGGATGGACCTACTCAAGGCCATAACTAAAATCTAAAATAACTCGGATTTAATGTAAGAAATCAAAGACCAGGGAATTTTTCCTATGAATGAAGTCCAGTTGAGATTTTTGTAACATTAAGTGAGGTGCGTACCATTTGTTGAACTTTAGGCTTGCTCAAAATGTTCTCGTGCTCTTCTGGCTTGTGCGAGCCTGTCACCCTTGACCTTCAATGCTCAAATTGCGAAAACGCTGTTGCACGGACTCTACCCGAAGAAATTTGGTAGCAGAGACATTGTACTATGACGGAACAGAGTTACAATATACCGGGTATGTGCGTGCTTACTTCAGCACCCGTTTAGTCCGGGCAAAAATCTTTCTCACCACCCAACTGTTTGTAATCTTACCTTTAGCGGAATTCTTTTTCCCACATGAGATAGGGGGGGGGCGGAAATTCAGCCAATCGGAGTGTCGGTCTATGTTATTTTGTCAGAGGTCAGAGGTTTGGGGTTATGGTTTGGTCCACACCTGCGTCACGCTGACCCGGCGACACCCCGCTGGCATCATCAACGCTGTTGTAGTGCCTGATGTCTGACCTGGCAGGCTCGCTATCTTGCATAACACGTCCTCGAAGCTTGTTCAAATGAGCCTCTTATTCACACGGGTGTGCTTTGACTGTAGGCTGGAAATCAATTAGCCTTCTGGAAGATTTCCATTTCACTTACATAGGTGTTTATGCTTGAGTGAGTTTGCTTGCGAGTGTGTGAATATGTTTGTAATAGGGTACGGTGGCTTGTTGTTGACTTCAAGTGCCAAGTCAAACTCAATTGTAGTTATTGAGAGAGGGGTGAAGAACAATAAATGACGAGAATATAGGGGTTGGGGGACAAACACGTGCAGCTCTCTAATACGTGTGATATGGGAGAGCGGAGAGCGCTGGCAAACCGGTTCGATACCCGTGTGGCGCACTACCACGTCAGAGCTATGTAAAAAATATCTACACAGATCTCTGCACCAGTCGACCCAGCTATCGTAATTAGGTACCTGATTATATTGGGAAAGGTAAGTCATCAAGGCGGAGATGCGAACCGCCCTCACATAAAGGTGGACCGGAGAAAAGTCAGGTGACTAATACCTCACCCTCAAGCGATATGAAAAGATCAGGAAAAAGTCTTTAACTTACTTTTTTAACGTGTAGTGTACAATTCCTACAGATGTCCACAACTTTCTTACGGTCCATAGGCTAATACTTTAAGAGGCTCACCGACGCCTTGGTGAGTTTGTGTGTGTATAGGAGGGAGAGGGGTAAATGTGTGCGAGCGTCTGGAGGGCAAGGAAAATACCTCAGGACCATATCCCTTGAAGTAGAAGCAGTCACGTTCACCAACATCAAAATAGAAAACTAGGAGGCCAGACTTACAAACACGCGAATGAATAGAATAATGAACAAGAAACAGTAACTTTTACCTAAAGGGAAACAACAATCAAAGCTATAACACCGTTAAACATTTTATTTCTGGTCTACAGGCAATTAACAATCAATAATACTGGCGCATAGATTTTACAGATGGAGATAATAACAATTTATTACGAGTTAGAACTAAACGTTCACAAAAGCATCGTTGTGGAAGGACTTTCAAAATGAGTGAATGTTGAGAGAAACTGAGGGATTTCGAGAAAAATAGGCACCAGCTTCAAAAAAATTCAGTACGACACGTAACATTTCGAAGGTCACATTTTATTGTAAAAGAGTAATAACACTGCTCTAAACTCTAAAATAATGAAACAAATTTAAAAAATATTTACTTAGACTTGATAATACAACCATTAAATATGGTAACAGTTTTTCAGCAGATCAGGATTTCACCTGCCCAGTGGCAAACAATATGAAAGCAAAGCTGGTTAGTTTGTAAAAGACCGTTTTAAATTTTGCTTCAAAAACTAAGCAACAAGGTTTCAAAGATCAGATGAAGGTCAAAGATGATACACCTCAGTGTACAATAAACAATAAACAGCTCACAGCTCACTCTGCAAGCCAAGCCTCTCTCTGGCCCAAGTTCGAAGAAGGTTTCTCAGTATTTTCCCGTTTGTGTTGACAGGAAACCGATCAAAAAGCAAACAATTCTTGATAAGAGCTGATTCATGCTTGTACTCACGAAGAAAGTTTTCTCGGAAAAATTCCGAACATATTCGAAGAATGACTTCAGTCAACACGCGCTCCGCTTCCGGTTTGGGATCTGGCACGACGCATGCGCAGGGAATGTTTCCGAAAGTCGCGTCGGGAATGGCGACCACTGCTACGTCGTACACACCTGGACACTCCATCAGCTTCGACTCCAGAGGCTGGAGGGGTAGTGTGAGAAGAAAATGTCACGTGAGATAGTATGGCATTTAAATATTAATCGGGACTAATTAAATTAATAAATATTTTTTTTTATTTTTAGCAGGTGATGTTTCAATTTGGCTTTAATGTTACTATTGTTTCGCTTTGATTTGTTTATAGATTTTTATTTCTGTTTTGTATTGATGTGGGATGGTTATGGAAGATTAATGACTAAAGAAATACAAAAATTAAATGTATTGAAGATAATAAAACTTCAAAGTGGTCAAAGCTTCAAGCGAAAAAAACTGTTGCAGTTTTTTATATTTTGGTGAGGTTGTTAAGACTTTTGAGGGTTTTTTAAATTTATACATTCATTGTTTAAAGATATTTTCTTTTTTCTTAAAGCTTTTTAGGGGGTAGGGTATTGTATGCAACACATCTTGGTCAAAACCACTTAAGAAAACCACCTACGGATATCACAAAGTTGAGGATGCGTTTTGTCGTGTTTTGAAGTGTCTCGTTTAAAAAGATTTTGATTTCTGTTAATATTTTGTTTCACGGATGAGTTTGAACCACATCGACTTGAGCTAAAAAGGGTGCTGCACTTCTGTCGTTTCTTTACCTGCGGATACATATTCCATGTTCCGACCGTTATAACTTCTGTTTCTCTCCCCTCAACAAAAACGTCGCCCTCGTCGTTGATGTACGCGAGGTCACCAGGTTTGAACCAGCCTGGTTCCGGTGTGGCTGCAGATGTCTGCTCTGGCTGCTTGAGATACCCCGAGAAAAAGCCATTGTGCATGATCATCAGTTCGCCTCTAGTGTTTCGTGGAACTTCCTGTAAGTTTTGGTCCACGACCTTGACCTGTATACCTCTAGCCGGGGTACCGCAATTAAAGTGTTGGACCTGGTGAGAACAATATTACAGAATGTGCATGTTTGTCTCAGCATTGTCAGGTGTGGTACGAGCGTTGTGGCAAACATAAACACAGACAAACATATGTGTACACATTTGCACACATTAATACGCACAGGAACACCCATTAAGTCAGGTACACATGTACACACATGCGCGCACATTCACACACATACATAAATATAGCCACAAAGATGCACTCACTCACTCACTCACTCACTCACTCACTCACTCACTCACTCACTCACACACATTCTCTCTATTTTCCTTAGCACAAAGAGAAAAGTTATAAACTCAGGGAGCGATGGGAAGAAAGAGAGAGAGAGAGTAAAGAAAGAGAAAGTGAAGAAAGGGAGTTAATGAAGAATAGAGTGAGAGAGTGAAAGAAAGAGAGGGCAAGTGCTAGAAGTAGGTTCCTAGACCTTCTCGGGGTCTGTGTACACTTTGTACAAGTTGAAGCCGGTCTCTGTGCTACCATAGCACACACGAAGTTCTGAGGTCAGAGTTCCCAAGATGCCGGCGACAAGTTTCCTGACTGGGCAGCCTGCGAGAATGAATGCATGCGCTCGCCACGTGACGTCAGAGGTCAGGAGGGCGGGACGCGTGAGAAACGTCTTGACCGTTAGTGGTGACGTCAGCACGTGTGTCGCACTCTCTGTCCTCATGACTTCAAGCAGAAATTTCCATTCGTCAGCTGGCGGGGACTCTTTGGAAAAACAAACAAACAGTAAAGTATGTTATCGGTCTTACAGCTGTTTGGCTCTTTGCTACTTGTGGAACAAACAATCAAATAGTTTGTCCTGTAGGTTTAACAGTTCAGGCTTTATGCTCTCGCTCTGAGTCTCTCGCTTTCTATGAATGTGTGTGTGTGTGTGTGCGAAATTCTCTTGTCTCTCTCTCTCTCTCTCTCACACTAAATATTGTTGATGTTTTATTTATAATTCCCCCCTCGAAACAAACCAAAGGGTTAGCTCAAGAAAGAAGTCAAAGTCACACACACACACACACACACACACACACACACACACACACACACACACACACACACACACACACAAATGCACAAATGGGGAAGCGGATGGCCGAGTGGTTAGAGCGCTGGCTTCCGAACCGAGAGCGCGCTGGTTCAATTCCCAATAAGCGCAGCAAACTTCCCCCAGTCGACCCAGCTGACGGGAATGGGTACCTGACTCCATAGAGGGTTAGGGAAGGTAAGGCAGCGAGGGAGAGGAGATTGGCACCACCCTCATGTAAATGCTGGCCCCGAGAAAAGTGGGGTCTCTAACACCTCACTCCCCTACGACCTGAAAAGGTTATGGGATGACCTTTACCTTTTTTTTACCTTACACACACAAATAGAAGAATCTGTGCACAACTCACACTAAAAAAAAAACTGAAAATTACCTTTGATATAAGGAGCTAACCTGAAAATACAATTAAACCTTTTTAATCCATCCTTTAAACTTCATATATATATATATATCCTTTAAACTTCATTTATATATATATATATATCATCTTCATAGCAGATAAATAGCAGCAGAGGTACTATGTTACTCGCCATTGTCATCACCCAGTCCGCTGTGGCCAAACAAAAGGGAGATAAAAGCAAACTGGAAATCACCTTTAATATAAGGAGCCACCCTTGTCATTCCATGGACATAGTAACCGCTGGGATATCCAGTGAGCCACCCAAAGAAGTTGGTGCTGAAGAGAACATCGCCCGGCTTACACCCGTAGCATTCACACATCTGGCGCCCCATACCCAGGATCTGCCTGCAGACTCTCAAACAGACTATCAAACGAAAATAACGCCTAAGCTAAAAGGGAAACTACTTTAAGTCCTTTAATCATAGCCTTGGCACAAGTAGTTCCCCTTGTTACGTGGTGACGATGTAAGCTTTAAAAATTAATATGCTTACTACTGTTCACTATGACTTTATAGACGAACCAGAAAAGTGTTTAAAATTTTTATTTCTGCTGGTTTTTTTTAAAATCAATGGTACTAAACAATATAACATTCTAATGAACCGCTAAAATAATTATATTTGGAAAATACTATTAGCTATAATTTTTCTTTTTTCTTTTGATTAGTTGAGTTATGTGTTTGACTATGGATAAAATATGAATTCATTCCTCTTCACCTGTGAGTGAGTAACACGAGTTTTGACTGTCCTGTGCTACCGGATGTGATGAAAATGTGTGCGGGGTCATCGGGGCTGACGTCCTCGGGTTCTGCCTCTTGCTCCCTGGAGATGGATTCCAGAAACAGCTCCTCTGCACCCTCGGGACTTCGATTGCAAAAGATCACGGTCCTCAAAGCTGGAAAGGCGGCAACGGTGACCTGTCCGGCAGACAAGTTTGGGATGTGGTTCTCGAGACCAGAAATGATGTCAACGTCTCTCGGATCCAAGGCGATGGTCGTGACATCACCCATGGTCAAGGTTGGCACGAGGTCAGAACCGTCCTTGTACTGCATCCTGGCGAGTATGACTGTCGCGCCCAGCAAGGTGGCGCCCATGACGAGTAGTACTTGCTCAGGGGAGTTGCTCAGCAGGCAGAGAAGGACGTCACGTTTGCGCATGCCCCGGGCGCAAAGCCAGCTGGCAACCCTGTTGTGGACACGCGCGCGAACTGAACAATCATACGAAAAAAGAGACAAGCAAACAAAAAGCATGCAGATTCGTATAAACCCTTATAAGAAGATAGAATGAGTCAGCGTGGGAACACACACACACACACACACACACACACACACACACACACATACACGAAGAGCGAAAGAGACGAAAAGGAGAGAAGGAGTGGTAGAGAAAAAGAAGAGAAGAAGAGAATGAGGATAGCGAGTGAGGAGGAAAAGGCAGAGGAGAAGAAAAGCCCAAATAGGAGAAGAAACGAAATAGAAAGAAGGGGGGGGGGTGAAATCAAGACAAGGAAAGCTGATCCAGGCACGGAGAGACAGAGACGTATACAAGAAGGCGTAGGAGATGAGAGACTGGAATAAAGCATCCACGGTGAAGTTAAATTAACACACTTGCAGGTATCACCAAGACCTTCGACGTCTTACGTCACACATTAGAGCGTTAGGCACCTGAAGCTGTTACGTCGGTGTCATCCTGTGCTTACCTGCGTGCCATGGCGAAGAACTCTTTCCTGGTGTAGGTATACCGCTCTCCAGCAGGCGTGACGTAGACAAACGCTAGCGTGTCGGGTGACGTTACGCTCCAGTAACGCAGTCGTGACGTCACCGTGTCATCCAAAGACATCATCGACATTATGCGGATCTTTGTCCGTTTGGGTCTGTGTTTCCCTTTTTTTTTCTCTCACTCTCTCCTTTTCAAGAGGTATGCTTTGTAAGTAAGTACACGTGTCTGCAGCATTAACACAGCAAGTGGGTAGCTAATCACATATTTTACATGTAAATAGCTCATATGTTAGAGATCATTTTTGCAGTTACTCTTTTGAATAATAATATAACAATACTACTACTACTACTATAATAATAATAATAATAATAATAATAATAATAATAATAATAATAATAATGATTGGGTCGACGACTGAATAAAACAGAGGTCCCATCATTAGATTATAGAGGTGAACAGCTGTCATCCCCTAGGGACGGGGGTCCCATACGATTATATTGGAACTGAACAACTTTTATCCCGTAGTGACGGTGTCGCTAAAAAGAAAATCACGAAGCCGAACATTTCCTAGTGATCGACCTCGTAACTGCTGTGACCTCACAACAAGGTACTGGATCCTGAGGAAAAAGTGTATACAGATCTCTCTACTTATTTTGTTGTGATGCTGGTGTCAGCAAACTAATGCGCTGCCAGTGATAGAGAAGTAATGCATATGCAGTTATATACCCTACCTGATACTGATATAAAGATAACATTGTATTGAATATAAGTATTATCTTCGATGTTTCATAAACCTGCCACAAAGACAAAATCAACAAACCCCACACTTCTCACAATGTATCTCAGTCATTTAAGGACGCATGGTGGTGGTGGTGGTGGTGGTGGGTGTGGTGTGGTGTGGTGGTGGGTGTGGTGGTGATATAGTAGCGATTGTAGAGCTACGCGTGAAAAGCTTTTTTCGGGTCAATTCTTTCTTTACCCCTAGATTCTGCCTGACGATCTCTAAATTACTTCGGTTTTTTTCTCCAGCCCTTTACAAAATGTGTAAAAACACTAAGGATTAAAAACAATTTCTTATCAATAGAAGCAGCGGTATTTTCAGTGCATACAATTTAGTTTAGTTTTCGAAAGAATTTTTTCCTTACCTTTCTGCCAGTTTTTCCTATTAAAAAATGAAGATCATTGAGCTAACTGCAGAAATTTACATCAATATAGACTGCGGATGCTTCGAGCCACGTGTTACAATTTCGTACTTTTATAAGCGATTAAATGTATTTTTTACGCAGGTTACCGGAAAGATCTCGTCATTAAATGACTAGACATGTCCAGCGTTATGAGGTGTAAACATCACGCCTGACCCACATTCTACAGCAAAACATCACATGAAATTAAAAGAAAATGAAAAACAAAGTTGTTGATGATGGCGCAAGGGAGGCCACTCATGGATTTACCCCTCTTTGCCCGCTTCTTATAATGATAAATTCTCTCAGTCATTGTTTACAGATTTTGTGAATGCAACTTTTTAATAACTGGGTACAGTTCATTAATAAATACTATTTCCCGAAATCTAGATGACTACCCTTCTTCTGTTCTCGAGATGCACAAAGCACTGGCCTTGTAGAGAAGGAGGTCAGCACAACAAACGCCATGATTGTCATCGCTTCAGCCAAAGAAGAAATTCTTTATTAGCTGTACATTACGAACTCTGATGCCATCTTTTGGACATACTAAATGTAGGCAGCACTCTTTCACTTGTGTATGAGGCTGTATGAGGCTGTATCGGAACTATATGGTTCGACAAAAGGGGAATTTTTATAACTCTCTCTCTCTTTCTCTAGCTGTAGAATTTCTATAATTAAATGATAGAACTGTAGGTAATTCGATAATTATAGAATACATTCTATAGATGTGCAATTCATTCGTTAATTATATAATACACTCCTCAAACGAAAAACTCTTACCCTCAGTCGCAGCGTCCGATGATATTTACGACGGGAGATGAGCGAGTCACACGCGCGGGTCAGTGAGGTCATTAAAAAAACTCCTTGTCGATTTTTTTTTTTTTTTTTGCTTGTTGTCGAAAGAAAGGTCACATTAACTGTGGTAATGCCCTGTTACGGATCAGGATCTTATCACATTCTGCGTATTAAATTATAAAGGTCTTAAAGGTTTTGTCTATAAGTATCTCTATGTTTATATTAATATTTAGATTTCGATGTGAGGTGTTTGGGAGGTTTACTACCATCGCTGGTGTGTTAAGTGTGTGTGTTTGTGTGTGGATGAAAGGACAGAGATAGGAACAGAGATAAACAGATGGTGGTGATGATAGATGAATGGTGGTTGAGGTAATGAGTTTTATAACAATATTTCAGATTACAGTGTAATCATGTAGTTACAAACTAGATGTGTGTGGATGATGATGAGAAAGAATGAAAAGTGCTTCCACCCGAAGTCAATTTCACACTGTGAGGGGATGGGGATCCTGGGGAGTGGAGGAGTGTTGGATGGGCTTGGCGAGGAGAGGGAGAGAATTGGGGATGTGTGGGGGAGGGTCACTAGTCACTACTCTGGAAGGTGACTATGCCGCAGATGTTTTGTGTTTCTGGTGCCCTCTTTTCCTGTTGTTGTTATTTGCTCTTGGTGTCAAGGAGGCTTGCTGTCCGCAGTCGTGGTGTATTGTGCTGGGGGCCTGTCAAGAACGCACGGGACGTGTGGACGTGTCACATACAACACACACTGACCTCACAGCGTTCTTCACGTGTTCTTTCACACAACAAAGTACAAAGACCGCCACGTGGGTTCCTATATCTCTATAAGTCAAAAAAATCCAAATATTTTCCCACACTCAACGAATTTCAAATAAAAGTTACATCAACATATCTCGCAGCTAAATTAATGATTACATAAACCCTTCTAATATTCTAAATATCCCCAGTCAATATATGAGAACAAGCGAACAGGAATATCCTTTCAACAACGTAAATGTCTTCTTTCAACCTTCCACTCAAACGTCGCTCACCGTCTCTTCTCTATATCAGCTTAATTTTCTTCCGATGTTCATCAACAGTTTCTCAAAACGTACATGACCAAATCACACTGTCAACGTCTGATCACAACTCACGCACCCACAGATACAGACTTGCCTGTAATTCTCCTTGAAACTATATAGAAATACACACCACTACGAATCTCCAAAAGCACAGCAATTACTCCCAATATAGAATCCACTGGCAGAAACACAGCAACTGACAAATCTTTTCAAACACACAGCAATACTCCAATTTTCTGAATAAACCAGTAGAAACACAACAACTGGCGAAACACTAAGCCTATATACTCCAAGTAATACTCCATATGCCGACCTCCTTTACTTTTCTCGAAAAATCACACACACACACACACACACACACACCGGTACATTCCACTCAAATCTTTTGTTCTCCCTCCCCAGAAACGTCTGCGCTCTTGCAGACGACACCTCACGTCATATCCTCTTTTACGTCACGCTTTTCAACCATAGCAAACGTATCCCCCAAGGGCCACTAACCCTGCTGTACAAAACAAACAAGGGAGCTAACTCCATTTCTGTCATTCATTAATTTCACGGGTCGATCCGTGACAAGGCCAGATCCTACATGTTGGTCTATTCTAGTCTTCTATTTAGTTTTCGGTACTATATTAGTTTTAGGGCATTCGGGTTGTTTCAGTTTTTGTTAATATTTGTTCTGTCTTTCAAAATCTGGTTTTTGCATGGTTTGTTACCTTCTTTCTCTTTTGTGCATAGCTTTTTAAAAATTCTTTTTAAGAGTTAAAAAAATAATTAGTAAGCTCCCTTACCTTTTTTGGTTCTCGCTTTGATTGTGGATGAGTGAAGAAATCTCATATTTTCTATAGCTTGTTTCGAGGACAGTTTAAATTTTGTGATCTTGATAGGTTAGCAGTATTAATAAATCATTTGTGGCAAAGTTTAAGGATTTTGTTTTGATTTTTATCACTTTTTAAGGGGATGTATTTTGCCTGTATATACGATTCTTGAGTTGGGATGATTTTCTACCAACGTTACCACATATGCCAGTATGCTATACCATAACTAAGAGCTGTTAATCTGTAATGCCAGTCTATATTAATTATCTAAGACCTTTTTCAGTTTTTATCTTTCCTGTTTGTTTTCATTGCGCTCCATCAGTACATGGGAAGTGCTAAGTCTGTCACCACATGTGAATGTTGACTGGTCTTTAAATCTAGTGAGGTTAAGCCTCATTCTAGCTATTTTGGTCTGGTGGGACTTATTTGCTTTAAAACAGGATATAACATGCATGGCTGTGCACTGGGACAACGAATAAACCCTCGTTACGTTCACAGTAAGAATGGTGGGTTTGTGGTTGTAGATTTTGCATTTGGCCAACCAACTTCTCTCCGATAGTGCTGTTGCTTACAGGGCTAAGCTACCTCGTCATGCCTCATTTGTCGATCAATAGCATTTCCAAAGAGTAAAATGCCGATGATTATTTTGTATCCGCTGGTACGACACAGTGGTGTCAGGGGAAATAACTAGGTATGTGCTTATTGAACTTGGTTTGTAAGAGTTATGTATACTTAGTAAAAATTGAAAAGTTTTTAAATCGGCCTCCTGTGAGCTAAAGGGTGTTTTCTATGTTTTGTTTATAAATAATGTGTATTGCCTTGATTTCTGGTAAAAGAATAAGGTAGAAGGAATTTTGTTTGTACAGTCTGACATACATACTTACTAATAACACTTTTATGTCCCACAGACTCAGACACTTTTTCTCTTTCTCTCTCTCACACACACGAGCGCGCGCGCGAGCAAGCACACAGAGAGAGAGAGAGAGAGAGAGGGGGGGTCGTGCTTTTACATAAAAAGTCCCTGGATCGTTGGGAGGAGAGGAACCACTCTTATGTGAGGGCGGTGCCCATCTCTCCCTCACTGCTTTACCTTCCCCAGCCCTCCACGGAGTCAGGTACGTAATACCGACAGCTGGGTCGTTCTCTGCACTGCACGGGTATCTCACCGGCGTTCCGCCGCATTGGACGCTAGTGCTGTAACCTCAAGTGTTCTAACCACACGCTTCCTCGTGTATTTACATACAGATCTTCAAATCGATGCTGCGCTCACTCACCTATACTTTCATCCACCCCTCCCTCATGTACGCACCCTCTCACTCAAACTGCCGCTACCGATTCGTGGGAGGCTTTACTGAGCACCAGGACACTATTGACACACCCCTGCCCATCCCTACTGACATCACAGCGCTTGAAAACTTCTCCACGACCCGTTTCCAACTTACTTGAGTCGAGTGTCCGATAATTAACCCCATAAACGCTGTTGGACCACCAGCAATCGCGGGGCGGGAGATCAGCCACCTCGGTCACGCTTCGACGGTTTTATGCGGGGAAAATGGCGGCAACTCCGAGTGATGGCAGTCACTTTCAGGTCACATGACTGCTCAAAAGCGACGACTGACTGTAAATATGACGAATCGTGCTATAGATATATCCCGAATAATTTGCTACCTTTTTGCTAAATATTTTCGTTATACATATATAGTGATCCCTCACCTATCGCGGAGGTTACGTTCCATAGACCCCCGCGTTAGGTAAAAATTCGCGAAGCAGCGGCGTTATATTTATTTGAGTATTAAGGCTTTATAAACCCTTCCCACACTCCTATGAACCTTTCCCACTCTTTTATTCATTCCCACACTTTTATCAACACTTCATATGCTCTTAAATGCTTTCTATGCTCTTAAACCTACGTAAGTTTAACAACAAATAAAATTCTCTAATTATGGGTACACACTAGTGAAGTATATATTCTACAACTTAAATGATGAATGTATTTTACTTCGATTTAATAATCTTTTCATATGTTAGAATTAATTTTTATTTTATTATATTGTTTGAAATTTGTTAGTCAAAAGTAATTAAAATCACTAATATTAAATAAAAACCTAAATACCGCAAATCCCCGCGATATATCGAAAACTCCGAGCAAAGAGTTTTGTCTTTGCTCCGAGATACAGAATAAGATATATTTAAAGAAGAACCACGACACAGTGGAGCAGCAATAAGTGAACCGCGATATAGCGAGAGACGAGTGTATTTATTTACATTTCTATTTTATACATATTTATATATTTACACTAAATAGATCAGTAGGCAGTACAAAAGCACAGGAGCGAGAAAGAACAAAAGATGTTGTGAAAGGTACAATACAGGGACCGGAGGAAAGATTCACACCTCACTGATTTCATTGACAAAACAAGATGCTAATAAATCACGAATACCTCGGCGTTAATCATCCATGACCATGGCAAGCCGTCGAGTTTGAATTAGGGTGAAGATGAAGACGATAGAAAATGATGCCTGCTGTTTAAGCACTTGCTCCAGGGTAGGTTAAGGTAAAGAAATAAAGGAAGAGGGGTAGCCCAGATAGATGTGAAGGGAAGGCGAGAGGGTGGGGACACAAAAATCGAGAAAGGGTAGAGCACTGAAGGTGGGGGGGGTGTGTGGTTTGGTGGGGAAAGCTCCATCCACTGTTGTACTGCGTCGAACGGTCCTGTGACGAAATCCGTCACATACAGTATGTAGTCACTGACCACGAGCACCTGTTCGCTGCTCCACACAGGGTCAGGGCTTTGTCTCGTTGTGTAATCAAATTTAAAAGATTAGGGAAAAAGGGACTAAATTGTCCCAAAGTGGTGATTTTTATTTAATCTTCCATGTAATCGGCTTGCTCAAACTTTTCAAGATTTCTAGTTGCGCCAGGCTAAACACCCGTGCTAGAAATCATGGATGGATTCCCAAGATACGAACTGTTTGGATCAAAAGTGGCGAGAAAATTTGACTATGGTATACAAGACCCAAAGTGTGGTGATCCATCGCAGCAACAATCAAAAGAGACAAAAGACACTTTCTGGGATGACGGAGACTCTCCCCTGTATGACGAAGGGCACAAAGTCCACCTTCGAGAAAAGCCGGACTGGCTGGTGACCATGAGCCTACCGGACACCGATGAGTTGTTTGGATTTTACTTTCGAAGAGTAAGTCTTTGACAAGATTATTGAACACCTGACTGTGTGTTGGGTTAATATTGACTAATATTTACTTTACCTAACCCTGTCTTTCAGAACAATTTGTGGGACAACGGGATTACTTCAACGATACCCTTTGTAGGAGATCATATAAGTGCACATCATATAACACACACACACACACACACACACACACACACACACACACACACACACATTTTATCAATTTATTTAGTTAACCGTCCTTAGTAATATCTTTACCAATCGAGCTAATCTGCTGAAGGTCTTTTTATTTTTTGAAGTTAATAAAGACTGAAAGTTATAAGTATTTAGGTTGCGGATATAGTAACGTGGTAAGTAATTGTTACGCTGGTCCTCAAATTTGTTACAGATAATGGAATTCATCCCCTATGTTACAGAGTCTACAGAACCTTTCATTTTGGAAAATGGTTATTCAATGACCTAAATTTTATTAAAGGGAGATAATCATGGGGGAAGGATTTTTAAATAGAGTTCAGTTTATTTTTATGGTCTGTGTTAATGTTTTATGTAAAGTGACATTCTTCTTTCCTTTGGCAGAGAAAAAGCAATTTCCCGTAAATGTATTGTATCCTTTTATTTTTCCACTCTTGCCTCTCGCTCATTATTCAGGGTGGACGGGTGGTGGTGAGATAAGTCGGGACTGTAGGCTGTAGGACCTTACTGCATGATTCAGGGGTTGGATGTATGTATGGTAGTACTGAAACCCATGGGACCATCAGGGTCCACCATCATATTATTATGTTCTGACAACCTCTCAGTTTAAATCTCTTTTAAAGTCTTATATTCGGAAGACTAGACTGGAAAAAGCCATCGTAATTATTGATATTTAAATGAGAACAGTTTAATTGAAGTGTGAAGACACTATCACACAATACCAATACAAATGTAAAATATCTGTATTACTCCATTGGAGGAAATTGTTTTGTCTGCCAACGGTATCATAACATCACTTTAGATAAAACGTTTCCACATTAAAACAAACATGAACCAACTACGTCCATTTTATTGTGCGAGCCCTTCAGTCTCTCTCGCAATTAACAACAATCTGTGCACAGCCATATTACCACTCAAAACAGGGAAATAGTATAACATCAGTTCAAACATATACGTATGCACAACTCGGGAAAGGGAGCAAGATAAATGGGCATTTGCATTCACGTGAAGAGCACACACAATTCAATATTGATTGTTTGTAAACTGTTATACACGGGCAGGCGTTTTAAACAATGTAGATTTATTCATCTTTCTTAGTCATCAACTGACTGGAAAGGCTACGTCGTACAGCTAAAGCATGTAAATCATGGTACATAAAAGCATTGCCTATAAATTATACGATAACTGTCTTTCGACGTCTTTGTAATCACAAAAGATGAAAGTAGATAGGGAAAGACGAAAAAACGTCAAAATAAAAAAGTAAAAAAAAAAAAAAATAAAATAAACTAAACTTAAAGATAACAAAAATAAATTGAACGTTAAAATATTCAAAATAAAATGCAAGCAAAGACACGAAAAATAAAATAAACGTAAAGATAACAAAATTATTAAAAAAAACATAAACAAGAAAAAGTTTTTAAAAGAAAATTTCTTTGTTCTTGACATATCTTGCGTTAGGGAGGGAGGTGTTAGATAACACTTTTCTTTGAGCGGTACCCATCTCCTCTATCTCGTTGCCCTTCTCCAACCTTGACTGGAGTCAGGTGCCCATTCCTGCCAGCTAAGACTTCTAAAGGAAAGAGAGCACCCTCTTGTCACATTAATATATATATATATATTGCAACTGTTTACACACGCCTATGCGTGAAACTATCAGTAAGCACTGTATCATCTGTTCTATACTGATATTTTACACACCTACTACAGAATTTCTTTCTCTATGCATGCGTGGGTGTATAGATGTGTGTGTGTGTGTGTGTGTGTGTGTGTGTGTGTGTGTGTGTGTGTGTGTGTGTGCGGGCATTCCTGAATGTAAATATGTAAAAATAACAGCACCAATAATATAGCAGCATGAATGTCAGGATACATCTGCAAAATTAGAGTAGCAGAGTATTTGTTGAGTAATACGTAGCACTAACATATTTCTCAACGCCTGTCTGTGGTTCTACAGTCTTACTTAGACTACACAACTACTGGACTCGCACACAGGGACCTCGCTCTCCACGACATCAGTGGTTGCGACAGCTCAGAGTGCTCACACAAGAGCGATTCTGACAGGCGGCGGAAAACGTTTGCCTGTCTGGTGCTTGGAATCGGAGCTCTAGGAATCCTGGCCGGGATCATCGCTGTCATTTTCATCATGATCATGAGCCGACCGCCCGACCCAAGTAAGCCAATGATTTAATTGCTAATTAAAGTGAGTAATCCTAAGAATATATGTAAATAATAAATCGAAAGTCAACACACACACACACACACACACACACACACACACACACACACACACACACAGAGAAATAGAAGGGGGGGGGGTCATTTCTGCATTCTACCTGCCTCGCCTTAGATAAGATGAAGCACTTAATTTTATTGCTCGTGCAACTAGTCAGTGGGACTTCGTCACATTTTATGTTTAACGGCATTGTTCACTCAGTTAAATTTTAATTCTATTCCGTTTGTTATTACACAGTGATTATTTTTTTATCACGTTGGTCACTTACGGGTCGTGGACTACATCATGTCTTTTTTAATATATTTGTCTTGGTTTGAGAAGCTGCTTAATTACAGTAAAAGATTGTTTTTCTTGTTTTAGTTACTGGAGGCTTCGTAAACATAACAAATCCGTCACCCGAAGAAAATTACACGTCACAAAAACCGTCAGCTGGCGGGCCATCACATGACAGTGATCTTCACTCACGCACCCAGCCGTCAGCTCTGGTTACAAAGACTGCAAACATCGGGACAGCCACGACCGCCACATTTGTGTTTTCACCAGACGTTTTCACAAAAGGTCTGGTCACAAACAGCACTTCGAGGTTCGGATCTCAGACAGCGCCCTCTGCATTCACAAGCACTGCAGGTGTGATGGACCCGCTACCAAGGACATCAGCACCAACGCTCACCGAAACAACCGCAGTTTTCTTTGAAGCGAGAACTCCAGAGTTTTCGTCCACGCTACAAACTTCATGGCGACCACTTGAGGCAGGATTTGGAATGACTGTATCGGTACCTCTGGCAATAGGAAACACAGCTGATACATTAGTACCGCCAGGAATAACTAATACACTTATTACATCGGTACCACCATCAGCAGGAAGTACTGTCAATACGTCAGCACAATCAAGAAATGCAAGTATACTTACTACACCAGTATCACTAGCAACAGAAAATTCAAATACCATACTTGTAACAACAACAGGATATACAGTACACATCTCACCAATAGTAACAGCAGCGAAGAAAACAGTAACATCATATCTGGAAGACAGTACAATAATAGCATCAACAAAACTAATATCAGAAAATATGGTCATCGCATCGGCAGCAATGCCTACAACAAACACAGTAATCACATCAGCGCCACTAAAGACAGAAAATACATACATTTCCTCGCTGATGGCGAATACAATAATTACATCGCCACCACTGGCAACAAGAAGTGTTATCGTATTGTCCAGTTCATTGGTAACACAAAACACAAATATTACATCGATGCCACAAGTAACAGAAAATACAGTAATTGTATCGGCTTTATCGGTATCAGAAAATACAGACCTCATATCGGTACCAACAACAGCTGTAAACACAATCATTACCTTGGTAGCACCACTTCCAGGAGCTGGTAGTGTCACATCAACACCATCATTAACAGAAAAAACAGTCGCTACATCTGCAGCCCAAATGTCTCTCGTCCCGTCCACCTCAATTGGCGGAACTTGGTTCGAGTTTTCTTCCCTGAAGTCTAACGTTCTTAACAACACACCACCGTACGCCTCGCCAACACCAGTTGTGACTGCAACACCAGCAACTGCGACACTACCCTTAGCAATGTTTTCTTCTGATCCGGGTATCTCTGAAGGAATATCTTCTAGTTCAGGTTTTCCTGGATGGATGTCTTCTAATTCAAGTTTATCTGGAGGAATCTCTACCATCTCTACGGCAGTAATTACAGGGGCATCTGCCACTGCTATAATGACGCCATCAATGTCTGTTACCACGAGTATGGTGATAAATGGCTCCTCAGCGAAAGGTAAGAGTGATGTGGTACTAACGTTGATGTCTGCTGCAACGGGCAGCTCCATCACGACAGGCACCGCAACCCAGAGACCAGACACCTTCACACGCACAACGGTGGATCCGGCCACGACAACAACTACTACTTCTGGCTCGCCGGGCCTCTCCTCCCATACCGCGACGACACCATCCATCGTCACCAGTGCCACTACAGCGGCTGTCGCGCCACCTACATCAGCACCTGTAGCGCTGCTGTCCGCGGCTTCGGCTACAACAGTGGTGGATACAATTATTTACACAACCGAACAATCCACGTCGGCTACAGTATTGCAACAGATAACAACGAGGACAGACTTGATTACCACTACGTCGTTGCCTTTTACAGGTGCGAAAATAGTGTCACTGGCTACTGGTCCGAGTGCTGGAATTGCTGCTACACCTGTTGTTACAACCGTTTTACCTACCACTATTGTTTTATCAACCGTCACAGTTGTAGCTGCGGATAGGGCTACACATGCCGCTACAGCAACATCTACCGAAACAATTACTATAACCATGCAAGGAACCGTAGACCTGACGACAATAGCAGTGGGGGCAAAATCCACTTTCATGACGACACCAGTTCCGACTCTCGCAACGTTTCAACCTTCCATATCATCTGCTACAGCCACGACTACGACGACAACAACTGTACTAACGATATCTTCAACTGCTTCGCTTACTACATTAATACCTGCTTCTACAGTTGGGCGCCTAGTCACCACTGACCACTCGTCATCACTCTTGACACAGTCGTCCAGCCTTGGTCCAGCCGATACTGTTTCTGCTTCCTTGTTGCCATCGACGACTTCAGAAACAATGGGAGTTAGTGCTGCTACGAGCTTGCTGCCAACAACAGCTTCAGTAGCTCGGTTAGCTCCTGTTAGTACAAACACCATTACCACTCCAACAGCTATTAAATCAACCCCTTCTACTCCTACAGCTATTACATCAACCCCTCCTACTCCTACAGCTATTACATCAACCCCTCCTACTCCTACAGCTAGTCCAGATTCTATTAATTCTCCAAATCTTTCAACTAATCTAAATCCTACAATGTTTTCCTCTCTGTTATCAACAACTGCAGTGTTGAGAACATTCAGTTTAAATGCCACATTCAACACTGCTGTAGTCGTTGCCACTCTACTTTCGTCGTCCCCTCCCACCACTACCTTGACACCAAGCAGCTCGTCACTGGCTTTGGCGAGTACATTAGTAACAACGCCTGCCACTGGCTTCCCGACATCCACAGCGACGGTGGTGACCACGACTATACCCACAACCACTACTCCGCCGATGAGTGGTAAGTGTGTTTGAGTTTCAGTATCACAGGTAAAGTAAATTATTGGCATGCAGCTCTCTGGGGACAGAGTTCCGTAAAGCGTGAGACTGTGTTTTTCTTGTCTGTGCATGAACGCACTCACGCACGCGTGCTCACACACACACACACACACACACACACACACACACACACACACACACACACACACTCTCCACTAACCAAACATATTTATGACGTACTCCCGGGTCTCAAAGCTGTTTGATTTTAAAGTGGTTTACATGCACGTACTTAATTTCTAAGAGATTTTTTATAGCCTTCAAAAAGCAAATAAATTAACTTCACACAGGTATCTCATCTCTCGAATAGAATAAGGCAACAGTGGCTAATCTTTTTAAGTCGCCTGATAGAGTAACATTATACAACAAATTAAGATTTCGCTAAGTATGTAGTGTATTGTATGGTAACACATGCGTTTCCTCCTACGACTATTCCATCCGATAACTCATTCTAAAACATTTTTTGTTTGGGTTTTTTGCCCTTTCGTTTAATTGTTTCTTTTTTACTTTCCTTTCTTCTTACTTTTTTTTGTTCCATCTTTATTTATTTAGGTCTTTTCCTTTTCTTTTTTGCTACTTTCAGTTCCATCTATTTATGTGGCACTTTATTTGATCTCTTGAAATCCCATTTACTCCGCTAACCAACGATTTCACTCTGGGTTTCGTTTTATTGTTAGTGGGGTGGGTGGGTAGGTGGTATAAGAGAGGACAGCCTAGTTATTAAAGTGACCATATTACAAAAAATCCCAAGAAGTCAACTGATGATCTCAAAAATTTTCTCTCGATCTCGCCGCCACACAGAAATCCTGTTTATGGACACGGTCCTTCAGCTGTACCAGCCAGGCATGCTGAGCTGCACTCACATCGGCAACGACTGGTCCTTCGTGGTGCTCATCCGGAACGACACTGAGACCATCGCGGGGTACCAGAACGTCTTCGGCTGCACGCAGATGGTCGGGTGCAACACTTTCCTCAACGATGTCAACCTGCAGGAAACCAACGTCGGGTTCAACAACACCTTCACCTTAACTTTCAACAATGTCTCCTGCTCGGATCAGCGCTTGTACACGTGCCAGGAGGTCATCGTGGGCCTCACAGCCAACGCTTTTGTCAAGGTTGAAGGTGAGAGGTCCACAGTTACCATTTCACAAGCTCCATCAGTAGCATTTGAGTGACTGAAGGATTCGACTTGGCCACCGTGGAGGGCTGAGCACATTACTCAACCCTATTTCACGCAGAGTACTGAAGAAATGGGGCAAAGAGGCTCTTGATCGAGTAGGATTGTCGAAGAATTGTTATTTTAAAGTAAAATGTAAAGCTTCAGCTTATCACTTACCCCTACGTGACATAAGCATGATAACGTTTTGTTTTAATCCATACAAATAAACAGTTACTTTATTACTTCCTTTCTACAAGAAAAAGTCTATTGCTTACTTTAAAAAAAATTAAACCAACCTTCGTTTCTGTTTAAAATTAATTAACCAATCATTATTTTCGTTTAAAAGTTTCTACCAATTTTCGTTTTCATTTCAATAGTTCCTAATCAGACATCTTTTACGCTACAAAAGTATATAGCCAATCAAAATTTATCTTTTTCTCTCTCTCTCTCACAGTCCCTAAAAGTCTTCAGAGACTGGAAATTTCTGTTCCTTCGGCCATCCGCAGCGCATCTCCAACAAGCGTTTCGTGTTCTGCCAGGCTGGAGGCTGAGACCGGAGCTGTATTTTGGGAAATCGCAGACCCTGGGGACTCCACGTTTGTTCCTGTAAACCTCACTGGTGCATCTCAAACCGAAACGAGGGTCGACGAGTGCTTGCGTGACGTCACTCTGAGGGCTAACCACATTTTTAGTGCTTCTCAGAAAGGGGCAAGACTTCGTTGCAGAACAATATCTCCAAATGCAGTTTCGTCAGAGGTCGTCTTGAATATAGTTTGAAGTTTGTGTATCTATCAGTTCTTGCCGAAAATATTTACGGAGAAGAGCCGGATATGATAGACTCACGGTATAAATTTTGCACGACTTCAGGGTAAAGGAAAGAGAACTGCAGCAGCAAAGCTGCAAATCTAAAGACGAAATGGTGCGCTGACGACGATGTGATTTTTTTATAATCACAAAATGGTTTCCTCATCTGTGGGATTTGTATAATATAATCAGAATTCACACAGACAAAAACTGCTAACGGTGAGAAATGGTGAAGTGCATAGTCTGTGAAATGAAACAGACAAGAGGATTGCCAGAACAGAGTAACAAAGAATGAATGCTCTTGTGACACACGGAATATGGATCAGATTTTGCTACGGTGACTTTTATCTCCCTTAAATTGTCTGTAGCCTGCGTGTTACTGTATTAAATCTTTTTCTTCGTCCCTTAAATGTAGCAGCGATACTTTGGGTGTGTGTATATATCTATATATAAATATAAAATCGCTTGGAGCCTCATTTTCAATTGTTACATCATCATCATCATCATCATCATCATCATCATCATCATCATCATCATCATCATCATCATCATCATCATTAATTCCAGTTCTCTGCAGATTTTGGCCACATTCCTGTTTTTTTGAAAACTTTCGCACATTGTGCCTGTCCCAAACGCTACTAGAACCATTGAGGTAACCCAATGCCGTGCACCACTTGTATCTACTGTTACTGTTGTTGCCATGTTTTTGTATACAGATATATATATTTTAACCATGTATACATATATTCTCATATACTCATCTGTACATTGCTAGCTAATTAGCACCTATAAATCGTACCTGTAATTGCCCTTCCGGGTTAATAAAGTTGCAGTGTATGAAATAGGTGCGTGGATAAAGATGGAGCAATGAGGGGAAGACAGAAGTACGCTTGGTGATGAAAAATGTTTTTAAAAGAGATAGGTTTCAAATAAAAAGGGAAAGACAACTCTAAACAGTGAGGTTTGGGAAGTAGAAGTGGTGTCTGCCGAATTATTGTCATCTGCTGCGAGGCGTGGAGGGGCATCACATTCTCAAAACCCTCACTTGATTATTTTTCTCCCTCCCAACCCGCTGTTCTTTATTGGTTGTCTCCCATGTATGAGGGACTAGACACGCACGTCACTACTTTATTCCACTCCCTTACTATCGCTGCTCTCCCATAATTTCCCGCGTTCTCGTGCACCAGAGAGTGGTCTGCTTACGCCCAAGTCGCACACACCGCCATGTATCAACGAATCTCTACCATGCATAGCCTGAAGCCCAGTCAGAGCTGCTTTCTGTCGAGTCTCTGAACCTTCATTGTCATGATCGTGACGACAAGGTTTAATCGACTCGCCGCCGTTATCTAGCGATAATATCTTCTCCAGCTGTGCCAGAGGTTGTCATCATCCTCGCGGCACACCCAGTGACCTTTCCTTTTGACTTGATAGTTGCTACACATACTTATCCGGGATGCCCGAAGGACTGAGACCCATTTCAAATACTCCCCTCCCTTTCCTTTCTCTCTCTCTCTCTCTGCTGTACAGCAGGCAGTGGGAGGGTTGACTTGTCCCTCCCTCCATGACAGATGTAGCGTGTATTTGCATTCAGTAGGTGAAGTAGACGAACGGAAAGTTCAAAGGACAGGAGCTGCTGTTGAATATAAAGATAAGACTTACAAAAAGACGTTGAGCCCTAACGATTAGCCTGAGGTAAAGTGAGCTCAAGGAAAGTGGTTGTACTGTTACGTGATACAACGCAGAAAAAATATGTCATTTCGATCAGATGGCTGGATGGCGGGCTTTTGAACTGTAAACCATCAGGTTCATTAATATTCTCGAGCTGCACAGTAAAAGGCAACTATTATAAACTCGAATTATGTTCATGATACATGATCGCGTGCAATTCTCATATAACAGACAATCCACAATGTCAAATTATCTGTACAAACAAACTCAAATTGCTGTATCATAACAAAATCAAAATTTCAAAGCTCGTTATCATCGTGTTATTTTTTTAATTTTGTTGAAATTGAATTAAAGTTCTCAAAATTTAAAAAAAAGCGACGTGAGAGACATTATGACGGTTTCAAATTGATAATATAAAAATAGTTGACATGTCTAAGCGTGTATATTATATGAAAATAAAATTATATCTGACAATTTATGTGTATGTGTGTGTGTGCACGCGCGTGTGTACATGTATGTGTGTTTGTGTTTAGTGTGTGTTTAGTGTGTTTGTGTGTGTGTGTGTGTGTGTGTGTGTGTGTGTGTGTGTGCTATGCAATTTTACACCGATCCTATTCAAAACGTGTAGGAGTACTCATTTCTTTTACAGGAAGTTTGTAGGTCTAGACCATCTTTAATTTTTCCAGATATGAAAAGGTCGTCAGCACAGATGAGTTTTCTCAGCAGCAGCACTTGATGACATCCTCATTGCACTCTTGAAACAAGTGTTTCCCTCTTTCTCTACACTGGCGCCAGCTGTGTAAACACTGTAATCATGAGAACTTTTTTGCACTCCTTTCGACAGACTTGTAAAAAACATAGAGAGAGAGAGAGAGGTAAGAACAAGCATACTGTTAGACATGACACACATGCAAGAAGTCAAGCAGACACGTAGACATACATGATTACCACTGACAAAAAAATCCCTAAGAAAAAATGTTGGGGTAGTTACCTGCCCTCCTGCTCTTCGACCTTCCAACCTTACCCTCTCCCCTTCCCTCCTTTACAGATCACGCAATCTAGAAACCTCTTATTTTGTTGTTTGATTTTCCTTTAGGAGACACGAGATCAAGTTCAACACAGATAAGAAATATTTGAACGCAGGACTTGACCCGAAGCACCGCCAGCTCCAATATCGCTGGGTAGAAGATTGTGCAAGACTGTTACCCAGGGACAGGTAAGGTGTGCTTTATCGAGGTGTGTTACCTGGCAAGGGTAGAACTAGTTTGTCTTGAACAAGAACAGAACAGGTAGAGACAGCACAGCCATGTAACACCTGCACGCAGACGTGTGTGTGAAAACATTTCTCCTAGCGAGTAAGTAGTCATGGATTATCTATCTATCTATCTATCTATCTATCTATCTATCTATCTATCTATCTATCTATCTATCTATCTATCTATCTATCTATCTATCTATCTATCTATCTATCTATCTATCTATCTTTTATACAGGTGTGTCGGTTTTTAACTATTTTGTCTCATTTTCTTTCATTCTCTTTCTTTTCTTTATACAGTCTCTTCTTTTGCTAGATTTCTATTCAAAATATTTGAGTGTATTAAAAGTGACATTTCAGAGTATAGTCATAACGCTGTGAACAGGACTGACTAGAAGACGCATTGTAAACATAATTGTACAAAAAATTACTTTAAAAAAAATAAAACAAGTGAAAACAGATAATGGAATAACAAGCATGTCAGCTATTAGACGTACATCAATGACAATGACAAGGACAATATTTTTTTCTTCTGCTCGGACCCATACCGATATAGAAGTGTAAATATATTAACACCAACAGAGCAAGTACATTTATGAAGAACAGCAATATAAAAAGAATTTACATTCCTGGTATCAAGTTGCACAATTAAACTCAAAATAAATAAATAAAACATAAGAATGCACTTTCTACTTGTTTGCGGTTACGCATTTCAGGATTATTCTCGCCAATAGTATGAGTGCAGTTCAGTACATCCTAAGATAAATTCTTAAAGACTTCATTTATTTTTCCTTTGTTTGCTTGTTTGTTTGTTTGTTTTTTGTTTGTTTGTTTGTTTGGTGGAAGATTCCTGTCTGCCTCTGCTTAGAAAGTACGAAACTGAACTCGTTTTCACATATGTCGGATAAATTTACTAATCTAAGACTGAAGCTAATTTGTTCGAGATAAGTTGTAACAGTGTTGAAGGCAGGACTGCTCAAGCAAAAAAAAAAAAAAAAAAAAAACCTTCAATATTGTAACAAATACGTGTAATAAACCTTGTAAAGTGTAATATGTATGCTTGTAAGAGTAACATCGTCAATATCTTTCTCTCATCTACTTCAGCTTGGATGGTTTACGTGCAAAGCCGTAGTGACGTCAGCCATGGGGCTCAGACGGCTTCACCTCTACCCATTAATAACCTTTTTCCTCTTCATGTGTCTGGTCATTTACCTCGCCGATCTCTTCTACAATAACTACAGCTGTAGAGGTGAGTCGAAGAAACTGCCCGACGAGACGGCGAGCATAGGGTGAGAATGCTCTGCGTTGCCGCCCCACTTGGGAGGAGAAGATGAGTGGTTAGAACTCTGGCGTCTGAACACAGAGACACGTGCACATTAGTCACACACCCGTGTGGAGTAGCTAACTTACAGTTGACCCAGCTAGTGAATTTTAGGTAATGTTCAGCAGCGAGGGAAATAGGTGTCGTTCTCACGAAATGCTGAGATGGAGATAAAGGGTGGCTTTAACACCTCACTCCCGTGCGACGAAAAAGTTCGAGAACAATTATTAATTTTTTGTCTATCTCTCCCAAGATGTGTGCGTAAGATTCATAAACATTTCCCTGCGCTTTGCTAGCGCTAGTCCATCTTGGTGATGCTTTAAACTTGTCATCACCCCTTTACACTTGTCGGTGACTTACCAGTCCATTCTTAGCTTTGCTTGTTTTTTTTTAAATATTTCTTTTGGCTAGATTTTTAACTAGCATGTTGTGGCAAGCCAACACCAACACTTTAAATATTGTTTTGTCATTATATCAACTGCTTCTCCTGCCTCTGTCTTCTTTCAATCGTCCAGTGCCCTACCAAGACAGACACATTCGAGACCCTTCGTTGTCAGTTGTGGCGGGTGCTGCAAAGAAATTGCTAGACGAACAGCCTCTCCTGGTCACCGTCGTAAACAACGCGTACCTTCCTTTGATCTACAACTGGATGTGTCACACAAAGCGTTTTCAAGGTCTGCACGACGAGCTGTTGGTGTTGGCAGAGGACAAACCCTCGCGAGCAGCGTTCAGCCAGCGGTGGCATGGGGTGCGTTCCTTAACCATCAACTCGCAGCGCTTCAGTCTCAGGGAACAGTTACCGTTCAACACGGTGGGCTACGTTCGCATGATGGTGCTCCGAACGGAGGTTCTGAACGAACTAGTGCAGAGCAACGTGCCGTTCGTTCTGTTCGAAACAGATTTTATCTGGTTGAGGAACCCGGTTCCGGATCTCCTTGAGCTGGCTTTCAACGAAGAGTTAGACTTGGTCGGATCGAAGTCAGCAGTAGAGGACCAAATCATGTGCGGAGGATTCATTTATTTCCGGAACACAGTGCACACGCGCCTCCTCTGGGCGGAAGTGACGCGTAAGATGCACTTACTGGAGGACAGAATGAAATTATTGAAAGACTCTGATTCTGCACCGAAAAAGGAAAATGAGCAGCGGTACCTCAACACACTTCTAGCGGTGAGTTTCTCAAATGCTTCCTGCTCCTAGTTTTGCAAGGCGAACACCTTTGAATGTGAATGCACGCCTTGAATACCCTACAAATTTCACTTTTGTCACTAAGGTATTAAATTTGTCATAAAGAAACATAGTTTGAGAATGGACTGTAACAAACACTTTTTGAATCAGAAGGTTAAAGAAACCTCTGTGATGAATCGAAAAGATGTTTTTTTTACAAAATTGTGAAACCGTCATTATTTACATATTTTCAAACACTCAACAAGAGAAAACGTTTTTCAAAATCTCCGGTTTTAGTATATATCTTTTTTTTTATAAATATATTTGGTTTAATTAAAGTGTAGCAGTTAAAGTAAGCATTTACTGGCAGTGTTGTAATGATCTGGTTGCTGTTTGTGGTTATGGGATGAAAAAAAATGAGGAGAAAGTGTAACGTATCTGAAAATATCAATTCTCGCATGACAGGCCACTGGTTTAGTCTCTTTCATAGAGAAATATATTTAAAGGACATAATATCTCAAATAAAGTTTTCTGACTCTTATGACTGAGACGTAAGTCAAGTAACTGACATGACATAAATGGTTAGCTGTTCCAAAAACAGACCAAGAAACTTGGTATCAAGTGATCAAAAGCAAGTTCTGTTGTCACACGAGGTGAATATTTCTCTGTTCTTTCTATATGGTGGCGTGACCAATCAGACCAAATTAGGCATTTTAAATTCCTTCACAGTTTTTAGTTCGCTTCTGGGTTGCAGGTAAACTTCGAAGGTGTTCGCTATGGTTTAGTGGACTACAACACGAGTGTCGTCGACGGCAAATGGTACACCAACGACATTCTTAGGAGACGAACCTCTCCTAAAGCCATCCACAACAATTTCCTGACGACCACGCGGGAGAAAATAGCCCGCTTCAAAGCGTTCGGCCAGTGGTTTCTCAAATCAGACGACAATTGTGACGATGAAAAACTACAGCAGCTTCCGTTTACTGACTGACGATGTACACAAACCAGCTTCACTTACTGTGCATCTGCGTGCCTGAGTGACCTTACAGTCAGGGTTATTACTCCTATGATAGATGTGTGTATGCGAGTGTATATGTGTGTGTGTGTGCGTGCGTGCGTGCGCTCGTACACTGCCATGCTTTAATGGTTGCGTGCGTCTGCATCTATATGTATGGTATATGCATGTATGTCCAGCGATAATATCCGTAACCAGTCAAAAAAAAAAAAAAAATGAAGGCACGCCACGCGCAGTTTGCATGACAACCGTCTAAAGATGGGACCCATGAACGTCTTTTGAGACAGAAGCATGACATTCACTTGGCGCTGATGGCACCGACTGGATGGAGGGCACATGATGTTTCCTCCTAAAGCACCAACAGGACACTAAGAATAATCGTTCTCGCTGTCTTTGTCATCAGTTTCTGTCTTCACAGTCCATTCCATGCCATCATTATGTAAAGATTGGGGAAGATGGTGAGCGGCCAATGGTAGCGAATGAATCATAATGATTCTGTTATTCCACGCGGTAATCACGTTTTCAAGGTTGTAGCACAACAAGCACAAAGGGACATAAGTCATAGGAAACAAAGCACGTGACTCGCAAGATAGTTTTGTATGCTTTTATTTGACGACAACTCTGGAGCAAAAATGAGACCTCTTGCCGTACTTGTCTCCCCTTGACTACTAGTGACTATCTTACAGCCTGGCTTCATCTTACTGAGGTATGTAATGGTTCTCGCTCACTCACTCACTCACTCACTCACTCACTCACTCACTCACTCACTCACTCACTCACTCACAAACTAGCTTATTTTTTTGTTCCTTAGCCCCTTTTCACTTCCACTTTCACTGTACTAATTTTCTTTTGTCTTTCCTACCAACCTGGGTTCCAGACGAAAAGAAGATGAAATAACAGTGGTCATTTTCACCTGTATATGGATATGCGTGTGAATGTATGTTGTGTTTTATATGTAGAGAGAGAGAGAAGTAGAGATGGAGAGAAAAAGACAGAAAAATATGTATGTTTATATGTATGTTTTTGTTTATATTTTCGACGAAAAAATATTTTTTTAAATTTTTGGGTATGAATTGTAATACAGTGTTGTACATATCCGAGAACCCTGGGACACTTTCAAATTGCGTCGCCGCGCGCACGAAGAAACAAATCGTGGAAAAGTTAGTGGATTCGCAACTACCGTCTTTTCAAGGGTTAGGGTCAAATACAAAGATCATTCCGCTCGTCCAAGGAGCTACTTTCTAACTTTCCAGACGACAGTGCACAACAGTCGACTCTCGTTCCTACTTAGTAAGGTACCACGTGCTATGTGGAGGAAAGGAAGAGGACAGAGGGCCCTCAAGACAAGGTCACGTGGTCTTCACAGCCCCAGGATGTCGCTGAGCGCTTGCGGACGTCCGTGACTGGCGAGCCATGGTTGTCTGGCGAGCTGCAGCCGCTTGGATCGGAAGCGATCGGCGATTTCTGGAAGTAGCCGACGACTGACTCGGGAAACATCGTCACAGGAGACGCAGACACACTCTTCAATCCGACGATACAGCAGTATGATGGATGGACGGCCATCCAGACTTAGCAGTTCTGCCTGAAAGAAAAGTGAAGAATCGTAGTAATCTAGGTTTGTCTATGCACGTGTGTGTGTGTGTGTGTGTGTGTGTGTGTGTGTGTGCACGCTTATCATTGTGGACCCATGTATATCGATCTCTTAGTATCCCATATCTACTGATCTTACTATTTTTAATTATAGTTTATCTTTTTAAGGGTTTTTTTCCTTGCTCTGTCAATGTAATATTACTCATGTAGCACATAAGTTTATTACTTTCTACATTCCAATAAAATAAACAGCAAAGTCTTTCCTGTCACATATTGTTAAAATCTATCACTGTTTTCCAAAAGAGATCATGCTTTCTTTTGCTGCTGCTGCTGCTGCTGCTGCTGCTGCTGCTGCTGCTGCTGCTGCTGCTGCTACTGCTGCTGCTGCTGCTGCTGCTGCTGCTGATGATGATGATGATGATGATGATGATGATGATGATCAAATCAAACAAACAATTTCTCTTACCTCATGGAGACTGGTGTTGTCAATACCACAGCAGCACGTGGAGTAGTGTCGTCGGAACATGCTCAGGTGCGAAGCGTTGACCGACACGACAGGTGAGATCACCGAAGACACCGTCTCGCGGCACTCGTTGGTATGAATGGGGTACGTGATGTACCCGGGCACCGTGAAGTGGATGGACTTGTGCGCCTTGACGCACTCGCCAGAAGCCATGGAGGTGTGGGTGAAGATGGTCATACAGAGTAAGACACAGAGGCCCGGCAACCGCACAGGTCTCATAGCTGTGACAAGGAGAGATAAAAAAAACAAACAAAAAAACAAACAGGATTTAAGTTTAGCCTCCTAGATGTTAGCTTTTCAGGGTTTTTATCTTTACGTTCAGGAATGAACAATTCTGCACACTAGAATCAATAAGCTTTTTATGTATTAACTAATCAACATTTTGATTAACTGAAATAAATTAAAATGGAAACTATCTCTACATCCAATCAAGATCTTCATATGTTGTTTCTTATGTTTATTAATGTACTTAAATACAAAAATAAATTATTTGTATTCTTTAGAAGTTATGAAACAGCATCGAGTGTATTCGCATGAAGGGTGATGATAAATAGCCTTACTGAGGTCACCTGGCTAGAGCGGTGTTGTAGGTAGTCTGTCCGGCGAGAAGCAGAGGACAGAAGAGGTGCGGCAACTGTTCTCCACCTTACAGTTTTCCTACCATTCCTGTTATCTCTGCGATGTCGCCAAGCCTGAAAGATCTGCGCCAGTCTTCTTTCTTTCCTTATTTTTATACTTGTGCATAAGTATATGTGCGTAGTCTGGGTGTGCGTGCGAGAGTGTGTGGAAACTTTGTGTGTATGTGCGTGAGAGAGAGAGAGAGAAGAAGAAGAAGAGAGAGATCACTTAACTCCCTCCAGACATCCTTATAGTCAAGCCTTAGCCACCTCGGTGGTCAGTTACCCTCTGTCGTTGCAAGGAGAGAATACTTATTACCACAACGACAGCAGCGCGCTGGCAACTCAAGAACCGATGATTGGAGGACTGGAAGATGGCGCCAAGTTTGCTTCTGTTGCTGCGTGTTTCCGGATCCCGCCCAGTGGGCAGCTGGACTACAAGACGCAGACACCATTATCGTCCGGGGTAACAGAAGGCAGGTAACAGATGTGTCCCTCCAATCAAATCTTTAGGGCTAAAAATACTGCGTTTTTGTCTCGGGCATCTCATACCTGTATATCATCACTGTTTCCCACCATCACTTTGTCCGTTAATTTTAAAGAAATAAGACTTTAAAGAACTTTTTTAATGTGATGAAATTGTTTTTATGAGAAAACAGTGTTGTAATATATTTGCAGAAAGTTGTGAAAAAAACAGTAATTGTATATTCGTTAATCGTCGCATTTCTTCCGTCTTTACCTTTCTTACTATTTACAAGAAAATGAGGCAGCACATGCATCGTTTCTAGCAAGACTTAAAAACATTTAAAAAACAAAATTTAGTTATATAAGAATAAGCTAGAAAAATTTTGACTGCTTACTAGTCAGCAAAGACTCTCGTGTTATCTCCTGGAGGTCGTAGTGAAGAAGCGAGGGTAGGTCTCTGCCCTGAGGGATGGAGCTTTGAAGAACAAGCCTCTTGTTTCCGAAGTTATAAGCGGTGTCCAGATCTTGCAGATGTTGTTTTACCCCTGGAGCCTTAGTTCTAAAGCTGTAGCAAAAGTGACATAGGAAAAGGAAACACGAAGTAGTGTCTGTGGGTCTTGACACTGTTTTAAAACTTCGGAAACAAGACGCTTTTTCTTAAACTCCCCTCTCTACCCTGGGAAAACGACTTACTCTCGCTTCATAACTACGGTCCTTGCTAAATGATTCCAGATTCTGCTCTTGGTCATAAATTGCCAATCGAAACCAGTTTCCGAAAACTCCGAGCAGCTAGGGCACTTGTTTCTTTGACACAGAATCCGAAATGTTTATTCTAAACCGAAAACAAAGGAGATTCGAGCTGCTGAAGGTTGTGTAGCTGTCGTTCTGAAGTTTGTTGCTGATTATTGCAAACACTGTCGTGAAGATGAAACTGCATTTTTTACCTAGTTTTTAGCGATTAGCGCTGCAATGAAGACCCACATTGCTAGGCAGTGTTAGTTTAGTTACCCGAGATCAGAGCAAAGGTGTACCCGAGGAGCGTCGGTTCGCTACCCGTGTGGTATAACAAAAAGGCAGCAGGGGAAATGAGCACCCCACAAAAAGCTGGGCGGGTCGGTGGCTTCTTAGCAAAGAGTTTAGTTCGACATCTCGACCAGGTGTTTTAAGTCTTGAAAAAAGTAAAGAAAGTATTCGACAGGGAGAAAATACCAAAAGTTCATATGACAGACATTTCTCAGAGAAATTGTCATTTTCATCGGCAGACTTCGTGGTTGAGAATGTACGCTCAAAGAAATCATTCCCGTAAATGTTTCTTTTTTAATTTTATTACAAACGTGAACAATCTAGTAACTGCTTAAAGAATAAAATCCCGCAATTATGTCATAAAACTGAAACGTATCAAATCAACCAAACATTCACCAACAAAATGAATTTTTTTGATCTTTTTTTTCGCAAAGTTGCAAATCTGCGACTTTTTGTACATCAGTTACCTAAAAGGGTATTTATAATGGTCGAGAGGATAAAGAAAGACAAACCATTTGCAGCTGGTGTAAGGCATGTTTATTTTTTTCTCTCACCTGTGCTAGTTCGGCAACAAGAAAGTGTTAGTAGATAATGAAACGTCAGTGACATGAAAGCATTTATTCGCTATCATCAGTACTTTATCTTATTTAATCAAAGTTAATCAAATGCACAGCAATAGGGAATAAAGTTCAAGACAAATTTTTTTAGCTGTCCTCTGAACTGTCCTCTTTGTACGTAGCCACATGCATGCGTTTGTACCTTTTTGATAGTGTGTGTGCGTGTGTGTGCGCGCGCGTGTGTTTCAGTCAATATCTTTGTGTAATGGACTTACGTGTGTGAATTTGTGCATACATAACGGAAGAGGCATTGTATTTCAGTATATGCCCCAGAAGAAAATCGAAATTTCTGGTAATAGTTCAGAATTAAGTACAAACTAGTTTTTAAACTTTACAGCTTTTTTGATATGCTTTAAAAATGATAACTGCAATTCCAACAAGAAACAAGAAAAAATATACAAATCATTATTTTATCAGACTGCGCAGCAACACTTGTTGCAGGCATTACACTGTTTTGTTTGTTTGCTTTTTTTTTGATGAATTATCATGGAAAATTTTACCCAAGTGCTTAAAGCTCAGCGCATTTTCAGAATAAAAACACTATGTACAATATATTCTGAACACTCCACGAATTAGCAAATAAAAAAACGAAAGGTCCAGTAATTTCATTTCTTGAAATATCTATGACAAAGGCATATCTTTTCAGTGCATTATATCACCGTAGGTCACGTTCGAAACTGGCAAAAATGCAGCTTGAGGACTGTTTACAGGATAAGAGCACGTGTATTCTGTCCTCATCATTGATGGCGTCGAGGGCTGCATGCCACGTAATCGTCCCATCAGCCATTTTATTTCTCTGTGTCAGTCATACTCTGATTACAAACATGCATCCTTCCTTGGACATAAAATGTTACAGCTTTAGCCTGAAGCAAAAAAAGTTCTTGTACGGTGACCGAAAGTCAAATAAGATTTTTTAAAAGGGAATTGAAATTGAAAATAAAGACAGCAGACCTTCTTCTAACAAATTAGTAACATTTAACCATTAAATTGTTACAACAGCTTCATCGTTAATTCCTTTGAAATAAACTTCAATTTAGACAGGAAATTGTTTGAGCTTCAGAAAATGTAAAAATAGTAAATTAAAAATTCAATGGCAAGAACTTTTACTAAAATTTAAGGCATGTGGTCATATTAGTTATTAAGTTTAAAAGCAATGGTTAAATCTGTTTACTATTCAGGGGTCAAAGTAGGTATCTTTGTCCCAATACGTTCTGAAAATATCTTTGACCGTATGATAACCCAAAATAAGGAATAAGAAAAAAACCTGAAATAAAAGAAAGGTTGAGATAGGTACTGGAATGAAATTTGGAATGACCTCGAAAACATGAAATAAAAGATTGCGCTAGTATAATGCAGACGAAATACTGACTTGATAATCAAAATAAACACTCAACAGAACTAGACTTGCAATGAGGACGTGAACCGTTTCCACTATGGCAATGGAGGTAAAACAACGGCTTTGGTATAAGTAGACGAGAAGTTTTCATTTACATTAGGCTATAAGGCTACACACAGTGTAACCAAAGCCTTACCAACAGGATGTGTTTGCCCTGGCATAATAGTATGCATAAGTACACATTGTAAGACTCTGAGATAAAGGAGATTATGATAGCAGCAGAATCAAGCAGATAAAAACGCAGTAAAAAAAAAACAACATGGACGAGCGGAGACCAGGCTGTATACATGCGTTTCATTCTAAACTAACTTGACGTGGTTCTGTAGTTATGACTTTTCAGAAATATGTGTTTTCCGCTATATTTGATTAATTGCCATTACGGAGACTGTTACCGTTGTTTATACAATGGTAATATGTTTTTGTGCTGCCTTGTTTTTAATACGACGAGGATGCACACAAGCGAATACTTTCACGGAGACAGATATTCAACCCCCCCCCCCCCACACACACACACATGCCCCCACAAGTACAGAAACGCCTAGCAAAACAAATTTTAAATGAATTTGACTCTGATCTACGTCACGTCAAAAAGAAAGGTACGAAATACGTCCTGAGTGGGACGCAACTTGGCACTTAGCTTCAGTCGACCGCAGATTCACCAACGTGCAGTCTTCGGCAGAAAAGAGAAGAAATCAAGCAGTAGTCAAACATTCGTAGCCTACAGAGCGCAGTGGTCTCTCTAAAGCCTCCTTCTCGAATGGCAGGTGACGTCACTAGCGTACTAGGGTTTGTCTCCGGCAATAACAGCTCTGTGCCTTAAATACAGACATAATTAAGACAGTGTAGCAAAATGGAGAAACTGTCACATTAGTAAATAGCACAAAAAACAGATGGTTTTACAATGTAGCCACAAAAAATATTACATGACAGCGACATTTTCTTCTATTGAACACAGAAGTCTGGAATGCCCAATTGTAAAATCCTGCAAAGTCTGTTCCAACAACACAGTCTTTAACAGTCACTGCAACCACTTTTCGAAAACAAAACCTCACACGAAGAATAAGATCTTCCGTTGAAAGGGGGAGTGGTGAGATCCGAAATTGCGAATGAGTACCCGAATTATAAAAAAGAACACAGGTCTTAAGAATATCTTTATGCCTGCAAAGTTTCAAAAGAATTGTTACAAAGTAAGTATATTTTTAGAACCGCTGTTTCAACGTTCCCAGTATTTCGTAAGCCACAGTAGTCAATATTTCTTGGAATGAAAGAGTCATTGTGTTAACATTCCTCGTTCCTCAGCATCGTTTGCGTGACGTCATATGTGGGGTTTTCGATTCCGGAATCAAAGGTCACGCTGTCTCCTCCTCGAGGGAAGATGACCTTTGGGTAGGTTCCAGAGCTTTCTTCTGTCAGCTTCGAATGAGGAATAGTGTAGCCATGACGCCTGTTTTTGAGAAGAAAAATGTTGAGTTAAGCTCACCTCACATTGAAGATTAAGATAACACATGCATATGGTCAAGTTAGAGTGGGATAGAAAAGATTACGTTTAGTACTATAGCATAATTATGGTAACAACAGAAATGGCTGACAATGTTCTTCACACGATAATGGTAATATTTTTGTGGCTGACAATGTTCTTCACACAATAATGGTACTAACTTTGTGGCCTTTCCTTTTGTTATATGACGACTTATAATGGACGGGCCGCTTACGCGAGGATCAATTATTATTGTTATTGTCATTTTGTCAACTTTTGTTATTGTCATTTTGTCAACTATTGTTATTGTCGTTTTGTCAACCAGTGTTATTGTCATTTTGTCAGCTATTGTTATTGTCATGTTGTCAATCTTCTCCTCACCGTTTGGACATTTAACCCTCTCAGCTCTTTCAACCCCAGAATTACAGTGCAGACATCGCACACTCATAATTATCTCGTCTGGATCTTCGCGCTGCACTCCGCCGGGCTAGTCTCGAATCAAATGCTAATTGTGAATAAATGAAGTAGGCTTTACAGTTTTGCTGTAACGATTTTGTTGAGAAATATGTAGTGGTTTCTGATGTGTTCTTATTTTAAATATATATAGCAAATATATATTGTTACACCATGGTTAAGAAAGCATTAGCACAAATTATCATCGAGTTTTTTTCTCATTTTTCTTTCCGGGTGTAGAACAAAACAAATGGGCATGCACTGTGTGACCGATATAGAGTGCATGTGAACTGAGACTTATTTAGTGTGCATGTCAAAGATAGCGTCCTCAAAACTGCTTAGACTTCACAGTGGTAGCAAACAACAATCACGCCCTCTTATTTTCATCCTGCAAATAATTGTCGCGTTGTGGTCTCTACTTTATATTTCGTTAGATTCATTCAACACAATTGTTCCTAGTTATTGTCTAGTTATATTTTTTATAGCATCCAGCACAATGGTCAGTAACTGTTTTGAGGAAAAACTAAGGGAAAGCATCCACAGCTCTCCCTAGAAAAGCAACATCTATCAGCCTCTTCATCTTTGTTCACCTTACCTCTTGCAGAGCAGGAACGCTGAAACCGCAGCAGCCACCAGACGAGAAACCTTTACGATTGCCACTGCACAATTGTCACTAGTTATTGTCTAGTTATATACCAATCCAACCCAATTGTCACTAGTTATTGCCTATTTGTTACATCAAGCCAACACAATTGTGCTTTATCCTTCCATAATCATGCGCCTAGTGTTGTGATAATAATAATAATAAATAATGATTTTTATAGCGCATATACAAACTCATAGAGAGCATGCTCTTAGCGCTTAAAACGGGGAAGAGACGTGAACTAAATGGATAGAAAACGAGGGATGGAAGAATAAACGACAGTACTGACGACAAACTGAAAACAAAGATGGAAAACACAAAATGGCACCAAGTAACAGGAACAGAGAATATAGTGATTCTGCAGAGAAAGATGGGGAGAAAAGTAGCAAGAGCAGAAGGACGAGCATTGTGTGGACTGTGTTAGGAGTAATGCTCAAGGAAGAGGTGCGTGTTCAGTGCAGATTTGAAGGATTCAGTTGTAGGAAGGTGGCGGATATGGAAAGGAAGAGAGTTCCATTGTTTTGCTGCACAGTAGCCAAAAATCCTGTGATCATATGTTGTTTTTCTGGTGACAGGAACAGTTAGGATATGGTAATCAGACAAAGAGCATAGTTGTCTGGCCGGAACGTAATGGAAGAGAAGTTCAGAGGAATAAGATTGGAGCCTGCAAACACAGCACAGACAGTTTCTACTGAATGCGACAACGGATGGGTAGTCAGTGTAGAAAACTAAGGAGAGGAGTGACATGGTCCCGTTTTGTGGCTCTAAGCACCAGACGTTCAGTGGAGTTCTGTACTTTCTGGAGTCTCTGAATGAGGTATGAGGGGCAGCCTGCCAGCAAGGAGTTGCAGTAGTCGTCGAGAAAGAACAAACGCACAGACAAGAGTGTTGGTAGCGCGTGCAGTCTTAACGACGTTGCAAATTTAGCTTTAAACTGCATCTGAATTAAGTTTAATAAAATATACAGCACGTACTTTCGAAGAAAAAAAAACTAAGCATTTACCATCCCCCTAATAAAATCAGCATCTATCACCTTTATCTTTGTTAACTTTACCTCTTGTAGATTACGAACGCTATCACCACAGCGGCCACCAGAAGAGCACCCAGTACGAGTGCCACTGCAACGATGGTACCCACGTTGGTTGCTAACACAGAAAAAGAAGTCAACGACTAAAAAAAATTCTAACAGCTACGTAACATAAAAATGATTCCGTTTTTGCTTTGAATGGACTGTTTCTGTTCATTCACGTCAAAGCTGGAGGGGGTAGGTGTCACAGTGTCTTCGTGTATTCTGTATAGTCCGAGTGAAACTTCCTTCAGTAGTTGACAGTAAACCCCAGGAATTGAAGCACAGACTTCCAGGCATGCTAACACAACACAGCTCCTACTACAGTGCTCAACGTTTGCGATGCCGGTATAAAGGGAATCGGGACCTCTTGTCAAAACCCAGGTATGACCCATCATGTTTAGAAACTTGTATATCTTGCCAACGAAACGGTATTTTCTCTTTGATTTTGGAAATACGAATTTAATAAGGAACAAAATCTACTCATCTGAAAAAGTATACACTTGGGTTATCCTTTATGAGCTGTTTAACGACAACGTATTTGAAAGGATGTTCCGTTTGCTAATTACAACTGTAATAGTTGTTTCTTTAAATTGTCAAAAACCTAGTCGGCGAGGACGCTGGCTGCACACGTACCCAGTGGTTTTTAGGTTTCGTGGTTGTCCAGCAGCCTTTCGATCACAAACCAAGACCAAATGTATCTTTTTTAGGAAAAAAGGACTGAACGAGGAGTTACTGTTCTTGTTTGTTTGCGGTTTTATGTTGTTTTTGTGTTTGTCTGTTTTGTATAAGTTTGCTTACTTGTTTATGCTGGTGGCCTGTTTATTGTTTGAGTTTTGTTGATTGTTTATCGCTTGTATCTTGTTAACGGGTTATTGTTTGTGTTTTGTTGTTTATTTTGTCGTTTGCTTTCTTTTGTTTGTGTTTTCCTTTGAGTTTTATTTTTTTTGTGTTTTGTAATGTTTATTTGTGGAGCAGCTGGAATACAGAATAAATTTAGTTACTGAGTTACCACTGGGCACACATAAACGTTACAGTTACATCAAGATTTTAAATAATACGTTTGTAACAGAACGGCCAGGACGTTTATTTGAAAAAGTCCACGCAATTAGCAGACATAGACTGTCAAACTCACGCGGACTATGGCTTTCGCCAGCGACGGGAGGCTTGTCGGTCTCCGCTGTCCTGGCGCTGGTGTTAAACACGGTCCTAGACGCTGACGTGATGTGCTCTGCACTGGTGGAAGATGTCGTCAGTGGATTTAAACTGCTTCCCGTTGACAGGTGCGAGTTAGTCTGTGAGCTAGGAAACGTCTCCTTGGTAACGGCTTTGTCAGATGTGTCAGAAGAGCTTGGTGAGCTCGGCGAAAGCTCTCTGGGGGTAGTGAAGAAAGTGTTCTGGGGATGGGAAGACGTACTGGACTCGGGTGACATGCCTGTAGAGGTTGGCACAGCTGTGTCTGAGGGCGTGGTACTCACATCTACTAAAGACGCCAAGAGCGAAGAAAGACCCAGGTGAGTACACAGAAGTCAGAACAAGCGCACTTATAGCCCTAGCTATACATCAGTTCTAAGTGTACGCGTACTTGTACACACACACACACACACACACACACACACACAAAATAACACGTTCTGTTTACATACACAAACACAATAGCGTCTACGTACATATACATAATTACATGTTTTGTGTACACGCACCTACAAAATTGCATTTTATGCGAGCATAAATAAACTACAATATTATGGTATGTGTCCATACATACACACACTTGTGAGCATATAAGTATATATATATATACATGCATGGAAATAGTGTATGATTGCCTATGTCCATACAACCCTTACAAGTGAGCATATATACATATTATGTACATACTCATTAAGTTTTATATACATAAATGAAAAATACAAACGTTTTACGTACATATGTAGGGGGAATATATACATAGATGTACTGATACATGTATTTCTATGCCTGTCGTGTGACATCAAACACACACGAACGCACGCACGCACGCGCACACCCCCCACCCACACACACAAGCATATGTAACCTGAAGATATTCATCCCTCCTTACGACTCACACCGAAAATCTTAAGAAACCTGATAGTTCCATATGCCAAATACCAAAACACCAAACACGCCTCGTCATCAGACGGTTATATTTATATACCTTCGATTCGTCCACGTTCACAACAATCAGAACTCAGTAGATGGATTACAGAATATTTCGGGAAAGAAGACTTAGCGAGTGACTTCAATGAATCTAAGTGTGAGGAACACTTTTTCAGAGAACATTGATCACCCTGATAAAGATGTTAATTATCACTCGTTTAATTTTGAGAGGAGAAGAGGGACATGAAGTTGTAGAATATTCTGCTGAGGTTTTACCTAGGAGTGTGCATGCTGACTAGAATGAAATAACACCTTTCTTCCGCTGCTGCGTGCTTGATGACAAGGTAAGGCACTAAAATCTTATCAATGTTAAAATCTATGCACTTTATGTGATTAAAAATGATGAAGCTTGATGGCACTCATCATCATGCAAAACTGAGTACAATTTAAACTATGAGAATTATTAGTTGCTAAGTTAAACCTCTTGGGGTCGCTAAAAACTTTGAACCCGTTTTTTTTTTCAAATCTGCCTCTACGGTACCTGCACACTTCAAACCTGTATAACTCAGTTTTGGGCCTGGAAGGATAATTCCGATACCAAAAGAACTTTCGAAACCTGTAAATTATAACAATATATATTTTTTGAGTTAAGATTCATTTTGTAGTGGCGTGTTATACATGGAAGAAAGAGCTGCCTGAGAAAATAAAGCTGTAAAGAGCACATATACAAGGCTGGGGAACAGAACTCACCTAAAACGCATCCTCCTCCAGGTGTCAACATGTAGTTATCGGAACACATGCAGCGCCGTTCGTTGTGGGGAAGAGGTATGCACAGGTGGGCACACGAGTTGTTCGTGCACACACTCACAGCTGTGGAGGGCAAGGAAATCATTAAAATGGAAACCTGAAGTAATAAAAGAAGTCTAAAGTTTTCCAGCTTGAGTTGCCAACCCTTCTTCAAAAACACAAGCTTCCTATTTTCAGGAAGATATTTCCCCCCAGTTTGTTAATTGTAAACCCCATTCCCACTACCACTAAGCTGCTGCAACGTCGCTTGGGGACATCGTATCTCTAAAACGCTTGAAGGACAAAATTTTTTAAAAACATCGCCTAAGAAGTCCTTGAGCCCTTACACCAATCCATTTATAAATTGTTTGCTACATAAAAAATTCAACTTCCTTTTTCAGGGATGAGTTATTATAACTAACGATTGAGGGATTTATGTCGGGGCTGATGTTGATACTGAGGATAAAAAGTGCAAACCTCTAAGTATTTCAGAGGAGTTGAAGCCACTGATTCCGTAAAGCTTTGTGAAATTTGCCGTGCTGTAAGGCATGATTTCTCCCCCAGACTTGTGCATCCTGGCCAGAGAGCTGCAATATCAAGTGAAGGGAGGGGAATAAAAGAGGGGGATAAAACTGCCTTCAAAATGGACATTCCACTCATACTTACTACCTGTGCCAAGGGTAGAGCAGTAACGCGGTATACCAAAACTATGTTTCCGTGGACTGTGTGGTCTTTGGAAAGTCATTCCACGTGTGTGAATGTATGTTCTTGTTCTTGCGTTTCTGAAGGAAAGTAGGGTTTTGAATAAATGACTACTCAAAAAGCATTGCAGCAGCTTACTTTCGGCGCCAGTCAGTGACGTAGAGGAAGTCTCCCATAACAAAAAGGCCGAAGTAGTGTGCAGAAGGCTCGATGACCATGGTGCGGTTGGTCTGCGTGTCAATGTTGTACATGTGGATGGAATTGGCCTGTGCGTCAGCCCAGTACAGCACGCGACCTGCCCAAACACCACCTCTCACTGTCTGTCCAACACCTATACCTTTTAATGCTACAATGTCCCACATCAACACATTGTAATAATAATAAACAGATTTATAAAGTGCATTTTCCACTATAGAGCAGACCTAATGCGCTTTACACAAAAATAAGATAGATATCACAAGTCCTATGTGTGCCATTGGTAGTCGAGAGAAATGTAAACGCAAACATACAGTATTAATTTATAATTGCATAAAACTATTATTAATAATAACCTCCATGTTCATGTGATATGTATTAATGTTTCAATTCAGTAAGTGCAAGGTGTTTAAAGTAACAGGAGTATGGTATACAAAACTATTATCTGATGTTTTATGTATTGGTGTTTAATGTTTGTGAGCGTAGTGATGCGTTTTCAACAAAATATTTTAGATCTTTCTTTGTAACACAACTTCCATTTAAATATTTTGCAGAAAGGAAGAGCCCTGCTGTCTTACGCCAAGCAAGCAGGTATGTTGACATCACAGCAACGCATCCGGTTCTGTAAACAGGTTGCACACGCAGAGAACGAATAGGGTGGCCGAGATGAGATTTGAACCTTCTGTGCCGTTCATACAATGCTAACTCATTTAAGTGCGTATGTCTTAATACTTAAATGCCCATAGTGTTTCGCAGAATAAAGAAAATGCAACGTCTCCAGCTATGGCGAAACACATGATTAGAACTGTAAACCGTGTTCTGCATTTAACAATAATAATAATAATGGAGTGAGCTTTCATATCACAAAATCCCAGCCAAAGCCAGGCTCTCTGCACTTTACAAACACAAAAACACAAGACAGACAAAATTCCTGGGGCTCTGTAAAGTTGATGGGAACGCCAGGTCGTTCTTCTGGCAGATAATATTTCTTGATCAATATGTTAATGAAAAAGATCTTCAGTCAATGAACTGGAGCAAAGTACATAAATAATAAACCTAAATCAAATCGTCAGGAGAATATCCAGTTGATCCCAAAGCAGTAATGGCAGTACAATACAATAATCAAATGCATGGCTGGCACTGATGAAGAGTCTATGCTAGGGACGTCTTGTGAAAATGAAGAAACTGTGATGGTTTTAGCCAGAAAGGATTAACGACGATGATAAAGCTGATACTAGCAGAAGAATAAATAATGAAAACACAGGCTAGTAAACAGCCAAAAACAATGCCGATAACGTCAGAAAAGTGGAGATTGGCAAAATAGGCACTAAAAGTATAACAAATATAAAAAATATAAAAAATTGCGGAATGCTGACCCATTTGTACGCATGAATAGCGGTGAATTAAGATCTTGAATGTGCGGATGATTGAAACAATTAATTAATTATAGACATATTTAAAAAAAAACTGAACAGATTTTCCCATTTTGAACCCCCACCCCACACTCCCAAGACAAAACAAAAGTGTTTAACGGAGATGGAGAGGTTACCTCTGACGTCAAGGGCGAGTCCGTTAGGCCAAGAGAGAGTTTTAAGGGAGATCACTGTCGTTATCCCGGTGCCATCCATACTAGCCGAGGCGATCCGAGGTTCTTTACCCCAATCCGACCAATAAATCTTCCTGCATCATTTACCAGAAATTTAGAAATTGAAACACAACCACACATTTTCACCATCTTTGCCACTTTTATAATCATCACCATTCTCCATTGCTCACATCATTATTACGTCATTCTCCATTTAACTGGTGCTCCTTAGATATCATGCCATGTTGTACTTATCGATTACTCTTTTACAAACACTTTCATGCCATGTTCTACTTCTCGATTATTTTACTACAAACACTTCCATGCCATGTTCTACTTCTCGATTACTGTACTACAAACACTAAGTTCTACGATTCATCACGGCACATCACAAGAGCATCAAGCTTACCCCTCAGTTGGCGACGCTACAATATCACGTGGCTCGTCAAGGCTGTTGTTAATAAGTGTCCTAAACTTTGAGATGTCGCGCGTGGACACAACTCCAATGATGTCATTGCCCGTGTCCGTGTAGAAGAGAAGCTGGTTGACGTAGTCCACAGCGATGCCATCACAAATGGATTCTGAAGCCAACAAAAGCACTAATAGACCTGCAGTTAATACAGATAAGACCCAAAGCTCGCATTTAGACCTTTTGGTAACTTAGAGACGGACACTCGAGGCATTAGACAAACTTCGACCACTCTGTTCAGACCAGCATGCTCATACATAGAGTCAGCAAAGACTAATTTTGATTTAAAAAAGCTTGGACTTCAAGACGCACTTTTCACTTAGGAAACTCGAAGCCACGAAAGTGCCACATCCTGCTTAAAAAAACCCACCAGAATCAAAATTGAGAAAAAAGTCACAAACAGATTGAGGGCTAAGAAAAAGCTTACTTTCTGAGAGCCTCTGCGCGACCTCTGTGTTGCGGGACTTGAGTTCCGTGCGGGCCAGGATGTGCGCCGTGTTGTCGGACCAGTACACGTGTGACGTCAGAGGGTCGAAATCGAGGGCGATGGGCTCGTGCTGTGTGGACAGCCCCAGAGCACTGATGCCACCGTTGCGCGTGTCGATCTGATAGATCTGCTTCTGCGCATCGTTGACGACCAGAAAGTTGTCGTCGACGAGCTCTGCGCGACGAAACAATTGTTGGAGATGAGCGGTAAAATGACTGCAATGACGCCGACTCAAATGTATGCATTCTATGATAGCAGAAACGGCTAAGAATGGACAACCATTTAGCGTATGAAATACTAACGGAAAGTTGTGCTTTTACAAACAATGCCTAGTTATTATTGCACTGACGACCAACTTAAAAGGCTAAAACTACAATTAACCGCTAGTAACTCCGCCTCCAGCTCCAGCCACAGGGTCGACCTTAGACAAACATGGCTTCTTGTCCAGCAAGTCTCTTGTCCATGACATGCAACTTTGCCAATTATTTTTATTCCTCGACACTGATGTCTTCCGGGCTGCCGCTGAGATGGACGAGTGTATAACATCCAGCGGCAGGATCGACCCAAAGCACATCAAGACAAAGATCGGTGACAGAAGACGACATTGGGTCAGACAAAAAGATACAAATCAGCCCCCTTTAAGCTGTTACTTGTTTGTTCTTAAGTCTTTAAGTGAATTGCACAGTCGGAGCTGCAAAAACATCGGATTTATTTTTTCTCCGTGATTGTCGCGTTCCAGACTTACAGTCAATAAGCTTGTTGCTTTTTCTCCCCGCGGTCTATTCACAGTCGCGATATGATTGGTCATGACGTCACTATAGAAGGCGGAGCGTCTAGCAGTTGTGTCTGCAAAAAGCTTTCTACCGACTATTGCCTGTAGCCTACCTGAGCTACAGCTGTAGTTATCCTTCGCCAGACTGTATCCAAGACCGCAGTGACAGGTGTAGAAGGTGTTGCCGTGCGGGAGACACAATTGCTGGCACTTGGCGTTCTCTTGTGTGCACACGGCTGTCAGAGAAACACACCAGTTCCATGACAAACAGCGATGGTACAGAATGAAGGTACACCTTCAAAAGTATATCTACCCGTCCTTACGTTTCTCCCTCAGCATGGTTGAGTGTGTCGCTAATTACCCAACCTTGACTCTCTCTGCTTTTCTTTCTTAATCTCCTCCCATCTATCTGTCTCTGTTTCTCTTTCTCTCTTTCTCTCACACACACAGACATACACACGCGCACTCACACACAAACACAAACACAAACACACACACACACACAAACACACACACACACACACACACACACACACACACACACACACACAAATGGTAAAGTGAATGAGGGGAAACGGAAAACAAAGTTGTTTGAGAACTGGTGTGCGAACCAAGATGCGCCCTCGTTCGATATCCACGTGGCGCTGCAATATTTCCCCAACCCGACCCAGCTGTCGACAATGGTAAATGAGTACTGACTCCATGGAGAGTTGGTGACGGTAACTCGGAGAGGAGCTAGCCAGTGTTAGTGTTAGCCCTCACTCAGTCTGGTTCTAAACAAAATGACGTCTCTAACACTTTACATCCCAATGACCTGAAAAAGGTTAAGGGTAGAGGGGACCTTTTTTGAAAAGAGAATGAGGATCTAAATTATTAATTTCCCTAGCTTTGAAGCAATGGGCACATTGTAGCTTCCCTTTGACTGCTGATTCAGCCAAACTTCTGTGTAGATGAAGTGGATGCACTGATTTCGCGGTAACAGAACCTGCTAAGGCCACAACGCAGCCATCTTTCCACTCGTGACAAATAAGCAGTCATGGGCAATGCACAGACTGACTGACCTACCTCCCAGCTTTAAAATAAAAAAGACTAAAGAAGTTCATGAAAGAAAATGCATGCAACGTTGACAGTTTATAAAAAAAAGTACGAAACTAAAGTAGCAGGGCATCCCAAATAAAGAGGCAGTCTAGTCTTACGAGTGGCAATAATTATGGTGGCAGTCGGCGTCAAGCAAAGCCTTTCAGAGTCTGTACATTAGTTTTAAATCAAATTAGGTAGGAAAAGAATGTGTCACAAAAAATGAACTCTGTTCCTCATAAATTAATATCTGTTTTCTCATAACTTAACATCGGCTTTCCCACAGAGGAACAACTTTCTCATAGATGAACATCCGTTGTAAGAAAAAAGATGTACAGAAGAAAGAAGAGCAAAGCCGGACAAGGAAGGACAGTAAGAAAACATATATTTTGAAAAAAAAATGACTGGGACGCTCACAATGAAGGTTCCAATCACACAAGCACAATTCCACAAAAATGATAAGGAAAAAAAGACAGCTAATTAGTCGAATAGTGGCACCAACCCATGGACGTCATTTTACAGGTCAGACAGACCGGTGGACGGGCATGTGGATAGACAGAGGGAAGAGGACTTTCCGCTTTTAGAAAATATTGAACTTGGCCGGGGGGGGGAAGAGGGGAAGATGAGATAGTGGCAAAAATTTCTGCAAACATTCGCCACAGGCATTTGGACAACAGGTGTTTCGTGAGCCTGCTTGCCTAACCCTAACCTCACGGACTTCCAGCATTAACTCACAGGAGAGCTTGGGCTGCGCCAGGGGGTCGAAGGTGATGATGTCGCTGGCGTCGCCATAGCTGGGGTGAATTATGCCGCGGACCTTGCGCTGCTTATCTAGGCGTGCAACGTGAATACCGTTCATGTCGCCCTTGTCTGTCCACAGCAACAGATCCTGACAACAAAAGCAACAGCAACAATAATATTAAGGACAGTTGCCAGTGGTTGGCGATGCCTGCACTAGGCCTAAGATTAGCGAAGATGACACTGCGAGGTTGGTCCTACAAAAGATATAGACTAACATAGCCACTTAGTTTTACTGCATGAATCATTTATATATCAATAAATATATGTCTTCATTTAGATGTTACGTTTGAAGAAAATGTAATTATGTGGTATTAAACTACTTTTTATTATTATGATGGATAATACATGTATTATTATGTTTTATATGTATACTTCATGCTATTTAGGTATCATTTGAAAGATTCTTTATTATATACTATTTGTTTCGTATAGCTTGCCTCGAGACATGAGCGTAAGACGTAAGCTCGGAGGCTGCTTTTTTTAGCATTTGTACTATATGTATCACTGATAATCATTCTAGTTTTGACAGCGTTAAAAACACTAGGATAATCATCCTACCAAATATTCTTACGCTAGCAACAAGAGAGAATGAACCAAAAGAAATGACATTGCTTAAACTGAAGTTCATTTGCAAAAGTAATTACGGTAGAACAAGAAAAAAAATCTCAAAATGATACAGTCAAAAAGAGCACTCTGATCTGAATCACAAATAGAAACAATAACGGAAGACACTATATTTAAATTTGTTTCTTCCAATGAAAACTGCAGCAGTTTTATGAAAGTGAGAAGCGAAGGATATACCGAATAGTACAGGGTGGTATTGCAGGAGGCAGGCCCCTTCTGAGTGACCCGCCCTGAACAACTGACATATGATTGAAATTCTTTTATACAAGTCACTAAGATGTGAGTGCTGCAGTTTCATTATGCAGACCTTAAAAAGACTGATTCCGTAGAAGCCAACATTTTTCATCGTGAAGAAGATAGTTGCTGTGTTGGTGTTCAGATCAAGGCGTCGCACATGGTTCAGCTTAGAATCTGCCCAGTACAACCTGAAAACGATATCACAAAACATCACAAAACTCGTGCTGTCAGTCAGCAAAACATCGACAAGGGAAGGTGACAAAGTTGTTTCTTTTGTCATCAGACCTCTTGCAGCATTTTGTACATTTTCTAAGATGTTGTTAATATCACAGAATCGCAACATACCTTTATTTGAGACTGTACATATGACTCACTCACTCACCTACTCCACTCACTCGCTCACACGCATTGCTTTAGCACCCTCACCCCCACAGATGCATGCTGAAGAAAATATATTGGGACAAATTAGGTGAGGTAAAGAGCGAGACACGTTCAAAGAGACCTACATATCTGTTTGGTAGTCGATAAAAAGATGGTTAGGCTGCCCGAGGTTTTCTTGCATGATGTTTTCCCGCTGTGTGCCGTCCATATTTGCTTTCTCTATCTTTGGAGGCAAGAAAGAGTCTTCATCGCCGATATCTGTCCAGTAGATTGTCCTATGGGTGAAAAGGATTTGGTTTTTAATAATTCTTAGTAACTGATCTTGTGCGTGATTGAGAGCATCTATGTTAGCTCATGAAATATCAATGGTCGTATTTCAAATGATTCTTTATCGATTAAAAAAAAAGATTTTGGTAAGTACTTTTTGCTACCTTTTAAAAATTTTATATACATTTTACAAAGTTGCGTTTGAGTGTTGTTCGGTATTAAGTTGCCATTTCTGATCGCAGAAAGTTTAAATGTTTTTGTTTGTTTTTTTACCAGGATATCTTTACATTCAGATTCTGTATGGTTTAGGATTTGATTGCTGCAATAAAACTGGCAGTCATTCAAAGAAATGTCAGTATCTAAAGCAAAATGAGTGCGACTTTCCACTCGTACCCTTTGGACGGGTGGACTGCGATACCCAGGGGGCTGCCCAGGTCTTCGTCAATAAGCACCCGCTGGTAGGCGCCGTCCTTGCGTGCCACTTTGATGACGCTGTTGGTACTGTCGGTCCAGAACAAGTTGCCCATTACCCAATCCAGCGCCAAACCTGCGAGAGTAAATTAGACCTCAAAAGGACTAAAAGAAACCCTTCCTGATGTTATTAGATTACAACCAGAATAGCTTTTCTTTGCACCTACCCCTAACTCATCTTCTCTCATACACAGGTATGCACTTCTATGTGTAGAGATTTCGGTACATATCCCTTCGAAGTCGATTTTTAAACTGACCATATTTATAAGTAGATTACGTTCACGTTGTATAATTAGCCGAGCTTGATCAGATACACCATTGCGGGAACTAACACCTTATAGCAATCGAGTATAAATCAGCCAATCTCTCGTTCTCTCTCCTGCCCCTGACCACTGCCAACAAAACGATGCTGTTACAAAAGGGGAGACAATGAAGAGAGATAATACACCTCTGGCCGTATACTTCGTGGGCTTTGGGTTGTACCGGGAACCCACTTCAGTCAGGAAAAAGACAAATGTGCAGACAGCATTATAGCCCTCTGATTTTCTTACTTTTCTTGCATTGCTTTACTGAAGTGCATATATGTGTGTCTGTGAAAAAGTGGGTTGGCCGCCAATGACTGCACAAAATTAATTTATATACATCTTATAAGTTTCGTAAAATCTAGCATGGTCAGTACATGAAACTGTTGTAAAACTGTGTTCTGGAATCTTTAAAGTCACGGAGTTCTTTAAACCATGAAAGACCCTCTTGTTCACCGTCGTAATCAATGTATGAAGTACGTCGGAGCTGTGACCGTCAGACCACGAAAGAGGAAAGGGCAAACATTTTAAATAGTTTTCCTGAACCCTGAAAAGCCTGCCGATCCTTAGTGGGTAACACTTCTAGCAGCGGTGTGAAACTTTGTCAGCAGATTGGGATGTCAGGACTCTGAATGTGTTTAACTAAGAAGTCATCCCCCATCCACTCTCTGATGGACAAAGTCTGGGTTTTACCGTTGACCGTTCCAGTTCCGCCTGCCACAATCTTTGCCTTGGCCCCTGTTTCCAGTGGTATAGCGGAAATAGTGTTAGTGTAGTTGCTGGAGTAGTATAACATGTTTTCGGCGCCGTCGAAGGTCAAGGCCAGGTAGCCATAGCGTTCAGCCAGGAAGCACTGTGAGGTCAAGGTCACGTTGTCCAAGGACATGTCGGGCATGTTGGCCGGGTACTGGCAAATGGCTTCTCCGATAGCGTACAGGTGGGAAGGATGGACGAAATGTTTGGTGACTGAAAAGAAAATCACGCGTAAAAATTAAAATGTTTGGCGACTGAAATAAAAATCACGCCAAAAAGGAAAATAAGTGTGGACGAAAGAAATGTTTATAGATACAGTGACGTAAACTGAAATGAGTTTATTGACAGTGAATTCAGCTATAGATATGTTTATTGTAATAGCGACGTATACAAAAGAAATGCTTGTCATGGTGATTTGTCATACTAGTCCTGTTAAACGAAGTGCTTTTTGTTAATCTGTCAGTGGTCTTGCTGGTTGTCATAGCTCCCTCCCTCACCCCCAAGGTAGCCTCTAAGGCGAAGACATGATGATAAGAAGGACAGAGTAAATGTTTCCCTTCACATTTTCCATTGGGCCTAATTAGAAGAAAATATACATCAAATATTTTTCGAAGAGTTACCATCGTAAATGTGTACGAAAGTGTGTATCAAAACGATAGCCATTTTCTCCAGGTCTTTACTTTTGGCATAAGTCGTTAGCTAAAACTGTTAAATCTAACTTACGGTTGCAGCCTTTATTGTCCGGCATCAAGACATAACCTTCTCCACAGATGCACTTGGGGCCTGTTAACGGGTCATCCACACACATGTGTTCGCACTTTTCTGCATCGCACGCACCTGGGACAAGAGGATATTTCAGTAAACAAAGACAGCAAATGGGCTAACTTTGAATAAACAAATTAAGTTCAGGGTTAAAAACCAGAGAGGTATGTACGAATTACAGTATGCAATTAAACCAAGAACGAAAGGAGTTTGAAATGAAATTTGCTGTTAAGAGAGCTTAGAGAAAAAAGACGCATGACTAAACAGCAAACACATTGTATATTTAATTCGCCACTCACTGCTGTTGCCCTCTTGTTGACTTTCATCGTACATGATGATACTGTTGGGTACGTTACCCAGTGTGAAGCTGACAGGGGGAGTGTGCCCTTCCTGAGTGTAAATCCTGAGTATGCCGTTTGTTTGTTCCGTCACGAAGATAAAGTTCTACAACACGAGGGGAGACACATAAAGTTTGTGACAATCATTCTCCGTAACAGAAAAACAGAGATTTTTTTAAGTGACAGCTATTATCATCAACGCAGACAAACAACACAGTTTAAAAAAACACACACACGCAGCAAGGCTTTTTGTTCTCTACAAAACAGATAGGTAAGACAGATATGTCTCTTTCATTTTCATTAATATTTTTGTAGTCACACTTCAGATTACAAACTACTCGTGAAAAAAGCTTTGTGTTAGTAGTACGCCATCAAAGTAAGCAACTAATATATATGAACATTGGTTGGTTGATGGTTTATTAAATAAAAAGGTGCTATCATTTAAGAGAAGCATCTTTAAAAGTATGGTTTAAGTCAAGTGCAAGAAAAGAGCAGTGTGGCAGAAGCCTTAGCAATTTTCAACTGGCGTGTTTTAAGTCTTCACGATCTAGTGGTCGGACCACCTTTGCGTACCTTGTGAACTGCGATACCGTAATAGTTGGTCCCGTGGTCCAGTCTGTAAACATCACGCATCCTTCCATTCAGCGAGGCACTCTCCACAGTGTCCTTACCGCTGTCCACCCAGAAGATGCGATCTCGCAACAGATCTAAGGCTAGACCTCTCGGGTGCACAAGACTCGTCTCAATAATGGACCGTCTGTTGTTGCCAAGGAGATCGCAGACTTCAATACGTGGCCTTATGCCCCAGTCGGAGAAGAACAGATACCTGGAAATGTTATATCGATCAGTGCTTGAGTGAGTGTGAGTCAGTGTGAGTCAGTCAAACAGTCAGTCTGTTGTCCCTTGACCAGCACCTGTCGTTGCGGGGAACACATGGATAGACTCGGCAGCTGACAGGGCCCGCCACTCTTGCCTATTTTGGGCAATGGCGAGCAGGTCCTGTACAGGACGACCAGTCTTTAACGATTGTAAGCCAGTGCTTTCTCTGGCCACCGAGGCGTCGGCTACCCTTCAAGATGCCTTGGAGGATAGTCTTCGACAAGGTGTCGTCGTGCCGGGTCACATGACCAAAGAAGACCAGTTTACGTAGCTTGAATGTTGATAGTAGAGACTTCTGGTGTCCTACGAGTGTAGTAACTTAGTTTCGTAGGAAGTCGTTTGTTCTATGTTCTTTGTATGACATCCGGAGCAGCCTCCTCAAGCACTTGAATGCCTGAATTCTCCTTTACGTATCGGGGAGCAGAGTCCAGGTGTCACATCCGTAGAGCAGGATCGGCATTACAGGGATTTTTTTTACAGCCTATACTTGGTAGTGAGCCTTATCTTATGGCTATGCCAGATCCTATTTAACCTATCCATTGCCGCTGTTATTGTTGCGATCCTGATGCGGATATCTGGCGTGGAGCTGCCGTCCTTATAGAGGGTGGCTCCCAAGTACTTGAAGCTGCTTACCTCTTCAAGCTGCAACACGTTTATATAGATATCTGCTTTGCCGTTGCCATTGATCATAATTTTGCTCCTTTCAGTGCTGGTCTCCTTTTCATATTCATTTGAACTGTTTGCCACTCTGGTGGTTAGGTCTTGCAGTTCTTTTTTAGTTCCTGCTAACAGATTTATGTCGTCTGCAAATCATAGGCTGCAGATCGGTCTGCCACCAATGAAAATGGAAGTATGATGGTCGTGGAAAGCTTCGAGCATGATGTTCTGGAAAAAGATATTAAACAGCACAGGTGATAGGGAACATCCTTGACGTACGCCTTTTGTGGTGGGAAAATAGGCTACTACAGTGGTACCTTGAGATACAAGTTTCATTAATTCCGTGACCGAGCTCGTGACTCAATCAGCTCGTATCTCAAACGAATTATTACCATTTAAAATCACTGAAACAGAATTAATCCGTTTCAGCCCGAGTGGATGTCAGTACTCTTCTTGAAATTGTCGAACCAGTCGTGATTTGCCTTAAGCGTATCTTCTGCTGCCTCTTCTGAAGTCGATGCTTCTTTCTTCTTCAGGTCGATGTAAACGCTGTTTGCCTTTTCGCATATAAACGTCTCCGTCACCGCATCTTCTGTCAGCTCTTTCTCTTTCACCCACAACAGCAAAAGCTTCTTCATTTCTTCATGGATATTTGTCCTCAACTGGGCCAGAATTTTAAGATAAGGCAATACTTTATGTGTCCCGGAGGGCAATTTAGTGGCAGCTCGATAACAAAAACAAAAACAAAAACCACATTCGTATGCACCAAACAGACTTTTACATTCATGTTTCATTCATTCGCACAGCACCATTCAAAAGACGCACGGCCGAAACAACGAATGATAGCATGCAGGCACACAAAATCGGCAGCCAGATGGGAGCTGGACAAATTCTCTCGACAGCACATGCCTGTCATCACGAAGGATTGAGACACTTTCAGAAATGTCTGCCTTTTATAGTCTGAAAAGCACTCTGAGCTGTCCCAATGACTTTTGAGCAGGTGGATACCACACGATGTAGGCTGTTTTTGTCATTCACCGATAAGCTGTTGTAGAAACAGATAAACGAGAAAGACAGCACGCTCTCTGTATGCGATCTATAAAAAAGCTGAAGAAATTGGTGGGAGACAGAGAAAGACTTCAGCTTCCAGAGAAGGAAGAGGCGCTACTGAGCCTTCTTCACGACAGCTTGGGTGTTGGCATCCCAGCAAAGTCGCCTGTCGTAGGTGGTGCCCAGGTATTTAAAAACAGGAACAATTTCCACCTCCTTGTCGTGGATGACACTTACGGGACTTGGTGGAAAATTCCGACGGAAATCAAAGACCATCTCTTTGGTCTTACTCACATTAAGTTCTAAGAAATTGTTATCGCACCAGGCAATAAACTTATCCAAAGCTACACCGTAGGTATCTTCCGCCCCGCTAAGGAGAGACAGCAGTGTCGTGTCATCAGAGAATGTGACGAGATATTGACCCTCATGGTTACTACGACAACTGTCGGTATAGAAAATAAACAGAAGCGGGGGTAAAACACAGCCTTGAGGTGATCCGGTGCACGTTGTGATTAAGCCGGAAAATGTGCCATTGACAAGTACTCGCTGCTGCCTGTCAACCAAAAGGTGAATGATCCATGACACTAGCTGATGGTCAAAGTAAAACTCATCGAGGACTCTTCTAGCTAGGATATGTTGTTGAATGGTGTTGAAGCCTGATGAGTTCCTTTCGCTGGATTTGCACCTTTGATGGCATCCTTTTATTTAAGGATGGTGCAAATTCTGGATGTACAACGGTCGTACATCTCGGCTAGATCTATCACTCGTACACCACGCTCATGTTTTTCTATTACTTCTTGCTTTATTTCTATCGCCATCATCTTCTTCTTCTTCTCATCACTGTCCTTTTACCTCACTTTCTTTGGCTTCATCGTAGCACACACAAAAGTTAGTTAAACTGCAAAAATGATGCAAAAACGAGTTCAACGCACGAGATACGACTGTGGGTAACACGCGAGAAAGAACGAGACGATGCCGTGACGATCCCGTGATGCTGCGATCCGAGCGCCCGACGCGGCAACTTCCCGAATTACGGGTCGACTTCCCGAATGGCCGCCGGCTCGTATCTCGGAATTCAGCTCAGATCTCAAACAGAAAAGTGACTCGAGTCACAGCTCGTATCTCAAGGCTCGTATGCCGAGCAGCTCGTATTTCAAGGCACCACTGTATTTGGTTGAGCTATTGTATAGCGCTTCGATGGCTTGAAAAAGGCCTTCTTCGTTGTTGAATTTGCATACCACATGATGCAGCTCCTCGTGCTGGACTCTGTCAAATGCCTCTTTGAAGCCAATGAAGCTGTGGTAGAGGTTTTGCTGATAATTGAGGAGCATTGCTTTCTGTGAGAAGGTGGTCATTGCTGTCTTTGATGACCGAGGTCTTGTGCTGATCTTTCTTAGTAAGGATTCTTAGTAGTTGGTAGGCATTCTGCTGTCACCTCGTGCCATTCCATCCTGTATGTCCCGCCAATGGCTCTCGATCTAGTTCTCCCTAGCTGCCTTCATCCCTTTCTTGATGACACTTCTTTGTATTTGGGCTTGCTTTTCTTTTCTCTTTTCAATGGCCTCCTTCGGGATGTAGGATGTCATTCGTGCCCCATGGCTGTTTCTTATTTTTAGGTCACCCTACACGGCCTAGAGTATCCTGGGCTGTTGACAGTAGCAACTCTTGTTTTCAGCGAGGGTGTCTACATCACATTTCACCAGGTTCAGCGCGGCAATTTTTGCTCCAACTGTGTCCTTGAAGACTTCTGCAACATTTGGTTCTTGCAGTTTCTCTAAAATCAAAGCGAATATTGGGGGTGTTTGAGAGTCGCTTTGCTTTCAGCTTCAGCTTTAGGTTCGTTAGAACAAGGTCACGGTCGCTACCTATGTCAGCGCCTAGGTACGTTCTTGTTGATGCTGTATTTGAAGCGTCTCGGCAGTCGGATATAGTCAATTTAATTGTGGACCAGTAGATCGTGGATCAGTAAGAATCAAACCAAGAACGCTATTTTGTAGATTAGATTTTTACATGTTTTCATCAGCAGCGAAAGGACAGTGATATATAGATTTTATTACACAGATGAACAGTCTATCTTGCTTTCACATACTCGGTGCAGATCAGTACATCACACATAACAGCTCCATGCAAAGTTGAAGGCACTAGGCTAGTAATACATAAAAAAGCAAGCTAGCATCAACACATTTACAATATGGATATGCATCTTGTGTGTATATAATTATATATATATATATATAATTTGTTAAGCCCCCTTCCTCATTTTGTTCTTTGCACTGGAAAAGAAACGTGTACCTCAAAGTTTATCTGTTTGCTGAGAGTGGAGTTGACAGGGAAAAATAATAGCATAGTTTTTGGACTGTCATGTTTTGTAAAAATAGCTTTGTGCTGTCTTAACTCTTTACATTTCACAGCCTCTTGCTCATCTCCCAAGTGAACGAGGTTTACCTGCTGTGCGTCTCTAATTCAAACATTTTAAGAGTCGTCATCGCTACTCCAAAACGAAGAGTTAAATATATCTCAGCAAAAATTTGATTTTTAAATCTGAATCTAAAGATAAAAGACATACAGTAAGAGAATAATACTCACATAATGTTTGAAAGATTTTATTATATTTTACAAAAAGCAGGTGCAACTCATGACCTTTAAATCTTTCAGAACTCCAAAACAATTTGTTAATTAAAATATTAAGCATCATAAAAAAAAATTTTCTGGAGTCAGCCATTACATCAAACAGACGATGTGGGTGGTAAATACATACCCCTTCTTGGGATACACAACCAAGCCGTGAGGGTTATCTAAGCCCTCCTGCACCAAGATGCGGTAGATCTGGTCTTGGCTACCCGACTTCCGTAAGGGTGCCATCATGATCCAGTTGTAGATGCCATCTGACCAGTACACGTTGCTGGATACCCAGTCGACGGCCAGCCCCAGCACCTCCGAGGATGTACCCGTGTACACGTCCACTGTCTCCGTCGACCTGCAACGTGCGTTTGTATTATTCATCACGCCTAGTGGACTCTGCGGATTTCCCTCCTTAACACTCTTGATACGAGTATATGGTTCATGTAGCATCAAGACTTTGGAGCCAACAAAGTGCTGTGTATGTTACTTGTCTAAATTTAGAAGTTTAATATTGACCCCATGTGTTCACGTGTTTAAAACCACAAACTATGTCTCTGAGTTGAAAATCGTTCTCATGTACTATACTGTACGTGAGAAAATTGTCTTTTAACGTATCATTATAAGGTTTGTTTGCTTTAAGAGCTTCTGTCTATTATTTTGGTTTGCGTATCCAATCAACTGTGTGCATAAGCTGAGGGAGTATAAAAACACAATATTCAAACCACCAGTGGCTTGCTTGTGTCATGGTCTAAGTTCTAAAGTATTCTAGAATTATTAAAGACTATTACATATCACTCAACTAGAATAAATAACAAAATAACACTGTCTTGTGTTTTTATTATTTTTCCTAATTTCAATTAATTTTTGTTTACTAATAATGGTTTGAAAGAACTGTGTCAACAGTGAAGATTTTGCGTGGTTTCTTACAATTCTTCTTAGGCATTTTATGCATACAGACATTTTATACACACACGCGCGCGCACGCACACATACACACAGAGCAGAGAGAGGCAGAGGCTATGTGGGGACAGGTTCATGCAAAATCTGTTCCAAATGATTTTTGATTCTCTGGCTGTGGTTATTTTGGAGTTATCAGTATTGTTGGTCGTGGTGTACTTTTGTTTCTGTTGCTGGTGATGGTGGTGGGGGTGGCTTCCTTAGCGCAGAATTCCAGCAAAAGAACCTGTTCTTCCCACGTTGAAAGGAATATAAACTAACCCCAGTTATACTACGCTAATGAAGAAAAGAAACTAGTATGGATGCAAAGAGAGAGAGAGAGAGCAAAAACTAAAGAGGTTATACGAACCCATTCAAGTACAAGCCCTGAATCTTTTTGTTCATAGCCTCGCTCCACACAAGCATCTGTTTCCTGTAGTCAAAGCCCAGGGCCTTGAACTCCCATCCGATGTGCGGGGCACTAATCTGTTTGACACTCGGCATTCGGTTGGTGACCCACACGTCGGGGTCCCCTTCTATGCCCACCAGGCGAGACACCACTAGCTGCAGGGACGGAGTTTGAGCCCAGATCAAGTTCGACTCGTGTCGAACTGCAACAAACATCATTCAACCCCAAATCTACATAAGCATAAGCCAGGCGGTGCAACAATTTATTGTACTAAAGCAAAAAACTGATAATGTGTCATCACTGAACAATAGTTTCTTTAAAATAAGGTAGTACACACATAGAGAAGTGGTTTTGTTTCATTAAGGCAGATCACTTGATCCTTTGACTTTCTCGTACAGTAACGGAAGCTTTTGCAAAAATTATGAAACCCTTAACTGGCCTGAACTTGTACTGTAAGTGGCTTTCATTTAGAACTAGTGCAGCCGTCCTGTTGCTTAGCTGGAGGACAGATACCAGTAAACAGAGATAAAAAAAATTAGATATTGACAAAATAGCCTGCAAGAGTGCACTTGTTAAATATATTTATTTCTGTAGATATACAAATACCAGACCCAAAACCTACAGGCTATACATAAATATAAAAATACATTAATCTAAATGATATTTATATCTAAAAGGTGGGATAGCCTAGGGGCAATAAGGACAGTGACGGTGAGGGATTCATCGTGTCTAGGACACGGGAAGAGAAGTTGAAACCCAACCTAATCTTTCCACCTACATTACCTCCCCTAAAACTCAGGTACCTGTTCTTGATGAGCAGCTGCTGGGTAGACAGGGTTGGGGAACACGTTTACTATTGACATCTTCGATAAATCCTCATCTTTCTGATCTGTGGTCGTGCGCTATAGCCACCACGCTACAGTGTCTCTCATGTATGTGTGTATGAGTATGTATGATACGTGTGTATGTACATATGTTGATGTGTGTATATATGTATATATGTTTCTTGAAATCTGTTGACAGTGCGTCTAGAACTTCCGGTCACTTTGGACTAACTTTGGACTTCGGGATTGCCGAAGAGAGAACATTAACAGTAAATTTGTTTGTGTAGAATTAAAAGAGTACTTATAAAAAAAATCACTGCGTTCTGAAAATTGTGGAACGTTATAAGGTCTCTGCATTTTATTCCTAGTTCTTTTCAACTCGTTAAAATTTAAAGACAGCGCCAAGTGGTAAGCTTGTGTAAATCAGTCAAAAGTTTCCGGTACTTCCTAGTTCCGCATGACCAGCCAACCGCAGCTGTGTGCAGGAGCAGAAAAGGAGTGAGTCAAAGGCTGAAGTAGGATGGTGGTGCGTAAATGGCTGGACACCTCACCCGAGGTGCGCGCCGTCTAGCGCTTGAACCCCAAGGGCAAAACCCTCACCGGAAACGCCATTCGAGCAGGCTGACCTATTTTCTTCATGGCGGTTTTCGCGCACTACAGGGCAACTGCTTGGTGATTCTGGATCTTTCTTTCAAACACTAGGGAAATGGGCGAGCAAAATGAGGTAATCTGTCAAGGAGATTCTGGCTTTGAAATAATACAAGGTTGAGAGAGATAACAATGGGTTGGTGGAGAATGGGGGGTGGGATGGTCGATGTTCAGGTTGTCTTTGACGTCAAAGGCGATGCTGTTGAGGAGAATGACGTAATAATTTAAAGCTACGTGCGTTTTTCTCTTAGGTACAAAGTAGATTTCCGAGGAGGGAAATTCATTTCATGCTGTTAACCAAAAATACGCGTGCAGTCTAGAACACACTGTGTTACAAAATATATTTACAATATAACCAGCTTGATGAAGCTTCTTCGGATTTCTAAATGGGCCCTAAGCATTGTTTAAAGCCTTTAATAGATTGGATGGACAGATAGCCAAAAAAAGCAAAACAAAAACTGGGAAACATTGATAGCGTCGACTGGTGGCATGACTACTGTATCTAGCCTCGCTGTGGCTGGCCTTTCAGTACGCTACTTCCGATCCCATTTCCGAAACTCTAGAAGACTTATTAAGTGTAGGCGTGATGGGAGAGACACGCCCTTGCGGGTCAGAATAGCTGATAATATGAAATGCATGGTGATCCATTGCTAAGAACTTTAAATGGAAGTCATCTAGATCAGATTTTACTGATAAACGCTTATCGCGTGGTGATCCACTATTTAAGATCACGTGAGTTCTAAGCTGGGTTTTTCTCGCGAAATTAACAGGAAATACATTCAGAATATAAGTGCGTCTGTAAAATATTAACTGTGTTATCTTTCATTTGTCGACTTTGCTGTCTTTTCGGCATACACCACATAATTTGTTTTCCTTACATGTATATTTTATTTTTCCACTTGATTCTCGCTTTTGCCACTCGTCTGTTCGTTGTTATATGCAGGCATAATTAGTCATAGGCCAAGAGAGTTCCTTCAAAGAACTTGCAGATTAAAAAACAAGTTTCGTTCTCTGCTAAAGCATTGTCTTAACTTAGACAAAGACCGAAAGTTCACAAACTGGGGCCACGAGCAAACCCTCTGTTCCCTTGGTAAGCTGTTTATTCCATGCGCAGGCAAAAGAAACAAACAAAAAAAAACAAACAAAAAAAAGGTTGTTTCCGTAACGCCTACGTCTTTAGTACTAACGATGGCTTTCAAAACAACTGTCGAACCGATAAGAGGAAGGTTTATTTCCCATAGCCCTTGTTTCTAGTGCCGTGAGTGATGACGTAGTCACTGTGACTGTGCCATGTCTATAATTACCCCAAATTGACACTGCATGCCATGCTCTCCGCGCACAAATCTACCACAAATCAGGTATCTGATTTCTTCGTGAGGAAATCGTCAAGAGCTGGCAGCCTGTCTGCCTCTCACTCCTCTCAACTCCTCCTCCCGCCCTCCCTTGTCAGAGATGATTGTTATTAGTCTTCATCACAGAGGGAAGCCCGCACCACGAGAGAAAAACAGTCTGCCCTGGCATGAAGTCAATTAATATTTGCGACACTGAGCATAAAATTGGCAACGTGACAGGCTGACGTGCGACAATATAGGTCGGAGAAAGCAGAGCGTCTTGCTTGCATATGAATTTATCGAGTGCTGATTTTACTCGGAAACCGCCATTGCGGCAGATAGTTCAACTTCAGGCTCGAGACATGCGGCGGGTAAGAAAATAGTCCTGCGTATACTTACTTGAAAAAGCCACAGGGAGGAGAATTATCCATGCCAGCTGGATCATACTTGACGTCTGGACCATCGCTGTCACATCCACGACACAGCTGCCAGTTGAGGCGATTGTTGTGGAGAGCAGTGTAGCACGAGCAGGCCTGCACATGCGCGGCACGGCACTCATTCACAAGTAGCAGACGATCGTATACAACTTCCGCCTCAGCGCGTGTGACCTTCCACTTCAGTTCTATCCATCAACTAACTCTGACATTTCAACTACTTGCCTTTTTCTCTATATGTGTGGGGGGAAGGGGAACTATTATACCTACCTGGTACCTATACGACACTGCGCACAACTGTCTGCCAGTATAATGACTGTTCACTAAAGTCTCGTGTTACTTTTTATTACTCCTAATAATCTATCATTTCAGTTTTATGCTGATGGGACGAAAAACCCTTTCCCCTTGTCACTGAAATGCCCGATAAAGGCCATTTTCTTCTTTTCCTATGCACTGAAGAACTCTTGGATTATAAAAATACTGATCTATTCAGATTAATCAGCCTACCAAAGACTAAAATTATTTAAAAGACAATAACATTTTATACTCAACATTTTAAACAAAACAGAAAACGTGGGAGGACACAAGAACATTTAGTTCGTGTGATAAACCACCTATCCGTAACAAACCCTTGCATTCAGCAGAAAAAGTCTTACAAAAACGACCTGAAAAATTTTTTCCTCTGAAGTATTAAAAAAACGAAGAAATAACCAATACGTAACCATTTTTATTCTATGTATTCTGAATAAAACGTAAGAAAATGACTTCTTAATTAGCAAATAAATCAAGCGATTTTTTTTATTGTAAATGACGTAAACGTCAAAGGAAGTGAGCGAGAATATTGTCGAGCACAAAGAGCGTTTTCTCTTCTACTCTAGCGGCTATAATTCAGATGTAGATGAGGACAGTGATAACGATCACGAAGTTGCGAAAGACTTATTAGTAAAACAAACCGAGTCATTGTTTTGCTTTTAAAGGATGGTGAATAGTTACTGTCAGGCTTTCAAGTGATGCCTTACGTCGATGTCCTTACTGGATCAAATCAAGCACAATGCTGTGTGTGTGTGTGTTAGTAGTAGAGTTTGAAACTCCCCAGAACTGCCATAGCTGTCATCTGACAGAATCCATGGTCCTGCCTTTGCTAGAGGAGAAGACAGCCATGACTCAGTGCAGTAAGGGTGCCTGACAATACAGTGACACGCCTCCTCCCTTTCCCTCCCACTTAGCTGCCTGCATCACTAGTACTCCCATGTCCGCCGCTCTTCCCCTCCGTCGCAGAGGCTCTCGATCGACCACCATCGCGATGAACGTGGGGTCAACCTCGCGTTGCTCCGCAGGCAGCAACAGTGCTGCTGCTGCAACAGCCTCTTCAGGAGGTGCCCCAGCAGTCGCTACAGGCAGCGCCCCACGTCACGCGCGCGCTCTCTGGCACGACTGCCATGGTCTAGGGTGGACCGTGGACCGCCTTTCGAACTTTGACTTGCGCCTGCTCTCTGCCACTGAACTGAACCCGACTAATTCAGAACAAAAGGGGGAGAGTCTGACAATTGTATCATTCAGCTTGGCAGTTTTCAACTGTTCTTTATATTGTTGTTTACTTACGTTTGCACAGAATGTTACCACGAACTTCAAGGATGAGTCTGTGATTCTGTGTTAACTGCGTCTTTCACTTCAACGATCAGCTGTTCCGTGTGGGCAAGAGAATGAACAGTAATAATATTGCGCATTTACGATCTCCCTACTTCCTTAGCCTCTTGTGATGATTAACCAGACAAGAAGAAGAATCACCTTACTGCGTTTTCCTTATGAACGCTCCTACCATACATCATTTTAAATGCCCTTTCAAAGTCGTCATCAGTTTGTAATTTCCTCTTCGTTTGACGCTCAGTAACAAGAAAAAGTGTCGCTACCCTACCCCTTGCTTTGCGCACCACCGAGTCTTAGTGCTGTGGTATAGGTCTGGTTAGCTCAGCGCACTCGAGCCCTTTCGTCCCGTCGGCTGTGAAGAGCCACGCAGGACGAGCGACTTCCGGTCGTCAAGAGGGGACCCGAACTTTTGCCGTTGTTACAGGGCCAAAACTTGAGCCTGCTTAGCGGTACAGGCCTGGCGTGCATGTTGACCGCTATAATTCTGACCTGTCCTTAAGTCACAAGCGGGGATCCTGTAAACCGTGACACAGAGACCAGCCTGTTTAATTCCGCCTGTAGAGAAAAGTGCGCCGAGTGCTACGTTTGAACACGATTTAGCTTATGTAACTCAACGACAACGAAGTTTTGCCAGGAAAGGAGAAGTGATGCTGAAATGAAGGAATGTATAATACAGTGTTGGACCACATGTCCGCTGCCTTGGAAATCGGAGTTCATATTGTAATAATTTCTTGTATAAAGTTGGAGATGAAATACAAAGAGTAACACTATGATCTAGTCCATTGACTAAGTGATCCGGCAGAAGACATCAGAGAGTGTGTAAAAATATTTAAAAAAACAAAGAAAGATACACGATTGTTAAAATGTATAGCTGGAGTCGCTTTTTTATCTTTTAACATTTAATTCAAGGTTCATAGAAAAGGAAAAAAAAATACAAGGTTTATCCGTTACCCTCTAAGAACTAAACAGATTATCTAGATCTGTTTAAAGTGTGTGTGTGTGTGTGTGTGTGTGTGTGTGTGTGTGTGTGTTACTATTTTATGCAATCCGCTGTCTAGATCCATTCATAAATAACGTTAATATTGTAAGAAGTACTGTACCAGGAAAAAACCTGAATCAGCTAAGGAATCTAAGAACGAGGTTCTGACAGCTATCACTAGTCGTCTCAATGTAGAGACAATCTTAGATCTACACCCAACTCAGATCTTTTAATACGAGTGGTCACTGAATGACAACCTGTGACAACAGATAGCATCTGGACATCTTGCCTACTACAGGACAAAATCATCCAGTTCTGTCCAAGTATTAACAAAGATTTTATTTCTTATTTTATTACTATGTTTCTATGTTTATCACAGCCTTTTCAGTTTTACCGCACTCTTCAGGATAACAGTAATTTAAATCAAAATCAGTAACAAAATCAGAGGCAAGCTTTTGCAAATGACAGATTGTATTCACTTATAAATGACTTTACCCACTTTTCAGTGACAAGTAGGGATACTTTACAAGTTATTCGACTTATCATGATAAAGACTCATACTCTATTGCCCTATACCACATGCAAAATCATACTTTTTTAAAGTCTAAATAATCTTGGGAATAAAAACTGGGTTAAGAGAACTATGCAGGCTGTCAGATTTAATTCTGTTAATGTCTTTTTTCCAAAGATGTCATACACAAAAGCGTTTTTCAAACCTTCTTCAGTCGCAGAATGTGAGATGTGCGCGGTCCATTCCACCGCCGTTACGGGGGGAAAGAACCTTAACTGTGCTTTTCACAAGAGTGTCGTCCCCTACTTGACCGGCTTTGTAAAGGACGACACGTTAGCAGATTCTCTCTCTCTCTCTCTTTCTGTTATTGCCTATCTCTACGCCGTTTCTCAAAGAGTGTCAAAATTCACTTCAGCTCATGTAGCTACCAAGAAATACCCATGAACTGGTTTTACATCCTCAGAAGATAAATTCACAAACGAGAAAGGATAAATCGCGAATAGAAGAGATATAGGGAAAAAGGCATCCAGAAGAACGGGTGGACAAACAAATTGACAGCAGACAGTTTAACTGGTGTACACAGGAAGAAACTTTTGCAGTCGATTATTTTCAGTCTTCAAAGTGCAACAACTTGTGATCTACAAGAAAGACGAAGATTTCTACTAATCCTGTGTTTTTAGCAAAATCGTGTCGGTGTGTATGCCTGCGTGACTACGTGTGTGTGTGTGTGTGTGTAATGCTAAAGTGGGACTTTAAAAATAAACTAAAAAATGCATCACATAAACAAATACATTACAAAACTGATTTCAAAGCACGTTGCCACAAAAACCTTGAATTTGTCACAGTTTTTAAGTGCATTATATAAATTAACTATAATAATAATGGGATTTATATAGCGCGTAATCACGCTCACGAAGTAGGAGACATGGACATAATAGGAAGGACGGAAGGAGAAAAAGTTATGCAGGCAAGTAATAAAAGATAAACATAAAAGACACAAACAGGAATCAGGGAACAAACAGTAAGGATGGAGAGAAAAAGAGACGAGCAAGCAGACTAGTCATTTGACTATTATTCACAACTTTACATGTTTACACTACTTGTTTACGGTCTATAACTACTCTAAAGGTTACATTATTGCATGCAAGCACATGTGCCCCAATGGATGTGCGAAATAGAAGACGGATACAAAACGTGTTTGTGGGAGTGGGGTTATTTTCTCCCACCCACAATTGCAGTAAGGAATTAAGATGGCGGTATAGACAAGAGGTCACGGATGTCAAACAAGTCTCGACATCTGGTGATGGTTTTGAACTGCTGGTGTTAGAGGCTTAGCATATGCGGCCATTCTTCCTTGTTCACATGGTTCTAGTGATGACCTTGTAAATTTACTGATGCAAATCCCTTTAGTAAGTCAAAGTGTTGCTGGAAGGGGCACGGCTCGGACCAGGATACGTTGAATACTTCCACCAGTCGATTTCCCGTCCACCCTTTTAAACAAGCCCATCTCCCTGAAACAACAACGTACAAGAGAACCTTTGTTTTTTAAAAAGGATATATGAAACAGTTCTAAACGTTAAAATATATTTTATTTCTTATTTCCAACATTAACACGCCAACTGTTGATTCAACCCAAATGACGACATGCACCATATTTTTAGAACATTACTTACTGACACATTTATTCCGGTAGAAAACACATAATAAAACAGGCATACAGCTGTATTACGTGCGTGCATGTCTCAGAACAACGGTATATTAAAAATATATTAATTGAATTCTAATTAAACATTCATGAAAACTTCTGTAAATCAATCTCTTATCCAATATTAAAGTATAAACAGGAATAAAACTGAGAAGCGATTCAAATTTTATAAAGAACAGTTTTTAAAAAGTTAATCTTACGTATCTTCTTCATCTTTAAATATACAAAGGAACAGCAGTATTTTAAGCCACAAAAATGTTAGTTCACCCAAGACTGAAAGATGATAGGCTTAACACCATTTACATTTAATCTATGCCTGCCACAGAACTGAACTGAAAATGACATTTAAATGGTACTTAAGTGTTTTCATGTGTATTGTCTGTGACATTTAAATACAGTAGTACTTAACCCTTTGAGGACCATGGGACGTACTTGTCCCATACTTTTAAATGGACGCCAAATGCAATTGAAACAACTTTTTAGCACCCCTCACGTACTGTTGGAATGCAACGAAAACAAACCAGAAAGAGAAGAACTAACACATTTCCTAGATAAATATAGACTGGGTTTAAATCTTAGTAACTGCATCAACCCATCTAAAGAACTATGTAGTAATATACTGTCACTAGTAGCATCAATAGCAACAAGCACCCCAAACTCTAAATTAATATAATATATCCATAGGGGTAAAACAAGATAACATAGCCATCTACATGGAAAAAACCCCAGAAAGCTAAAAAAAATTAAAGTAGAGCAACACATGGAACCCCGTAAACCTCTTCCTTGAGCATTACTCCTAACACAGTCCACACGACGCTCGTCCTTCTTACCCTCCCCACTTCTGCTCTTGCTAATTTTCTACCATCTTTCTCTGCAGACTCCCTTATTTTCTTTGTTCTGTTACTTGGTGTCTTAGTGTATTTTCCATCTTTGTTTTCTGTTTGTCGTCAGTACTGTCGTTTATTCTTACGCCCCTCGTGTTCTATCCATTTAGTCATTGTCTCTTCCTTGTTTTAAGCGCTAAGAGCATGCTCTCTATGAGTGTGAATATGCGCTATACAAATCTTCATTTATTATTATTATTATTATTATTATTATTAAACCAACGCAATACACCACCACAGGACCCCTAAGCACTGATAACAAGCAGCAGCAGCAACAGGAGAAGAGGGCAGCAGCACTGTGCACCACCCATGCAAACGCCAGGCCTCTTAACAACAGGTACAAACACAGTACACCCCCAATGCAGGCTTGGAAAACCTAGACACCAACAAAACAGAGGGCACAAGCAATAGTAAATAATACTTCTGGCGCCACAAAAACAGCAACACATCCACTACACCTCCCCAAGCCCCCAACACCTTCACCCACCTCCCCAACACCTACATTCCCCGAAGACAAAATCCCCCACAGTGTGAAATCACCGAGAGGTTGAAGCACTTACCCTTTTCAAAATCAACAACAACAAAGTTCCACCCTTGCTCCGTGCACTTCTTTGGACACTAAGGCCGGCAGTACTTGAACGCCAAGGCAGGCAGGTAGGCAGACATTTTCATAGGAGCCGAGAACATGAACCTAAGGGCAAGTGCTCGTGAGAAAAGTCAGAATTTTAAACCGAAGAATCACGATGCAAGGTCTATTCAGCTACAAAGAAATGCCAGGACTGCCATCTATCGTCTTCGTCAAGACACTACTTACTTCTCGGTGGAAACAGAACTGTAAGAGTCTGAAGTTTGACACCAAGATTGACTAAAGAGGTGCCCGAATTCTCAGATGAGCAAAGAACATTGGGGCATTTGCCCATACACCAACCCACCGGAATAATCAGATTCATCAGAGTGGTATTCCTTCGATGACTGTAACTAAGTTCGTTCATCTTTGGTGCGTACTATGGGTGCTTCGTCAACAGTGTAGTTCAGTGAGCAAGCAGTCGCCGATGAAGCCACGTGATGTCTCTGGACTGGGGCGGTGCTCGCCAGTCTATGTCGTCGGGGGAAGAAGTAGTCGCTCCCTGACGTTGAAGGCAGATTGAATGACAGATAGTCTCACGGGACTTGACCAGTGGAGAGTCACCGGCGTACCCCGGCTGTGCAGATTTGCTGCTCCACTCATCACGAGACTGGGACTTGCATCGTGGACGAAACAGAGGCAGCAGAGATCTTACAGCGCAATGGCTATGGTAACGTTACCAGAGCTAAGTGAATGCTTTTTACTTGTGTGTGAGTGGATTGCTGTTGTAAAAGGAGATAGTAGCACTTTGTAGACTATGGAAGAATGGATAACGAAGGGTACTGGAGAAACCTTAGAAAAACTAATTTTGGGAAGTATACATATTACTTTGTGTATCATATCTACCTTCTCAGTATTTTGATTCACATGTCGCTAACTCTTTTGGAGCGTAGAAGAGTATGTGTTGTGGTTCATGAGCTGTATATAATTATCATACCTGCAACAGACTTTGTTATTATTTTATATCATTCTCTGTTAGTATACGTTATCTTGGGTGGGCAGTGTTCAGCCTGTTACTTCTACCGACGTGCACCCCACCTACCCTGGGGTCAACGTCTCCACGTTCGAAGAAAACACGCGGATGATTGTATCATGTTAGTTCGCTTCATCCTAGATTGAAGTTCTGATTTTCAGATTACCCAAAGTTGTTAGAATGATAGTGTTAGTCCGAACTAGTTCGTTTTGCTTTCATACTGATCAAGACGTGTTTGTACATCTATTACAGTTCTGCTATGATGCCAGTCAGCGGACTAAATATATGAATTACTTACACGACTTACGCAACGCTTAACGGAGTGAAAGTGTGCATTTTATTGCTACGTGGATCGTAAGAGCTGTAAGTTAACAGTAAAATGAAAAAATAATTTCACGACACAGAAAATGTGAAGCCTAACTACAGTCTTCTCTTTTGATGCGTCTACCCACTGGCTACCCATCTCACCCCAACGACCAGCACTGGTAGACCAGTGTCACCATTCATCAACTTTTACCAATCGAAGGATTGATGAATTGCAGATTGCCACGAAGTGACTTAAGTAACAGTTTCTTTTCAATGTCTGTGGTGTGATTAAACCGCATTACTGTTGAAAAACTGGTAATTTATTGCCCATTCAAACATATGTTACAATGCTTCCTTGGCAAGCTACTTAAAAACTGATCCTTTAATATCCATTTGATCACAAATTATAATAAAAAGTTTCTTAGGAAGCAAAGCCTGAACTGTAAAAATACAATAAAAAATTAACAAATACTACATGAAACAGGGCAACAAAGTTAGTAGGCGTAACCTCTAAAACACTACCATATCCGCCACCCACCATCCCGCACTAAACGTTTATCCATAAATAAAAGTTTGTTAGCTGCAAGTAAATAGAAATTTGCTGAGTACAGTTGTTTCTAATCACCAGATAAAATGACAGAAAAAGCAGGAATTTGTGACCTTGCACCAGCAAGGTGTGGCCAGGTAGGCAAGATAGATAAAACTCACAGCACATGGCTTAATACTTGTTATGTTTTACCATGTGCTGTTTAAACCAAAATAAGCGGCTGAAAGTCCTTTTGCATACATTGCACCGGTGCGGCTTATTACTCATGTGGACCACCATGTGTCGTTTTAAAACGTCAGCTCGCTTAAATTTAGCTTTGCACACTTGGCACTTGTGGGGTTTGTCCTCTTTGTGGATCACCATGTGTCTTTTCAGAGCGGATAATTGCCGAAAAGAAGATGAGCACACACTGCACTGATACGGCTTAGTCTCGCTGTGAGTCAACATGTGCGGTTTTAAAGTATTTGGGGTCTTGAAAGCAGCAGAACACACACTGCATTTGTACGGCCTCTCATTACTGTGAATCAACGTGTGCAGTTTTAAATGTCTTGAACTCTTGAAAGCAGCAGGACACACACTGCATTTGTAGGGCCTCTCATTACTGTGACTCAACATGTGATCTTTCAGACGGGATGGGAACTGGAAAGTCATTGGACACACTTCGCACTGAAATTCCACACTATTCGTAGTCTTACCGCTGACATTTGCTTTTTTTTTATTAGCAGTGACACCGACATTTTTGCCTTTGCTGGGAGTTTCATGACGAGGTCTTTTAGCTGCTTGGTCCTTAACGTCAGGAGTTGACCGTCCAGCAGCACTTGTGTCTTGAATTTCGGATGAAGATAAGCTGCTCGATTTTACCTTCTTCGACGCACCAGACACCTTCTGGCGTTTCATTTTTCTGTCTGCTCTGTCTTAAATGAAGAAGCGGTACTTTCTCCCGAATCCAATTTATCTTCTGAATATAAGCAGTATACTCTTTTTTGATGTTATAAAGCTTTTTGACTGAGGCCTTCTCAAGCTAGGTGGAGTGGGGTTTTAAGCAAAATGTGTATTAGAATCAAACTGATAGGAAGAGTCTGTAAATCCTACATTAGCACTTGTGTCTGCTTGGGCGACATCCACAGTTCTTGAATCACTTACGTTGCGTGTGGGACCTTGACCCCACTCCTCATCACAGGTATGTCGTCCTGCTCTCCTAGAAGTAATCAAATAATAAATTCATATAAATATTTGTAGTTCTTTAATTACAACTAGTAAAAATGTTCTCAGTACATTCTAATTATAGAAACAAGGTAATCTCCATTTGGTCATCTACAAAACTCCAGATGGCAGCTACGCGCCGACCATTCATTCAAAGTCATTTCCCTCTTCCCCCAACCTCCACCAACTCTTTACCACCTTCTGTTCTACTGTCGCTCGCAGACTGGTCAATCGTTCGGTTCATCAAACGGCCAAAATTCCGCGCGACTGCGTTTGATCAGCTACACCTGACGAACAGAACAAGTGAACGCAGTCACCCCTCGTTCTGTGCCTTGTCGCCGCCGGTGTATCTTACTGGAAGACACCGTCTTTTGGTTGCCACTGGCAATGACCACAGAACGATATGGCGCTCCACCAGAGAAACGCATTTTACCATTATCCAAATATTATCCGATGCTAACAAACTGAAATATATTGCATCCCTGTTACCTGTTTTTTTAAGGCAGCTCATTAACGGCACACATCTCCATGCTTTCCTCTCTTCTGTTTAGTCTGCTGAACTCCACCCATCAACATAATTCACTGATATATATTTCATGCCTGATTAACGCTCTTGTAACTTTTTTTTACACTGTTCTGTTTTCTTAGAGAACAGCTTAGCAAAAACTATTTTTTGCGATTTTTCAACTTGCTTGTATCAGGGGTATTACCTGAACACCTGTCATCCTTAGAATTAAACGTGGTTCTCATAGCACTATCAATTATCCAGCTGATCTCCTGAATCACAGGATCTTGACCAGTTTTAACTGGACACGTAGCATCCTGAGAGTTAACCTCCATTTTGCAACACTCGCAGGCATCTCTAGCTAATTACCTAATCTTGACTATCTGTAGCCCTTTTAGGGCGATGAGCCTTTTTATAGGCTCTACCGGCAGAAGACGATGAGCTACTGTTGTGATTCTCTTTGCACGATGGGGCACGATTGTTGCCTTACCGGCAGACCACGATACGCTCACTAACGTGGCTCTTGCTCCACGAGCGTGGCTCTGCAGTTTCGCTATCGTCTTCAAAATCATAAATTTTAAGCCCATGTTTATGAACATAGAAATACTTTTTAGCGGCGTAACAAGAGTTCAAATCCATTTTCATAGCATTTTCTCTCATCCAGTTTGTCTGCCGAACTACGGGATCTTGAAAGTTTAGCTGCATTCTTTCAACATTTCCCAGCATCCAGTTTTTTGTCAAATAGCAGGATGCTGACTTAATTAAACTGAACGAGTTGAAAATTGAGAGCTATAATCCGTTCTCATAACATTTTCGCTCGTCGAGTTTGTCTTTTAAATCTTATTATCTTTAGCAATTTTAACTAAGCGGTAACTTGAAAGTTCAGCTCAATTTTTGCAACACTTGTGGGCAGCCAGTTTGTCTGCTAGATAATCGGGTTTTGACCAGTATTAACTGATTAAGTCGTATCCTGAAATTTATCATCAATTCTTTTAACATTACCTAGTGTCCAGTTTGTCTGCATAATCACAGAAACTTGACTTTATTTAGTTGAACAAGTGGAATATTGTGAGATATAATCCATTCTCAACATTTTCACTCATCGAGTTTGTCTGTTGAACCCTATTGTCTTCAGCAGTTTTAACTGAGCATACAGTACCTTGACAGTAACACTCCCAGGCATCCCGTTTTTCTACGGCGAATTCCTATTTATAAGGAGAACGGTTTAGCAACAACTATTTTTTGTCGAGATTCAAGGACTAGCAGTATTCACCAGAAACCTTTACACCTTAAAATAAAAAAAGAGTACGTACCGTTCACATCCACTTCAGAGAGTCAAGTCCAGCGGCACAGAGGGATGTAACGACCGGTCACTCCAAGTAAATGTCTGCTCACTAAGAGTAAGATTACAAACAGTTGGGTGGTCAAAAAGATTTTTGCCCGGACTGCGCGTGGACTGAAGAAAGCACGCACATACCCGGTATATTGTAACTCTGCTCCGTCATAGCACAATGTCTCTGCTACCTGATTTCTTCGGGTAGAGTCCGTGCAACAGCTTTTGTGAAATCTGAACATAGAAGGTCAAAGGTCAAGTGTGACAGGCTCGCACAAGTCAGAGGAGCACGAGAATATTTCGAGCAACCTTAAAGTTTAACAAAGTAGGTCCATGCTTATTGAGTCAGTCCCTAGAGATATTGCTAAGCAAATTGTAAAAGAAAAAATTGTGCACTTCTAATTAAACTGCTGTTTGCTTGAATTTGTGCCCCCAAATAGTAACTAAATAATTCAATGTTTGTAACGTGGGTCTCAAACCTATGTCTCAGTCAGTTAGTATAATCATACTTCTACTCACTTTAATCGACACATTTTTTGAAGGCTCCCACAAGCTACACTTTAGGAATATTTACTAAGCCAATGCCATATTTGATGAATAATGAATAATCAAAGTGTCAGCAATTTGTGTATTGACAGAAATAAACAGAAGTTGGACTCCGTTGGTGACGAGGTATTCTGGGTGAATGCTCAATTTTTGTTTACTTAGTTAATTCCAACGATACATTTTCACCACTTCCTTGTTAATCAAAGACTGTGCTCAAATAGTTGATTGACGTGTTTAGTGATGTCTGTGACTGTTTCTTTGCTAGTGTGGTCGGTGAGAATTATTTCTCACACCTCTCAGCAGTTTGGCCACAAAAACTGTGTGTGAACTTCACCCCCTGTGACCATCACAGACGTGAGTTGTGATTAATGGCTTCAGAATCACTTTAGCTCCACTCCCAAAACGTTTGTGGGCATACTCTTTGTCTGCCAAAACACAGGATCTTGACAGTTTTAACTGAGCAAGCAGTACCTCGAGAGTTTAACTCCATTCCCTTAACACTCCCAGGGATCCCGGTTGTCTGCCGATTTACAGGAATTTGCTGTGTTTCACACGAATAAGCGGCATCAAGTAAGTTGGACCTCATTTTCACAGCGCTTTCATGCGTGTAATTCACATCTTGAGCATGAGCACCATACTCAGTGTTTAAGTGATGGCGCTCGTGTTGAGAATTATTCTGGCGATGAGTCAAGTCGATCTTTGAGCAAATTGATTTTTCTGTGTTGAGCCTGGCATTACAACTCAGCTTTTCTTGTACGTCACTAGTTCTTAGCTCACTCTTGAGTGAACTTAATACCTGGTCCTTACTTTTGTGGCGGACATATCTTGGTGTTGACCTAAAATGAATAACAGATGAATACATATTAATATATTTTTGTATAATTATGGTTCCTACAAATCTTTAATACAATGTAGTCAAAGAAACAACGGTAAGCTTCATCAAGTCATTAGTGAGCCACTGTTATCCAGACACTAACCAATGATCGTAGTTGAAGTAACTTTATCTCCCTCCCTCACACCCCTTTCTTTTTTTTTTTTTTTTTTTTTTTTGTTGCTCTTCACAGCTACAGATGGGGAAAAGATCTGATTGCATCTTTAATCTCGAAACGAAGGGGTTACAGCACCTGTCCATTACAATCTCTTCCTAGAAACCTTACTCTCGCAAGCGCCATCTTGAACCCAGAACGAGGCCTCGTGGGCTGGTGAAGTGGCTGCCGAAAGCATATGAGCGCTGATCTATGTATCAAAAAGGGCCGTATTACAGGATTTGAAATCATTCCCAGTTTCCACATAGACGAAAGACAAAAACACCTAAGACTTAAAAAAACCACTGGACTGAGACAGGACCTTTGTTTCGCCTTGCTGTCAGTATGTGAGCTTTTGTATTTTATGTGCTCACAAGAATTTCTTACCGGTGTGAGAGTAAAATCATACTTTGAACATTTCTGTGAAACCAACCTTATATTTAATGTACCTTATGTAAATATTTGCACATTGTGTGCATATCTCTTGAATCTGTTACCAACCGGTATGATTAGTTTTGCACGTGTATAGTGTCACTTGCTTATATCTCTTGAATATGTCACCAGAATGTATAATGCACATATTTCAGTGGTATACACATTACATGTGTGTCTCCAATTTGATTTGTCCAATGTTTATTTTTTCACAGTACATAAATATCTCTTGTATTTGTGTTTTACCAGACTATATTTTTTTGTTCATGGTCATGAGTATATTGCATGGTGTGTGCATTCATTTTTTTTTTCTTTTGATTTTGAATTATCTTGATTAAAGTTAGTCCTCATTCCTAAAATTGACAATTAAAAATAGACTTTACATTTGTGATTTCATTGGCTGCAGGCTTTTAACATGAAAACACTAGAAGAAAACCATTACTTGTTTACATGTGGCATGTGCTTAATTCCAGCCATTTCAAGAAATTCACCTGAAAACTTATATAATTTGATACAAAGATCTATAAACTTTCTTTGGAAACTCAACAGCAAATGCAAGAAACATTAATACTTCTACAGTTAAAGCATTATAACTTTTATCTGGCTATCACAATGACACTATCATGGATCAGTCATGACCAAATTTATCAAATGTAGATTGGGAGCACCAATACTTTGTATTATATTCCTACAAGAGGTTTACAGAAAGACATAAAAAGCATAACCAGTATTTAGCCACCATTTAACCAGTGGCAATCCTTCTTATCTTATTCTATTTCCTTGCTATACAGTGTATGGTATACACTAAGTTCAGTTGCAAAACAACCGGGGGAAAAATATGTCTTCTGAAATGACTACACCAATCTTCAGAAAAATAAAATTATAAAAGCATTGTAGTTAGTTTCAGAAAAGTGGTGGTAAATTTCATAAGTACCACCCCCAAGAATCATCAGTATGAAGAATTAGCAAATGTCCCATTACCACAGAGGTTATACATCATGCACTGTACAATAGATTAAAGTATAGATTTTATTGACTCTGAATACACTGTACTAATCCCAACTCATGCCGAAATGCGTATTGGATCAGTATAAATGGGTTACTTTGTACCAGATCCGTTCTAAAAAAAACTTAGCTGAGAAATTGATTAGGTGAGAGCATCATCCACATAAGGTAAAGTAGCTATTTATGTAAGGTGACTTTAGAACTCTGCTTGTACGAGGTGTGTCCTCTTTGTTAAGCAGATAGCCGAATGAAGGGAACATCAGCATCCAAGCCAGTAGACAAACCGGTTCGATAACTCGTCCAAATTGATGTTTATAGAGTTAGACGCGTGTAGGTCGGAATATGGAGTTGAGCCCAGTTGGTCCTGTCTTTCTGCTCAACACCTGGCTCATAGGAACTACCCCTTGGTAGACAAGATGTTACTAGTTCACAGAGGAGTTTCTGCTGTCAACGTAAATTCTCTTCGATGACTCGCCGCAGAATCTATCTTCCACAGTCGAGACACTGACGGTTTGCAAAAATATCCTCTTGCTAAAACCGTTCCAGTCAGTTTTCTCCGGTCGCTTGTCGTAGAATCAATCTCTCAGAAGTGGAGTCAGCAACGGTTTGCGGTAAATGTCTGCTGTCTCAGTATAAGTCGCTGCTCTCTGATGTGTTACCTCAGAATCTTCCCTCCAAAGCGGAGTCACTAACGGTTTGAAGTGAATGTTTGCCGTCCCCGTATAGTTCTGTTCTCTTTCCGGTGGTTACCGCTGAATGCTCAAGGTATCGTTAGCCAGCCTAACCACCCTCTCTCTCCAGGTTTTAGCCAATCAAACTCCCAGTCGCTTGGTTACTAGGAGAATCGCTTGGCGACTCAATCGCTCTGTGGGATCCATGCCGACCGACTACATTAATTTCTGTACATTTGTAGCCGGCATGGATCGTCACGTTGATTAGTCCTTATCGGCCACTGTTACATCACACCATGATGCCTTCCACCAAGATTCATCTTTCTTTCCAAAACCAAAATCTCCAATTTCTTAGTTGCGTCATGGTGTGATGTAATACGCAGGTCTGCGTCACACGCTCACGAGACTATTCAGGAACGTGCCGCTGTTCCCCTCCCCAGGCCTTTGAACACTTACTAAAATGAATAATAATAATGATACAATATATAAAAAAAAGTTTGAGCCGTGAAACGTTACAAACCCTACCCAAACCCTAACCCCAAACCTCTGACAATAATAATAATAACTGAAGATGGAAAAATTCGCAGGAGAACAAAGCAACTCAGCCTGTCAGGCGCAGCCTCGTTTCCAATCATAACATGACAAAATAACATAGACCGGCCTATGACGTCACGCCCCCACCCCCATACCAAAGTTCTGCCCAGATCCACGTTAAATTATAACGTCAGGCAGTACAGCGAGATCTAACGACCGGTCACTACAAGTACTTTTCCAACCACCAGCAAAACTACTAAAATACTGAGCGTAGGTCACAAGTCACAGTTCAAGTGTTGACACGCTCACATGCCGTAGAAGAAGCACGAGAAGTGTGTATTCCAAGCCGAACTTTGAAACAGTGGTGTGCATCTTCAATATTACTACAAAAAATCCAGTCAGCTGACTTTCAGTGAGGATAACTCTCTGGTATTTGATTTCTCGGGTGAAGTCTAAGTTGGTTTGGATTGTAAACATGACATTACATTGTCTAGGTGCTTGATTAGTGGGAAGGACTAATAGGGGGAAATTGTGAAACATATTGTAAAATCAAATGTGCCCTGCAAAAACAGTTCTACTTTACTTGAATTAGGGTCTTCTTGTCGGACTCTGCAATGCTCGGTACACTGTGTCTTTGAAAGAGCACGTGTCAATATGTAAACATTATTGTACTGAAGACGTGCGTTGCTCCTTTTAATGGAGACCTTTTGGAAAGGTTGCCATGAACTACACCTTACGAATACAAACTAACCCAAGGCGTTCTGTATAAAAACACAATACAAAATAGTCAACATTCTGTAACACACAATGTGCGAAAGTAAAAAAGAAGTAATATTCATGCCAGCAAAACACCACACATGGAAGAGGCGCCCATCGTCTGCTGCTAACTTTCCCGTCATGGTATTCAAAACTATGGTTCAGTGCTTTTTCAGCCATTTTGACCTGACTATTATTACTTAATTTTCATAAAAGGCACCGACATGGTTCACTTTACATTATTGGATGCTTGCATGCGAGGACATGTGGTAACGTTACCTGAGCTAAGTGAATGCTTTTTACGTGTGTCAGTGGATTGCTGTTGTAAAAGGAGACAATAGCACTTTGTAGACTATGGAAGAATGGATAACGGAGGGTACTGTAGAAACCTTAGAAAAACTAATTGTGGAAAGTATACATATTTTTTGTGTATCATATCTACCTCCTCAGTATTTTGATTCACATGTCACAAACTCTTTTGAAGCGTAGTAGAGTATGTGTTGTGTTTCACGAGCTGTATGTAATTATCATACCACCAACAGACTTTGTTATTATTTTATATCATTCTTTGTTAGTATACGTTATCCTAGGTGGGCAATGATCAGCTGTTACTTCTACCGACGTGCACCCCACCTACCCTGGGGTCAAGGTCTCCACGTTTGAGGATAAACGCGGATGATTGTATCATGTTAGTTAGCTTCATCCTAGATTGAAGTTATGATTTTCAGAGTATCCAAAGCTTTTAGGAAGATAGTGTTAGTCCGAACTAGTTCGTCTTGCTTTCAGACTGATCAAGACGTGTTTGTACATCTATTACAGTTCTGCTATGATGCCAGTCAGCGGACTAAATATATGAATTACTTACACGACTTACGCAACGCTTAACTGAATGAAAGTGTGAATTTTATTGCTACGTGGATCGTAAGAGCTGTAAGTTAACAGTAAAATGAAAAAAAAATAAGTTCACAACACAGAACGTGTAAAGCCTAACTACAGTCTTCTCTTTTGATGCGTCTACCCACTGGCTACCCGTCCCACCCCAACGACCAGCACTGGTAGACCAGCGTCACCATTCATCAACTTTTACCAGTCGAAGGATTAATGAATTGCAGATTGCTACGAAGTGACTTAAGTAACAGTTTTTTTTAAATGTCTGTCTGTGGTGTGATTAAGCCGCATCAACTGTTTAAAAACTGGTAATTTATTGCCCATTCAAACACGTTACAATGATTCCTTGGCAAGCTACTTAAAACCTGATCCTTTAATGTCCATTTGATCACATGCTATAATAAAAAGTTTCTTGGGAAGCAAAGCCTGAAATGTAAAAATATAATAAAAAAAAATTATTAAAAAAATACTACATGGAACAGAGGGCAACAAAGTTAGTAGGCGTCCCTCTAAAACACTACCATATCCCCCACCCACCATCCCGCACTAAACGTTTATCCATAATTAAAAGTTTTTCAGCTGCAAGTAAATAGAAATTTGCTGAGTACAGTTGTTTCTAATCACCAGATAAAATGACAGAAAATGCAGAAATTTGTGATCTTTAACCAGCAAAGTGTGTTGCCAGGTAGGCAAGAGAGATAAAACTCACAGCACATGGCTTAAGAATTGTTATGTGTTACCATGTGCCGTTGATAATAAAATGAGCGGCGGAAAGTCTTTTTGCATACACTGCACCGGTGCGGCGTATTATTCATGTGGACCACCATGTGTTGTTTTAAATTGTCGACTCGCTTAAATTTAGCTTTGCACACATGGCACTTGTGGGGTTTGTCCTCTTTGTGGATCATCATGTGTCTTTTCAGATTGTGTAAATACACAAAAGCTTTTGAGCACACACCGCACTGATACGGCTTAGTCTCGCTGTGAGTCAACGTGTGCCGTTTGAAATTAGTTGAGGTCTTGAAAGCAGCAGGACACACACTGCATTTGTAGGGCCTCTCATTACTGTGAGTCAGCATGTGTTCTTTTAGACGGGATGAGAACTTAAAAGTCCTTGGACACACTTCGCACTGAAATTTCGCACTATTCGTAGTCTTACCGCTGACATTTGCTTTTTTTGTCTTAGTAGTGACACCGACATTTTTGCCTTTGCTGAGAGTTTCATGACCAGGTCTTTTAGTCGCTTGGTCCTTAAGTTCAGGAGTTGACCGTCCAGCAGCACTTGTGTATTGAATTTTGGATGAAGATAAGCTGCTCGATTTGACCTTCTGCGACGCACCAGACACCTTCTGGTGTTTCATTTTTCTGTGTTTTTAAGCGAGACACTTCCGTGGGCTCAATAAATCCTTCCGTCTGCTCTGCGTTTAACTCAGCACCAGTTTCTTGACCTTCGTGATCGACCTCAGAATTACTAGGGAAGGTTAGAAAATATTCTTCTTGCTCATCTACCTCTTCGTGTGCAGGTTCTTGTTTTTTATTAACTGAACAGCTGGCTTTTTCACAACACTCGCGTACATCTATGTTGTCTCCTGAATGGAATCAGTTTGCTCTTAGACGAAGAAGCGGTATGTTCTTCCGAATCCAATTTATCTTTTGAATATAAGCAGTATACTCTTTTTTGATGTTATAAAGCTTTTTGACTGAGGCCTTCTCAAGCAAGGTGAGTGGGGTTTTGAGCAAACTGTGAACTAGAATCAGAGTGATAGGAAGCGTCTGTAAATCCCACATTAGCACTTGTGTCTGCTCGGGCGACAACCCCAGTTCTTGAATCACTCTTTTATGTTGCCTGTGGGATCTTGACCCCACTCTTCAGCACAGGTATGTCTACCTCCTCTCCTAGAATTAATCAAATACATAAATTCATATAAATATTTGTAGTTCCTTAATGACAACTAGTAACAATGTTTTCAATACATTCTAGTTATAGAAACAAGGTAATCTCCATTTGGTCATCTACAAAACTCCAGATGGCAGCTACGCGCCGACCAATCATTCAAGGTGAAAGTCATTGCCCTTTTCCCGCAACCCCCACTAACTCATTACCACCTTCTGTTCTACTGTCGCTGGCAGACTGGTCAATAGTTTGGGTCATCAAACGGCCCAAATCCGCGCGACTGCGTTTGACCAACAACACATGACGAACAGAACAAGTGAACGCAGTCACCCCTCGTTCTGTCCCTTGTTGCCGCCGGTGTATCTTACTGGAAGACACCATCTTTTGGTTGCCACTGGCAATGACCACAGAACGACATGCGTTCCACAAGAGATACGCATTTTACCATTATCCAAATATTATCCGATGCTAGCAAACTGAAATACATTGTATCCCTTTTACCTGTTGTTTTTAAGGCAGCTCATTAACGGCACACTTCTCCATGCTTTCCTCTCTTCTGTTCAGTTTGTTTAACTCCACCCATCAACATAATTCACTGATATCGTATTTCATACTCTTGTAACTTTTTTACAGTTATGTTCTGTTTTCTTAAAGAACGGCTTTGCAAAATTTTTTTGGGGGTGATTTTTCAACTTGCTTGTATCAGGGGTATTACCTGAACAGTTGTCATTATTAGAATTAGACGTGGTTCTCATAGCACTACCAGGTATCTAGTTTATCTACTAAAAACACAGGATCTTGACCAGTTTTAACTGGACACGTAACATGCTGGGAGTTTAAGTCCATTCTTGCAACACTCTCAGGCATCCAGTTTCTCCGACTATCCACCAAATCTTGACCATCTTTAACTGAATGAACGGCGTAAAAAGAGTTCAGGTCTATTCTTTATAGCATTTTTACTAATCGAGTTTGTCTCTTGAATCGTATTATCTTTAGCAGCTTTAACTTAGCGGTAACTTGAAAGTTCAGCTCAATTACGTACCGTTCACATCCACTTCAGAGAGTCAAGTCCAGCGGCACAGAGGGATGTAACGACCGGTCACTCCAAGTAAATGTCTGCTCACTAAGAGTAAGATTACAAACAGTTGGGTGGTCAAAAAGATTTTTGCCCGGACTGCGCATGGACTGAAGAAAGCACGCACATACCCGGTATATTGTAATTCTGCTACGTCATAGCACAATGTCTCTGCTACCTGATTTCTTCGGGTAGAGTCCGTGCAACAGCTTTTGCGAAATTTGAGTGTAGATGGTCAAAGGTCAAGTGTGACAGGCTCGCACAAGTCAGAGGAGCACGAGAATATTTCGAGCAGCCTTAAAGTTCAACAAAGTAGGTCCATGCTTATTGAGTCAGTCCCTAGAGATATTGCTAAGCAAATTGTAAAAGAAAAAATTGTGCACTTCTAATTAAACTGCTGTTTGCTTGAATTTGTGCCCCCAAATAGTAACTAAATAATTCAATGTTTGTAACGTGGGTCTCAAACCTATGTCTCAGTCAGTTAGTATAATCATACTTCTACTCACTTTAATCGACACATTTTTTGAAGGCTCCCACAAGCTACACTTTAGGAATATTTACTAAGCCAATGCCATATTTGATGAATAATGAATAATCGAAGTGTCAGCAATTTGTGTATTGACAGAAATAAACAGAAGTTGGACTCCGTTGGTGACGAGGTATTCTGGGTGAATGCTCAATTTTTGTTTACTTAGTTAATTCCAACGATACATTTTCACCACCTCCTTGTTAATCAAAGACTGTGCTCAAATATTTGATTGACGCGTTTAGTGATGTCTGTGTCTGTTTCTTTGCTAGTGTGGTCGGTGAGAATTGTTTCTCACAACTCTCGTCAGTTTGAGAACAGAAATGGTGTGAACTTTACCCCCTGTGACCATCACACACGTGAGTTGTGATTAATTGCTTCAGAATCACGTTTCGTGCTCTGTGACTCATTGTATCGACATCCACAGTCGATCTCTATAGGGTTCTGATGGTTTACAGGACATAGTGTTGGACTATGTAGGAAGTAAACGCACAGCGTGATAGGCTGTTAATTAATGTTATAATGATGATAAGGCACATGATGATGGACTATGCGTGAAGGTACGGGACCATTATACCAAAGTTCTCCACATTTATTAGTTGTCTGATGGTAATCGAGATGAACCTGATTCTACCTAATAATCTCAAGGCGGTCCGGTGGCGCAACAGTTAGCGCTTGTCACCAATACAGTGAGGATTGTCTGTCCTGGGTTCAGATCTCGTCTCGGGCACACTGTTCTTTCTCTGCATGTGGCATCTGTTTACAGGGCTGGATGCCTTGCTGTGATTTAGCCTTAGTTGCTGGCTCGGCATAAAACAGCAATCCCTCCCTTCTAATAAACTCTTGATGTACCCAATATAAAATAAAAAAAGGCGAGTACTTTAATTTTATTAAAATTATTGTTACCATGTCTTAAGTTGCAAGGAAAGTACCGACTGTCAGTAGACGAAAATGGAAACAGATTAGCCAGAAATATAAGTATTAATTGTAAGTTCATTTTCTTTAAGTAATAATCCAGTTTCTTGACACTTCGATTGCAAGCTTTTATTTTTATTTTTATTTTATTTTATTTTTTGCAGCCGTGCGGCCATTCTGCCTTGTTCACATGGTTCTAGTGATGACCTTGTAAATTTACTGACGCAAATCCCGTTAGTAAGTCAAAGTGTTGCTGGAAGGGGCACGGCTTCCCGTCCCCCCTTTAAAACGAGCCCATCTCCGTGAAAAAAACACGTACAAGAGAACCTTTGGTTTTTAAACGGATACATGAAACAGTTCTAAAGGCTAAAAAATATTTTATTTCTCCTTTCCCAACATTAACACGCCAACTGTTGATTCAACCCAAATGACGACATGCACCATATTTTTAGAACATTACTTACTGACACACATTCCGGTAGAAAACACATAATAAAACAGGCATACAGCTGTACTACGTGCATGCATGTCTCAGAACGACGGTATATTAAAAATATCAATTGAATTCTAATTAAACATTAATGAAAACATTACATGTGTATTGTCTGTGACATTTAAATAGTACTGAGCCCTTTCAGGACCAAGGGCCATACTTGTCCCAAACTTTTAAATGGACGCCAAATGCAATTGAAACAACTTAGAGCATTCAACTTTATAGCACCTCGCACGAACAGTTGGAATGCAACGAAAACAAACCAGAAATGGAAGAACTAACACATTTCCTAGATAAATATAGACTAGGGTCAATCCTTAGTAACTGCCTCAACCCATCTAAAGAACTATGGAATAATATACTGTCACTAGTAGTAGCAATAGCAACAAGCCACCCAAACTCTAAATTAATATAACATAGGCATGGGGTTAAAACATGATAACATAGCCATATACATGGAAAAACCCAGAAAATTAAAAAAAAATTAAAGTAGGGCATCACATGGAACCCAGTAAGCCAACACAATACACCACCGGGGTTGACGTTGCAGGACCCCTAAGCACTGATAGCAAGCAGCAGCAACAACAACAGGAGAAGAGGGCAGCAGCACTGTACACCACCCATGCAAACTTGCCAGGCCTGTCAACAAGTAAAGAGGACACAAACACAGTACACCCCCAATGCAGGCTTGGCCAACCTTAGACACCAACAAAACAGAGGTCACAAGCAATAGTAAATAATACTTCTGGCGCCACAAAAACAGCAACACATCCACTACCCAAGCCGCCAACACCCTCCCCCACCTCCCCAACACCCACATACCCCGAAGACCCCATCCCCCAAGGTGCGAAATCACCGAGAGGTGGAAGCACTTTCCCTTTTCAAAATCAACAACAACAAAGTTCCACGCATGGTCTGTGCACTTCTTTTGACACTAAGGCCGGCAGTACTTGAACGCCAAGGCAGGCAGGCAGACATTTTCATAGGAGCCGAGAACATGAACCTTAGGGAAAGGGCTCGTGAGAAATGTCAGAACTTGAAACCAGAGAATCACGATGCAAGGTTTATTCAGCTACAACGAACTGCCCGGACGGCCATCTCTCGTCGTCGTCAAGACACTACTTACTTCTCGGTGGGAACAGAACTTAAGCTACCTGTAAGAGTCGTAAGTTTGACACCAAGATCGACTAAAGAGGTGCTCCAATTCTCAGATGAGCAAAAAACATTTGGGTATTTGCCCATAAACCAACGCACCGGAATAATCAGACTCATCAGAACGGTATTCCTTTGAATTGAGTTCGTTCATCAGAAGGAGGAGGTATTTTACGCCGAGCCAGCAACTAAGGCTATATCATGGCAAGGCAGCCAGCCCTGTAAACAGATGCCAGATGCAGAGAAAGAACAGCGTGCCCGAGACGAAAGCTGAACCCAGGACAGCCAACCCTCACTGGTGTTGGTGACAGGCGCTAACCGTTGCATCACCGAACCGCCCGAATGATGACAGTCTCACGGGGCTTGACCAGTGGACAGTCACCGGCGTATCGCGACTGTCGACTGCAGACTTGCTGCTCCACTCATCACGAGACTGTGACTTGCATCGTGGACGAAACAGAGGCAGCAGAGATCTTACAGTGCAATGGCTGTGGTAACGTTACCAGAGCTAAGTGAATGCTTTTTACTTGTGTGAGTGGATTGCTGTTGTAAAAGGAAATAATAGCACTTTGTAGACTATGGAGGAATGGATAACGGAAGGTACTGGAAAAACGTTAGAAAAACTAATTTTGGAAAGTATATATATCTTTTGTGTATCATATCTACCTTCTCAGTATTTTGATTCACATGTCACTAACTCTGTTGAAGCGTAGAAGAGTATGTCTTGTGGTTCATGAGCTGAATGTAATTATTATACCTGCAACAGACTTTGTTATTATTTTATATCATTCTTTGTTAGTATACGTTATCCTAGGTGGGCAGTGTTCAGCTGTTACTTCTACCGACGTGCACCCCACCTACCCTGGGGTCAACGTCTCCACGTTTGAGGATAAACACGGATGATTGTATCATGTTAGTTAGCTTCATCCGAGATTGAAGTTCTGATTTTCAGAGTATCCAAAGTTGTTAGATAGTGTTAGACCTAACTAGTTCGTCTTGCTTTCAGACTGATCAAGACGTGTTTGTACATCCATTACAGTTCTGCTATGATGCCATTCAGTGGTCTTCAAATATGTATTAGTTACACGACTAACACAACGCTTAGCTAAGTGAAAGTGTGCAATTATTTTATTGTTACGTGGATGTACTGTCGATATCGTAAGAGTTGTAAGTTAACAGTAGAAAGTAAGAATGAATTCACGACACAAAACGTGTCAAGCCTAATTAAGTTTTCTCTTTTGATGTGTCTACCCACTGGTTACCTGATATACCAGTGTCACCATTCATCAATGAATTGCAGATTGCTACGAAGTGACTTAAGTAACAGTTTCTTTTAAATGTCTGTGGTGTGGTTAAACCGCATCAACTGTTTAAAAACTGGTAATTTATTGCCCATTCAAACACATGTTACAATGCTTCCTTGACAAGCTATTTTAAAAAACTGATACTTCAATATCCATTTGATCACAGGTTATAATAAAACGTTTCTTAGGAAGCAAAGCCTGAACTGTAAAAATATAATAAATTAAAAAATACTACATGAAACATAGGGCAATAAAGTTAGTAGGCGTCCCTCTAAAACACTATCATATCCCCCACCCACCATCCCGCACTAAACGTTTATCCATAATTAAAAGTTTTTCAGCTGCAAAGAAATAGAAATTTGCTGAGTACAGTTGTTTTAATAACCAGATAAAATTAACGAAAAAGCAGGAATTTGTGACCTTGCACCAGCAAGGTGTGGCCAGGTAGGCAAGATAGATAAAACTCTCAGCACATGGCTTAATACTTGTTATGTTTTACCATGTGCTGTTTTAAACAAAATGAGCGGCTGAAAGTCCTTTTGCATACATTGCAACGGTGCGGCTTATTACTCATGTGGATCACCATGTGTTGTTTTAAAACGTCAGCTCGCTTAAATTTAGCTTTGCATACATGGCACTTGTGGGGTTTGTCCTCTTGGTGGCTCATCATGTGTCTTTTCAGTGTAGATAATCGCCGAAAAGAAGTCGAGCACACACTGCACTGATAACGCTTAGTCTCGCTGTGAGTCAACATGTGCGGTTTTAAAGTATCTGAGGTCTTGAAAGCAGCAGAACACACACTGCATTTGTACGGCCTCTCATTACTGTGGTTCTTCGTGTGCCGTTTTAAATGTCGTGTGCTCTTGAAAGCAGCAGGACACACACTGCATTTGTAGGGCCTCTCATTACTGTGACTCAACATGTGATCTTTTAGACGGGATGGGAACTGGAAAGTCATTGGACACACTTCGCACTGAAATTTCACACTATTCGTAGTCTTATCGCTGACATTTGCTTTTTTTGTTTTAGTAGTGGCACCGACATTTTTGCCTTTGCTGAGAGTTTCATGACGAGGTCTTTTAGTCGCTTGGTCCTTAAAGTCAGGAGTTGACCGTCCAGCAGCACTTGTGTCTTGAATTTCGGATGAAGATAAGCTGCTCGATTTGACCTTTTTCGACGCACCAGACACCTTCTGGCGTTTCATTTTTCTGTCTGCTCTGTCTTAAACGAGGAAGCGGTATTTTCTCCCGAATCCAATTTATCTTCTGAATATAAGCAGTATACTCTTTTTTGATGTTATTAAGATTTTTGACTGACGCCTTCTCAAGCTAGGTGGAGTGGAGTTTTGAGCAAAATGTGTATTAGAATCAGAGTGATAGGAAGCGTCTGTAAATCCCACATTAGCACCTCTGTCTACTTGGGCGACATCCACAGTTCTTGAATCAATATTACGTTGCGTGTGGGACCTTGACCCCACTCCTCATCACAGGTATGTCGTCCTGCTCTCCTAGAAGTAATCAAATAATAAATTCATATAAATATTTGTAGTTCTTTAATTACAACTAGTAAAAATGTTTTCAGTACATTCTAGTTATAGAAACAAGGTAATCTCCATTTAGTCATCTACAAAACTCCAGATGGCAGCTACGCGCCGACCAATCATTCAAGGCGAAAGTCATTGCCCTCTTCCCCCAACCTCCACCAACTCTTTACCACCTTCTGTTCTACTGTCGCTCGCAGACTGGTCAATCGTTCGGTTCATCAAACGGGCAAAATTCCGCGCGACTGCGTTTGATCAGCTACACCTGACGAACAGAACAAGTGAACGCAGTCACCCCTCGTTCTGTGCCTTGTCGCCGCCGGTGTATCTTACTGGAAGACACCGTCTTTTGGTTGCCACTGGCAATGACCACAGAACGATATGGCGCTCCACCAGAGAAACGCATTTTACCATTATCCAAATATTATCCGATGCTAACAAACTGAAATACATCGTATCCCTGTTACCTGTTTTTTTTTTCTTTAAGGCAGTTCATTAACGGCACACATCTCCATGCTTTCCTCTCTTCTGTTTAGTCTGCTGAACTCCACCCATCAACATAATTCACTGATATCGTATTTCATGCCTGATTAACGCTCTTGTGACTTTTGTTTACACTGATGTTCTGTTTTCTTAGAGAACAGCTCAGCAAAAACTATTTTTTGCGATTTTTCAACTTGCTTGTATCAGGGGTATTACCTGAACACCTGTCATCCTTAGAATTAAACGTGGTTCTCATAGCACTATCAATTATCCAGCTTATCTCCTGAATCACAGAATCTTGACCAGTTTTAAGTGGACACGAAGCATCCTGAGAGTTAACCTCCATTTTGCAACACTCGCAGGCATCTCTAGCTAATTACCTAATCTTGACTATCTTTAACTGAATAAGCGGCGTAACGAGAGTTCAAATCCATTTTCAGAGCATTTTGGCTCATCCAGTTTGCCGAATTACGGGATCTTGAAAGTTTAACTGCATTCTTTCAACATTTCCCAGCATTTAGGATGCAGGACGCTGACTTAATTAAACTGAACGAGTTGAAAATTGAGAGCTATAATCCGTTCTCATAACATTTTCGTTCATCGAGTTTGTCTCTTGAATCTTATTATCTTTAGCAGTTTTAACTAAGCGGTAACTTGAAAGTTCAGCTCAATTTTTGAAACAGTTGTGGGCAGCCAGTTTGTCTGCCAGATAACAGGGTTTTGACCAGTATTAACTGATTAAGTCGTATCCTGAAATTTAACATCAGTTCTTTTAACATAACCTAGTGTCCAGTTTGTCTGCCTAATCACAGATCCTTGACTTTATTTAGTTGAACAAGTGGAATATTGTGAGATATAATCCGTTCTCAACATTTTCACTCATCGAGTTTGTCTGTTGAATCCTATTGTCTTCAGCAGTGTTAACTGCGAATGCAGTACCTTGACAGTTACACTCCCCAGCATCCCGTTTTTTTACTGTGATTTTCTATTTATTTGGAGAACGGTTTAGCAACAACTATTTTTTGTCGAGATTCAAGGACTAGCAGTATTCACCAGAAAACTTTACACCTAAAAATGAAAGAACGAGTACGTACCGTTCACATCCACTTCAGAGAGTCAAGTCCAGCGGCACAGAGGGATGTAACGACCGGTCACTCCAAGTAAATGTCTGCTCACTAAGAGTAAGATTACAAACAGTTGGGTGGTCAAAAAGATTTTGCCCGGACTGCGCATGGACTGAAGAAAGCACGCACATACCCGGTATATTGTAACTCTGCTACGTCATAGCACAATGTCTCTGCTACCTGATTTCTTCGGGTAGAGTCCGTGCAACAGCTTTTGCGAAATTTGAGTGTAGATGGTCAAAGGTCAAGTGTGACGGCCTCGCACAAGCCAGAAGTGCACGAGAAAATTGCGAACAAGCCTAAAGTTTAACAAATGGTACCTACCTCACTTAACGCTAAAAAAAAAAAACTCAGCTGGACTTTAGTTATAGGAAAAATTCCCTGGTCTTTGATCTTGTGAGATTAAATCCGAGTTATTTTATATTTTAGTTATGGCCTTGACTAGGTCCATGCTTACTGGAACAATCGCTAGAGATATTGTAAAGCATATTGTAAATGTACACTTCCAATAAACATCTTTTTGTTTGAATTTGTGACCCAAAATAGTAAATAAATAATACAATGTTTGTAACGAGTGTCTAAAACCTATGTCTCAGTAAGTTACTATAATCATACTTCTATTCACTTGAATCAACAGTGCCAGTGCCAGTGCCAGTGCAACATTTGATTAAAAATCAATAATCGAAGGGTTAGCATTTTGTACATTGACTGAAATAAAGAGAAGTGGGACTACGTTGGTGACGAGGTATTCTGGGCTAAGGCTCAATTTTTGTTCACTTAGTTAATTCCAACGACACATTTTCGCCACTTCCTTGTTAATCAAAGACTGTGCTCAAATATTTGATTGACGTGTTTAGTGATGTCTGTGACTGTTTCTTTGCTAGTGTGGTCGGTGAGAATTTTTTCTCACACCTCTCAGCAGTTTGATGATGTGCACTTCACCCCCTGTGACTATCACAGAAGTGAGTTGTGGTTAATGGCTTCAGAATCACGTTTCATGTTCTGTGACTCATTGTATCGACATCCACAGTCTGTCTCTATAGTGTTCGGATGGTTAAGAGGACATAGTGGTGGACTATGCCAGACGTAAACGCACAGCTGTTAATAGAAGGCTGTTAATAGAAGGCTGCTAATTAATGTTATAATGATAAGGCGCATGGTGATGGACTATGCTTGAAGGGACGGGGTCATTGTACTCAAATTCACCACATTTATTAGTTGTCTGATGGTTATTCGGTGGCGCAACAGTTAGCGCTGGTCACTAATACAGTGAGGATTGTCTGTCCTGGGTTCAGATCTCTTCTCGGGCACGCTATTCTTTCTCTGCCTGTGGCATCTGTTTACGGGGCTGACTGCCTTGCTGTGATATAGCCTTAGTTGCTGGCTCGGCATAAAACACCATTCCCCCTCCCTAAAAATCTCTGTATGTACCCAATATAAAAAATAAAAAATAAGGCTAGTACTGTAATTTTACCAAAATTACTGTTACAAGGAAGATACCGAGTGTCAGTAGACGAAAAAAGAAACAGAGATCAGCCAGAAATATAAATGCTACTTGTCATTTCCATTTTTAAAGATAAAAATCTTTTTTCTTGACACTTTTGCGATTGATAGTTTTTTTCTGCAGCCGTATTGACGCGCGCGCACACACACACACACACACACACACACACACACACACACACAACAAAACAAAACAAAATGTTACCCTTACTAAGCATAAGCAATGTCTTTTGAAAGCCTACTCAACTGGACGAGAAGATCTCGACAATTGAGCACACAAGTAAAATATGCTTCATGATGCATAGCTCAACTGCAGGAGAAAACAACTGTTTTACCTGCCTTTGTACTAAAAACAAACATTGGAAACATAACATGTCATATCCAACGTCTGTTTAAAACTCTGCCACGGTAAACTTTTGGTTTTAACTTCTCATAAACCACTATAGTCGCCATTCTTAGTCTGACAGCCTGTCAAATAGAAGAAAAATGCGACTGTTTCTGTATTTTTTTCACTCAGTGCTACTTGTTGTTTATTCAGTTTATCTCGAAGTCATCTTAAAAGTCTGCCACTAATTATCTTAATGATGATATTCATGTTTGAGACCTGCTTTCCAGGGTGTAATGTCGGAAATATTTTAACGCACTCACTAACATGCACGCGCGAGCGCGGAGATTTCTTTACACTTGGAGACAGAAACAGAGAAAAATGCAAACAGGGAAGAAAGAGAGAGAGAGAGAGACCGATAGAGAGAAAACTGATGGAACTAACAGAAAAAGTAATATTAAATAATAAAGGAATAAATTGCAGGCAATAACGAGAGATTACTGCAGTGGAATGGTTATCTCCCTTTCACGGCCAGCGTTATTTCTGCGTCTTGTCCAGGTCCCAGATGGTTTAGATGAAGCTTTCAAAGGAAATGTGACATGAACATCACAGCCAGAAAATTCAGTGGTTGGAATCAACCAGGAACAACTTTCTAATAGTGTTATGGAATTGTCTGGTTTAATAAATAAATAGCATCAGTTGATTAAAAGCTGATACTTTATAATTCTTTCAACATATTGTTATAATAAAATGTTGTTTTCTTCCCAGCAAAAAGTAAAAAAACCGCTATAAAAGGTAAAAAAAAGAGTAAATAGTACATGAAACACACATAAGAAAATTAAACCGGGAGCCTCTAAAATACTACACCATTCTGGCCACTGGCTTCTGTCGGTTATCACCGCAATTAAATAGCAAACTATGTGAGGACACTTGGATTTGTTCACGAATAGTCAGAAAATGCGACAGTGTGAAGTTAAATGTGACTTCCCTCCAGCCAGAGTGGAAAATGTGTTGCTAAATAAACGGGAAATAAGTTACTAGTAAGCAACAAGCTCGTGACTTCATTAACCGTTTTTGTGCATCAGAAGATGTTGTTTTAACTTGATTGCGCGGCGGAAAGAAGCAGCACACAAGTTACATTGGTACCGTCGTTTTTTACAGTGAGTATGCATGTGCCTCTTTAAACTGGATGAGCACTCAAAACAAGAGTCACAAAGTTTACACTTAAAACACCTCTTCGTGCTGTCCTCTTGTTTCGCTGATTTAGCAGAAGAACCAACGTCTGTATAATTGTGGTGAGTTTCGTAATAACGTCTGTCAGTCGCTGTGTCCACGAAATCAGGATTTGCACCAGCACTCCCCATCTCTTGAACACTTGGTGGTGAAAAACACCCTGAAAAATCTCTTTTTTTCCAACGACTCCCCTGCGTTGCTCCCACTGCCTCGTGATGCCCCTTGTGCGTGTGTAAGTAACGGCCCTCCATGTCAGCACTAAAGGCATCTGTCTGGTGTGTAGCGCCTTGACTAGAGTGAACTTTGTGCAAGACTGCAAGAGGAAGTGGCCCACTTGTGTATCCTTCGTTCTTTACAATGTTCTCTGTGTTTGGTTTGTAAGAAACATTTTGGCAGTCGCACCAAAATTGGTCGCCACTGTATTGTTGCTGGGATACATGAGGACCCGTCAAGTCTGTCCCAGTCTTCAATGCATGAGGATCCTCAGGTGAGTAAGACCAGTTTGACCTGACGTCATACATGGGGTATTGCTTTGAATTACCTGAACAGCTTGCATCCTGAGAATTATTCGTGGTTATCATAGCACTCCCAGGTATCCAGTTTGTCCCCTGAATTACAGGATCTGAACACGTAGCATCCTGAGAGTTAAACTCCATTGTTGCTACATTCCCGGGCATCAAGTTAGTTTGCCTAATCACTGGATCGTGTCTATAATTAGCTTCACAAGCGGCGTAATGAGAGTTCAAATTCATAGCACTTTCGCTCATCCAGTTTGGCTGGTGAATCACAGTATCTTGAGCAGATTTAACAAAACAAGCGTCCACTTGAGATTTATTATTCATTTCAGAAACACTCCCTGGCACCCAGTTTGACAGCTGAGCCCCAAAATCTTTGTCTGTTTGAAATAAACAAGCGGAATCCTCTATTCGCGTAACACTCCTATTCATCCAGTTCGTCTGCCTAATCACAGGATCTTGACTACATTTAAAAGCACAATCAGCGTAATGAGAATTAAAATCCATTTTCAGAGCATTTTCGCTCATCCAGTTTGTCTGATAAATCATATTATCTTGAGGAGAGTTAACTAAACAATCAGCAGCCTGAGAGTTAAAATTCATTTCCGAAACACTAACAGGCTTCCAGTTTGTCTGCTGAATCACGGGATTTTGACTGGTACTAACTAAACAGGCGGTACCTCGAGAATAAGGATCCGATACCGCAACATGTCCAGGCATCCAGTTTGTCTCCTGAATTACAGAATCTTGGTCTGTTTTAAATGAACAGGTTGTATCCCACATTCCTGGACCACTTATAGGCATCCAGATTGCTTGCGGAATGACAGGATTTTGACCAGTGATAACTGAACAAGCGGTACCTGGAGAGTGTAGCTTCATTTCCGCAGCACTTCTAGGCACCCAGTTTGTATTCCCAAAAGCAGGATCGTGACTGGTATTAAATGAACAAGCGGTACCTTGAAATCCCGGTACCTCCGATCTAGGCAACCAGTTTGTCACCTGAATCACAGGATCGTGTTCTGTTTTAAATAAACAAGTGTCATCCCACATTCCCGCAGCACTCCTAGGCATCCAGTCGGTCTGCAGGATCAAAGGACTTTGACCAGTATTAACCGAACAAGCGGTACCTTGAGGGTTAAACTGCATTCTTTCAACGTTTCCTTGCATCCAGTGTGCCTGCCTAATAGCAGGATCCTGACTTAATTTAACAGAACGAGTGGAATATTGAGAGCTAAAATTCGTTCTCATAGTATTTTCGCTCGTCGAGTTTGTCTGTTGAATCCTATTGTCTTCAGCAAATTTAACTGAGCAAGCAGTTCCTTGACAGTTTAACTCCACTCCCACAACACTTGTGGGCATCCAGTTTGTCTGCCAAAACACAGGATCTTGACCAGTACTGACTGAACAAGCGGGAACCGGAGAGTTCAGCTCCATTCCTGCAACACTTGTAGGCATCCAGTTTCTCTGCCGCTGGTCCTTACTCTTTGTGGCGGACATATCTTCGTATTCTCCTAAAATGAATCACACATGAATACATATTAATATATGTTTTGTATAATTATGGTTCCTACAAATCTTTAATACATTGCAGTCAAGAGAAACAACGGTAAGCTTCATCTAGTCATCACTGAGAGACAGATATCCAGACACTCGCCTACCAATGATCGTAGGGGAAGTAACTTTATCTCCCTCCCCCTTGTTAGGAAGTCTGACCGTGTCGTTCACACTCACACGCACACACCCAGAATCACTTGCGCGATCTTACTACAAAACACAAACAATTGCCTTAAGGCTGTCCAGATAAGGATTATAATTTCTAAGGCCAAACCGAATATCACCATACATACACATTTCGAAGTCCTAGGTGTCAAGGCCGCCTAACTAGCACAAAGTAAAAAAACAAAAAACAAAAAAAAAACAAAAACAAAAAAACAAAAAAACAAATCAGCACATGAACGCCTGGGCTATGGTAAATGCATTTCATATTAACAGCTAAAATTTAAAGAGAAATACTAGCTCTTAGTTAAAACCACTTAAACATCCAGCAATGTCCTCCCATAGGCCTTTGAGACGTTGCAAAGAGAATTAAGAATAACACCCAGTAATCTGGTAGCCAATGAAATCCACACAGTTGCTTTTACATCGCAAGTTGAATAAAAATCAAGCGAAATCTACACCGTCGATCCTGATAAGTTTTAGCAGGTAAAGTCCACACAGCACTTAAGAGTTAGCGAAAGACCACACAGTCGCTTCCCAGTACATTTGATGAACTAAAATCATATCCCACCGCAGGTTACGTTTCGGTTACTTTCCACACAGATTCCACATAGCAGTCTCCTCACGAAACTGTTATATAAAGAAAAGTACCAACCACATAGTCATTTTTTCACATCTGCGCACTTGCCTCCATGTTTTTTCTTATCCCTCTTTTTTCCCCGCCATCCTCCCCCTCAGGGGAGAAAACTCTCCTTTGTTTACATGTCGGGTTGCATTTCCCTGACACCCCCACCCCTTTCTTTTTTGGCTCTTCACATCTACAGATGTGACAAACATCAGATTGCATCTTTAATATCGACTGTAGGGGCTACACCACGTGTCCATTGCAATTTATTCCTAAGGACCTTATTCTTGCAAACTCCATCTTGAACCCAGAACGGGGCCTCGTGGGCTGGTGAAGTGGCTGTCGAAAACATATGAGCGCTGATCATTGTATCAAAAAGGGCCTTAATACAGGATTTGAAATTCATTCCCAGTTCCCACATATACGAAAGACAAACAACCAAGAATTTTTTTAAAATCATTAGACTGAGACAAGACGTTTGCTTCGTCTCGCTGTAATTCTGTATGTGTGACCTGGTGGAGTAATTACATGGTAACATGGCCTCACTGGAGCTGTTTTTTGTTGTTTGTTGTTATGTGCTTGACAATTGTATATTATGTGTGACTATCCAGTTGTGATTTCAATGCCTGCAGGCTTTTAAAATGAAAACACTAGAAGAAAAACATTGCTTGTTTATATATGGCACGTGCTTAATTCCAGACATTTCAAAAACTCACCAGAAAAATTATATGATTTGAACTTTAACATAGATCTATAGACTATTTTTTGGAAAATCAACAGCAAATGCAAGAAACATTAATACTTCTACAGTGAAAGCATCATAACTTTTATCTGACTACCACAGTGACAGTGTCATGGATCTTATAACAGTCATGACCAAATTTATCAAATGTAGATTAGGAGCATCAATACTTTGTATTATTTTCCTACAAGAGTTTTGTAGAAGGACGTAAAAAGCTTAACCAGTATTTAGCAACCCTTTAACCAGTGGGAATCCTTCTTATCTTATTCTATTTCCTTGCTACACAGTGTATAGTATACACTAAGTTCAGTTGACAAACAACCGGGAAAAAACTAGGTCATTGTCTTCTGAAATGAATACATAAATCCTCAGAACAAGATGTGAGGCCAAAGGTCACCAATATAGCATGCACTGTGTAAAGTGTAGATTTTATCGACTCTGAATACACTGTACTAATTCCAGCACATGCCGAAATGCATCTTGGGTCAGTGTAAAGGGATTACACCACACAACTTTTGTATCAGATCAGTTATAAAAAGTGAGTTGAGAAATTGATTAGATGAGAACATCATCCACATAAGGTACTGTAGCTATTTATGTCACGTGTCGTTAGAACTCTGCTTGTACGAGGTGTGTCCACTTGGTAAAGCGGATAGTCGGTTGAAGGGAACACCAGCATCTAAGCCCGTAGACATGCCGGTTCGATACTCGTATAGGCGGCAACAAACTTTTCCTTGTCAACTAAACGGTCATCCTCAATGTTATGTTGTGATTGCCAACTAGCACATTTCTACCTATTTTTAGTGATATCACAAAACAGGGAACTGCTTAGAAACAAATGTTTTGTTATTATCACCTCGACTATATATTAGTGGTAAGGCAGAGAGGAGAATAAATGATCGTAGCGCACGCGCGCGCAAACACACACACACAAACGATGATCATTCACCTGTGACCGACATGTTACATACACAGCCTCAAAACTGATGTTGTCGAGACTCACGCACACAAAGCATTCACTCCCAGCAAAATATTGACACCAAAACTTAAAAAAGAGGTTGTAGGGTACATACCGTGACAGATCCACGTTAAATTATCAAGTCAGGCAGGACAGCGAGATGCAACGACCGGTCACTAAAAGTACTTTTCCAACCACCAGCAAAACCACTAAAATACTTGCGGAGGTGAGAATCGTACTTTTGTGAACTGCAAAGGTATCTGGCTAACGAAACAACCCCACACCTGCTATATAGTAAGTTAGCTGAGGTACCTTCACAGGAAAGTCTCTGATACCCGGTGTCTCCATGTAAAGTCCGTGCAACAGCTTAGACATCACTGAGCGTAGGTCACAGGTCACAGCTCAAGTGCTGACAGACTCACATGAGGTAGAAAAAGCACGAGAAGTGTGTATTCCAAGCCGAACTTTGAAATAGTGGTGTGCATCTTCTTCAATATGACGACAAAAAAATCCAATCAGCTGGCGTTCAGTCAGATTAATTCTCTGGTATTTGATTTCTCGGGTGAAGTCTAAGTTGGTTTGGATTGTAAACATGACATTACAATAACTAGGTGCTTGATTACTGGGAAGGACTTATTGGGGGGGGGGGAATTTTAAGACATATTGTAAAAGCAAATGTGCATCGCAAAAACAGTTCTGCTTTACTTGAATTAGGGTCTTCTTGCCGGACTCTGCAATGCTCGGTACACTGTGTCTATGAAACAGCACGTGTCAATATGTAAACATTATTGTACTGAAGTCGTCCGTTGCTCCTTTTATTTGAGACTTTTTGGAAAGGTTACCATGAACTACACCTTACGAATACAAACTAGGCCAAGGCATTTTGTATAATGAAGGACAATAAACAACAGACAACATGTTGTAACACAGTGTGAAAGTAAAAAAGAAGTAATATTCATGCCAACAAAGCTCCACACATGAAAGAGGTGCCCATCGTCTGCTGCAAAGTTTCCCGTCATGGAATTCAAAACTATGGTTCTGTGATTTTTTCAGCCATTTTGACCTGACTATTATTACTTAATTTTCATAAAAGGCACCGGAATGGTTCAGACATGGTATGCACAAAGGAAGGTTACTTTTTCGTCGATTCACGTGGCATAGTGCTCTGTCAGGTTTTATTTATTTTCTTTAAACCTGCACTTGTCCAGCCCTCGCCTTCTTTGTTAACATAAAACTCGTACACAGGGATGTGATTGATATGTTTTATAACATCTTTAACCTGCTTGTTAGTTTGTTCGCCGAGAGTGTTTCTTCACACCTCTCACCATTTGGACACAAAGATGGCAGACAGTTTGCTCCCCGAGACTACCACCGCCACATCGCTGTAGACTCTCGCTTTGTACTCTGTAGCTCGTCACTTCGACATAAACACAGTCCATGTCTGTTATATTCTGATAAAAGAAAGAGATGAGATGTTTGTGCAAATTCAGACACTAGAGAAACAAACAAAAGGGTCTACGCAAGGCCAGCAGAGCATCACTGACTCTTGTCTGTTGTGTGAAAGTTTTGAGATGTGCACAAACAACTTCCGCTTCCTCTGATATTCTGTACGAAAGCATGACATTTGTTGATATTGAAGAAATCGCTCCTTAATTGATAACATTTTAAAAAAGAGTTGGACTAGAAATAAATTCAAATAACCCCTACATACATTGAGAGTACTGTCTAATAATAATTAAATTAATTTCCACGTTACAGAAAAGGTTTTATCAGTAAGATGAGTGTGTTAACGACAGTTTGTAACAATTTCAGCAGTTTCACTGATGAATTGAGTTAGGCTGCTAGGAATGTATCCAAATTTTATTAATTTCTCAATGTGCATTGAATTTGTGACAATGTGACAAACTATTCCAGATGTGTTTTCTTTTGTGAGAGTGATTTGAGATGAAGAAATGTTTTGCTACTCTTCTCTTGTTTTCGTCAGTTGACAAAAAAGACTGTGTTGTTTAGTTACAATTTACAGTTGAGAGGCACTGAGGTGACAAGGAAGCGTCAAATATAATTAGAGTACAAGACATACTACAAACTTAAAGAAAACAAAGCTTTATTAACAAAATATTAATTAATTTATATTAAATATTAATCGTGCGTTTAAGAATGTACATGTGTATTGTCTGTGTAAACCCCGTCACAGGCAATCTGTAACCTTATCGTTACAGCAAGATGACCCTTTTTTCGCTTTTTTTTAACAGATGATGTCCTGAAATCAAGTATTTTATAGCTAGCTATAGCTTCGTCAGTGAAATGAGCTGACCTTCCCAGTTATTACATTCATTTGACCTCGCTCATTATACATGCGATGTCACAGAACCACTTCGTGGTAACATTTTTTATTTGTCATTAAAATATTTTGAATTCTTAGCAATGTTCTCAGTTCTGTTTAGCAGACACTAAAATAACTTTATAAACTACTATACGCTAGGATAACTAACTACAGCCCTGACGAAATAAAAGAAGCCTACAGAAGAGAAATACAAACTGAGATCTTTACACAAAATCAGTAAAAGTTCATTTTCATGCATGTAGTTCAATTCCCCACTTTCATAAAGTTTATGATTTCCGATTTTCAAATATACGGCGGCACGAGGAGAGTTACAGTGGCTTTCCGAGGGCTTTGAATTGCCTGATTGCCTTCACTCCTTTCTTAAGTTTTTCCTTCGCACTTTCCAACTTCTGGACGATAATCTGGTTCCTTGGGTCAACCTCCAGCTTGGACGGGTCAGCCACGACCCTGGCCTTGATGAAGCCTCGCATGATGGCCTCCTGCACTGCGACCTTTTGATGCGTGACGTTGTTTATATACTCACCTGTGTCACGGTCCAGCAGGCCGAGTCGAACAGCGTCTGAGAAGGATACCTGCGAGATACTTTAGAATATAACTTTCCTCATAGAGATACTTGGCCAACAGAGATATTTCATTAGATCATGGCTCACAGAGATATTTCAATAGATTATTCCTAAAAGAGATATTTTATCGGATACAACATCACCACCAAATCTTTCTGTCTCTATTTTCTCATCCTCTCTTTTGCTCTCTCCCCTGAATGTATTCACTATTTATAATACCCTTAGGATGCAAGTTAGCAAACTTTCACCTCATGGTTCTTTTTAATGCAAACACTTTATTGGGAATACTTCTATCAAACCACGATAGTCCCAACCCATGCATAAAATGAAGGCAACTAATATTTATTTCTGGTGCAAACATCGTAGTTTAGTGGGTTAAATTCTGTTTCATAAAAGCGTGTGAACAGTTCACTCGTTAGTACTGATACTGACTCAATTCTTATAACTGCAAATCTGCACCGAGTAAAAACTGAAATCTTTGCCAGAAGCATTATGACGAGGAAAATTTTTTTGAAAATTCACCTTCTGTTTGCGCCTCTGGTCTACCACTCCATGGACGGTGTACGTTTTTGACACTACTTCTGGTTTGGCGTTCGGGTCTTCGTGGTACTCCACGTGAACCAGCCCACTGGCAATGGCGTCGCTGATTGAAATGAGCTCCCCTGTCTCAGTTTTGTAGGTGGAGTTGTGGGTGTCTAAAATACCGTCGTGAACGGCCTGCGTCACACTCAACGTCTTTTCCGAGTGAGGGTCGACGACTCCTGTACACCAAAAAAAGACAACGTATAGCATGATAAGCGTTTTATTCGAGCGAGATTAACAGCTCTTGTCCACCATAAAGGAAATAATACTGACATGACAAACGTGCAAGCCGACTGTTCATGGATTAGAAAGACGTAACAACGGTAACATGGAGTGAGGAGGGGCTCTGATTACCGGTTTGATTACCGAGGCAATCGAATACGCTGTAGCCGATACAGCACGAGACGCCATCTTGGAAGCCAACGCCGAGTGTAGCTAATTGCTATTCGATCATGAATTCGCCGTCCAGATACTCATTACCTCCATATCTGATAGCTTTGCCACAATGACAACCGTAAAGACACTTGATGAGCATACTTATCATAATATATATTGGAGAGCTGGACTACGAGGATGACATCTGATGTCCCTACGGTTACAAAATACGCCATATCCATCCTCTTAAGAACGCAAAAGAAGAAAAATTCTCATGCTAAAAACACTTTATGATGACCTACACACAGTTTTCTGTGCTCGAGTCGATAAACAATCACTGTGCACTATATCCATGGCAAATGTCACCTGGGTGGTGCACGAGGATGGATGTGGCTGAAGATGACGAATGGACGACTCACCTGTAATGGTGTAGGGGCGTGTCTCCCGTGTGATTTTGATGGTGATGATGCCGTAAGACTGCTTCTCCTCCCGGATCTTTTTCTTAGAGACGATCTCTAGCAGGATGCGACCCTCGTTCATAGCATCCGTCATTGACATGCTGCTGCCGGTCAGCGGGTTTCGGTACAGTCCCTTTGCCTGACAGCGGAAAAAAAACGTCAAAAGTCGCCATGATGGTAATCATCCCACTGCCTGATTACAGGCAAGCTGTCACAAATTGCCACCAACGACGTAGCAGACACTGATTGTACTGTCAAATGCTGCCATATCAGTGCATGAAGGCAAGCAATGCATCAAATGTTTCCATAACACTCAAAATAATGCTGATAACAGGCAAAACGTAAAATGTTGCTATGACAAATAACTGCTAATAACAGGCAAAACGTCAGATGTTTTATACATTTACACCTAAGTATTTTTGTACCTCAGACTGAATTATTCTACCACGGCAAGTAAAAAGCATAGTTTATAAAATAGTTGCTGGTCATTTCTTTCATTGTTCCTACAACTATTTATACTTACTGGACAGCTGCAAGTACAAAGAAGAATAAGGTGTAACATTTGTTAATCCCCTACATCTTCAGGGTATAAGAACTCAAAGAGTCTGATACAGAGCGGACCGACTCTCCATACCTGGTCAACTACTCCAAGCATGATGGCTTCCTGTAGGGTCAGTTTGGTCTGGTTGTCGCGGGGGTCAAGGACTCCTGTGATTATGAAGGTGCTTTGTTCTTCCTCTAGGCTCGTTGTCAGCTGTCGGAACATGAGCGACATAGGAGAGTTATTTTGACAGCATCCGCACACACGTACACACAGCGTCTGTCTGCCCTTCACACACACACACACACACACACACACACACTCACACACACACACACACACACACACATGTACACACTAACATCTGTCTTACTCTCTATCTCACACACACTCCCTCTCTTTCTCCCTTGGAATGGGCTCATGGCCTAACCAATAAACAGGTTCTTCTTCTTCTCTCTCTCTCGCACACACACACACACACACACACACACACACACACACACACACAACACACACTTTATACATTCGCTTAATCACTTTCTCATTCACACACACGCGCGCGCGCGCTCACACGCACGCACTGACGGACACAAGAACGTGGTCTCGCATAGCCTACTGTGTCGGTTGTGGTCTCCTCCTTTTCCTCTGAAATAGTGACCTCACTGCTGACCAGCTCATCACTGGGCGCCTCTTGCAGGACAAGAGATGCCGTCTGCTTGGTCAGGTCGCCGTCAGCAACGTCGAGGTTTGTGTCCCAGAACCTTGTTAACAGTCCAAATATGTGATTAGTCTCGGACCTCATTATGTATAAGGGGCAACTGCTTTCCGAGCAGTTCTTATCTTTATGTTCTTAAAAATGAGATAGGCAAAATAAGTATGCAACTTGCTAACACGTTAAGATGGAGTAAGAAATTTATGGAAGTCTGATGTTTTAAATCTTTTTTTTTAAAGTATACTAGTAGCTATAGGTTGTTAAGTTGCATAACTATGCAAGTGTAAGTTTGTGGATACACATTTGTATTATTTACGTCCTATACATAAATCGCTTCTCTAGCTTGTATTCGGGTAAATTTTTTTGTTTCATCTGAAAATGCATCTAGCCAAATTCTGGCATAATGTCATCAAACATTGCACGAAGAAAAAAATAATGTGTGTGCGTATTTGTAATATGTACATATCTGTAATCCCTATTTCTTGCTTGCATTCATTCAATGTCATCAAATAGTGCAACAAGAAAATGATTCTGAATATTGAAAGAACACCAAGAATTAAAGAAATTGTAAGCATAATTATGATAAAGGTTTAAACAGAAAATTAAAAAAAAAGAGAGAAGACGCACGAAAAGGACACAGCCAACTTTTCAGACTAATTTCAAATCATCCGTAGCTCTAGCACTTCATTCAACGCATCTTGGAAAACAGAACTGCGTGAAATATTTCAGTAATCCACACAAAATAAGAGCAAGCATAATATAACATTTCTTTGAATTTTTCACCCGGATGTGTAACAGCCTGTGAAAGCACTCAAACGTGTTGTTAACTTTTTAATTAACATTATCATAACGCTAATTTTATGAGTTAAAACTGGTTTAGAAAATATTAATCATGACACACAAAAAATCTTGTTAAACATATTTAGAGTTCTGTTGACTCAGCACGCCACACGAATTTAAAATACAAAAAATTGTCCAATTAACTCCTTTGTCACAGTCAAAAGGGTTTTAATGACATTTAAAGCTATTCAGCGGTGGGGTCAGTTCTGTTTTTGATTTTGTAAGGCAAAGGTAACGTTGTTGAACTTATCTTCACTGTGGATCGTCAAGCGAAGCAAATAAAGCATGCTTATGTGTCTCATGATTTTATTATCACGTTAAATTACGTCGATCGGAGTCAACAGTGGAAAATAAATCCTACCTGTGCAAAGTCAGTAATGTTACCTGTAGTTTAAGTCTTGTCAAAGCTACGTCATTAAGAACTTATAAATATAATGGTACCTCGACACTCGACCACAATCCGTTGTGGAAGACTGGTTAAGTGCCGATCAATTTTTCGATTATTTACATCAATAAGAATTTCTCTACCTCGTCGATAAGTAGATACCGTTCTTACTCTTGTCACAGTATCAGCTGCTTTAATAGCCTCTTTATGTTTCAGTATTGTCAAGGTCTTTGAGTTAGCCATGCAATACTGACTGACGAATTCAGTTTTCAGTTGACGTACGTCACTTTCATACTTGGGAATAAGTTTTTAATTCAGTTATTCTATTTCGTTTTTTCTTCCTTCATTCACTTTTAGCACTAGATAGCTTCTTGGCTGCAATGATGACCGTATGATATATATATATATGTAAAAACAAACAACAACACAAGTCTCTGCATCGTGAAATCAACACACAATGTGACGTTTTCCCGTGAAGCGTCACAGGTAAGCGTGACGTCTCATTGAGGTCTTAACACGATGATCGAGTGTCAAGCAGGTGGGCGAGCACTAAAAACGAATTCTCTCGACAATTTTGGTCGAGGACTGAAATGTTTGAACGCAGAGCAAGTTCGAGTGCCGAGGTACTGCTGTCAATAAAGCTTTAAGCAAAATGCTGCACTTCAGCACTGCTGACAAGCACGGACTTGCTGCCTGGCCATCGCTGCTACATCTACGAAGCTCAGCTTCCACACTTTCAAGTCAGTGTATGTGTTTGTGACACACTTGTACCTGTCTGGAGGACCGAAGAATTTACCAGGCTTCATGTTCCTTAGAGAATGGGTAGAAATGAATTAATTGGCGCTGAAGCGACAAAATACTGTTTTTGAAATCTAATATAATCATCAATCATTAAAATCAAATACCTCTCAGTCAAAAAGGTGAAATTTTCTTTTTATTTACAACATAAAAGTCTAAGACTACTTTTTTTTTCATTTTTCTGCCTTTAAAGCCTAAATTCGTTTCGTTTATTTGATGTTTTAGCTCTTTAGAGGAATAACTCTTCGTCGAACCATACCTAAGGAAAGAAATACCTTTTATTTATACATAATAAATTACAATGTTGACCCTAAATGATAAAAAACATTACATGTGATAGAAAACTATGTCGTTGATGACCGATATTAAGTGAGGAGAACATTTTTACCTTTAATTACTTTCAACGGTTAGAAAAGTTCCTAAAGTCTACAATTAACGTTTAAGTAAGTTTTGTTACAGACAACTCTGTCTACTCACAAGTCACGTTCTTTAGTCGATGATAGTCAAGCACGAACATGGAATAAACCCGACTTATTTAAGTGTTTCCTTTGTTTGTTTGTTTGTTTGTTTGTTTGTTTGTTTGTTTGTTTGTTAACAAGTCATTTTATTTTTTAAAAATGGTAGTGCTGAACCTTTTAAGACCAGCGCTACTACGTAAATAGTTTGGTTTGCTGCATAAACTAACAGTTCACACAACTCTGAATATAAGCAGCCGAACTGCTCTCTTTTTTCTCTCTTTGTTCCTTCTTTCTTCCTCTTGCTCACTTTTTCATTTTTACATCTCACTTCCTCTCTATCTTTTTAAAATTATTTTTTTTCTCTTTTGATTTTTCTTTCTTTTTCCGTCTGTGTTTCTCTTTCCCTCTGTTTCTCTTTGCTTCTTTATTTCTCTTTGATTCTCTATTTCTTTTTTCATTCTTTCTCTCTCTCTTTCATGTGCATGCACACTTTACACACGAGAATTTCACACGGAAAGCAGATACAAGAGCTCGAGTGCATGCATGCACATTCAGGTGCAATTAAATACTTCAACAGAACACTCTCAAGCGACTCCACTGCTTCCTGTGCAGCTAACATGAGATGGCAACTTTGTGTTCCCTAGCAACACGACAGCGCCTTGACAACAGTACAATACCACTTAAGCTGAATGATAATAAACAAAGCGCACTGAAAGAAGATAAAATGTGAGACATATCAAACATCTTGTATTTGATAATTAGTGATACTGAAAAGCTACTTTCCATAAAAGGCAACCAACAATAGAAAAGTTATAATGAGGATGAAGGGCACAGATTTCACTTGTTGTATACTGGAAGGCAGTAATTCTACATCACTGGCTTCTAAGATAGCCAGAGGGAAATAAATATTCATAAAGACTGGGACACATAAAATAATGTTTAGAGTAACTGTGACACGGAATGTTGAAAAGTCTGTTTGTAGTGAGTGAAATAGTGACTGTGTCAAAACATTGCAGACAGGCCGATTCTGTGTGCTCAGGCTTTTTAACAAATAATAATAGTTTGGAAGGTTCTAGAAGGGGTAGTGGGATGAAATAAATACCCGACTCCGGCCGTTTCTTTACATCCCATGAAGACATGGCAGCTGCTAAGAACCGCTACGTGTGGGGAGTGGAGCTGTGCTTTCACTTTTAAACTCCGTCCACGTTTTTCCTATGGAATGTGTGTGTGTGTGTGTGTGTGTGTGTGTGTGTGTGTGTGTGTGTGTGTGTGCTCAGCAACTGTCGCAACGAGTGAAGCCTTGTGCGTGGTCAGTCGAGGGCCACAACATCACTGTGAGTAGATGCAAACAGATGCTAACGAAGCAAAAAAAAAAAAAAAAAACCTCCCACGATTTAACTCGCTGTAAATGTTCTTAAATAATCCATTAGAATATTTTTTATTTTACAACAGTTTGAATCGAGCGTGTTGCGGTTGATTCAGCACTTTCGGAAATAACGCTGGTCACAAAGTTATTTCGTTGTTTGCGCGAGAGTTTTATTTACTTGATGTGTAAGGTTCAGACAGCGAGCGTCGATTTATTTTGACTGATGTAATTAGACAATTTAAGTAGACAACGCCTGCCACAGTTTGTCCTCGTGTTTTGAACAAAACGAACCCGTAACTCTCGAGATGGATGTAGGAGTGAATCCAGCATGAGTTCATCCATGACAATCTGCAGCTTGCATGACAACGTACAGTTAATGCTTACAAACTATTTTCAGTGAAACGCAACATTAGTCGAAATTCATACAAAATATGATTTTATTTCAAAAATATGTAAAACAAATCATTTTCCTCTTCACTTTTTGTTGCTATTGAAAACTCTCACGGCTTTATCTAATGCAGAATTAGTGCCTTTCAGTATAAAAAGAATTTGCAAATAAAAAACCCAGAATAAAAGGAAATAAATGAGATAGTATATATATATATATATATGGAGACATGATAATACACATGGAGACATGATAGTATACTTTTCTTGCAGAACCATGCTGGATGGTTCTTTTTTCGTTTTTCCATTAACAGCATCCAGTTTTACATCCATGAACCTAGAACAATGGTGGATTGCAAGGCACATATCAAGCCATTGCATGCATGCAAGAAGTTTCCTACAGAAGATTACCAACCAGACCGAAAGAAGGTATAGGTTTATTTCACCAAAACCAATAGTGACTGTGCTAGTGATGTGAAAAGCAGTCTCGATGAAATTATCCTAAACTATATGCATACTACTATCAAGTGATTATTTGTCTTAAAGGCAGAACTATCTGTAGAAAAGAAATTTCAAAGGCATCATGATGCCTCCATCTGAAAGAGGAACAGCCCGCACTAGAATGAAAAGAATTTTATGTAGATTAAAAATGGAGCGAAAGTCAAGGCTATAACTGGAAATGGTGGACATGAAAAAGATTCAGCTCTGCCACTTGTCTTATGAAAGCTCTCGACAACCGAACTTTGCTTCTACAGCATCGACACCTTAATGAGTATCACCGCATCTGCACGCACTCTACACACCGCCCTCTCGTTGCCGTATGTTGAGAATGAATTTGGTTACAGAGACAGGGATTCACGGCCAAAAATAGCAAAATATTGACTTACTGTAATCCGAAATTTGTAATTTTTTACTTCCTTCAGCAGTTAAATTAGATGTAAAAACATTATCATGCTCAAACTTTGATTTCCTTTCATAGCTAGAGTTCACAAAAGTTCAAATAAAATACTTCATATACTTTTATGTACCCTGTGATTCCTAGGAAGATAGATAATAAGGAGGAAGGTTTTTTTTAAATGGAGTATATAAAGAATATATCACAATTATTTGACGAACTTGTCTGAAAACTTTGAGACTATTTTGGCTGCTGTACTAATCGTTAGGCGTTGACCTTTTAGCATCTAAATGTGCTAATATTTCTTTCATTTCACTTTTTCCACCATGCTCGTTGCCTAACCCATCACCGCCACCATACAGCCTCCACCTTTCAGCTACAGACTTCTAATATTTGTAGTCAAATGCTACAACAAAACTAGAACCAAAAAAATCTTTTACCAGGCCATCTACTAACATTAGTAATGATAGACAATATTACTAACTCTAATAATGATAAGTAGTGCTCTAACACTGTTCACGATACAGGTAGTGGGCTAAAGTTAGTACTATTAGATAGTCTACAACCACTAATTAAAGAATCGTCTATAATTCCTTTGCGGTGGACCTACCTGACGAAGTGGGCTGTGGTGATGTATTTCAGTTGGTCCCACTTGTCACACACCAGCAAAAATTTGGGTTGTTTTAGAAGCTCCACGATGACTTTGAAGGTTTCCCAAAAGGCCCAGAAGTCCTGACCAAGATCATGTTCATTAAACACCAATCTGCCCAATTACTTTTTCGCGTTTATTAACCACTTTTGAGTGGCTTTCCTTTGTGGTCAGATACACACAGACACGCTTGCAAAACAGATCCTTTGCTAAACAAAACTGTGTAGACGAGGTTTAATATTTATCCTGAAATCCTTTGCTCAGAGTTGTTTTTATTGCTAAAGTGGTGTTAATCCTAAAAGATTTGTGCTTATTACTGTGTTTACTGGTTTATAAATGTCTATTGCTGTAGACAAAGAGATCATAATGCGCAGAGACGGCCGGAGCTGTTCATACATACAGCAATGTAACAATGCTCCTGGTTAATACAACAGTTCATATATTTTTAAAGATATTGAGAAGAGCTTTACTAAATGTACATTACATTATGAAGTGTGTGGGCTTAATAAAGATATAATTTGATACAGAAATGTAACGTACTCATACATTCAATTTGTAAGCACGAGACAAAATGTGACCAGGCTCTCTCTCTTTCTCTCTCTCTCTCTCTCACACACACACACACACATACACACACACACACACACACACACACACACAGACCATATAAAGACATAGTGAGACATCTAGACTTTTCATATACCTTGTACTTTTTCAAGAGGTCTTCGAGTGTTTTGATCTGAACGACTACAGCCTGCAGAAATTCTGTATCTGAAACATTTATTGAAGCACACGTTTAAGAGTTTCAGTCAATACTTTCCGAAGAAATGCCTCACCCACACAGACTCACGCTACCTCCCATTCTTTTGAGCACACACATTTCATTCATTCGCACAAACCTCCGTCACTGGTTGTGATAAAAAATATTCAGAATTTGAATTATTTCAACCACATCCTTGAGTGCTCCCTAAGCATATTCCCACTCTCTTTTCACAACACGCACACACGCTCTCTGTCTCTCTATCAGTCGATATGATCCGAAAAAACTCCCACAGCCTCCTGCTGTAAAATTCTGTCATATTCTTACTCGTCTACTCTCTAACGCATTCCCACTATCTCCATCTCTCTCTCACACACACACACACATTCTTTGTCAATTAAAATCCCTTACTATAAATCAACGCACGCGCACCTCCCCCCCCACACACACCCCACTAATTTTTATTTCTTTCATCACTTCTCCCTACCACTCACTAGATTCTCTCCCTTCGGGCGCCTCCTCGATGATCATTCTTAGCCGCAGAATCCTCTCCTGCAGCTCCTGGAAGTCACCGTACTCCTGCCAGTGCTCCTGCAGCGTGGTTTCAATGTACTTGATGACCCGCAGCAGCTCCACCTTGTCCTGAGGAGACAGCTGCTGCAGCAGCGCCGTCTGGCGGACAAAGAGGCACCTCATTTCATCATTACTGACGTCCCAGTCCTCGTTATCGCTGCCAACATCGCTCTCATCAATATTTCAAGAGGTTGCCCTCTACCGGCCTCATAATATGCATCCTATAAATACTGTAATTCCTTACTGAATATCATATAAAATATTGACAGTTTAATTCCTGTCGTTGTCTTTAATGCAATCAAAAGAATTTCCCTATATGTAAGATCTATATCTTTAGTATATTTTATGTTATGATTCAGATGGAGGTGGATTTTTAAATTGATGTATTACCTGTCTTAAGGGCTTAGATAACCGATCAACTAATAAAACAAATTGTCCCTGTGTTTTTTGTGTCTATCTCTCCACGCCATCCCAGTTTTGTCGTCCTCTCTCTCTCTCTCTCTTTCTTTCTATCTCTTTACCACTTAAGTTTTGCTTTGCTGGGCAATAGCCGGAAGGATGTTTTCTCTTTAAGATGTAATGATACTTTATATATAATGTAGAGGTCTTTATATATAATGTAGAGGTTTAGGGTAATGTTGTATGAGTAGGGGTCTGTGTGTGTGTGTGTGGGGGGCGGGGTATATTCCTAAATGTTGTGTTTTGAAGTGTAGATTTATGCATAGAGTTTTAGGTACATGTGTTGTTGAAGTATAAATGGTCTTGTTTATTACTCGGTTATGCTAACAGCAGTTTTAAGATGGTGTGTTATTACTTTGACAGATGCTCACACCCTTGCTGGAGCTATGCTCTTAAGGTAATAAAGAATTAATAAATCAATAACGAATCAATCAATGAATCAATAAATATCTTGTTCAGTAGATGTCCTAAGGTACATTAACATTTCTGAGTTTAGAGTTCTTAGTTCTCTGACTCAGGAATGTACACTTCAAGAAATACACGCATATGTATAGGTGGAACAGAATGAACTAATGGGAGTCAATCTCTCTCCAAAACAAAGTCTCTCTTTCTGGCCCAACTGTGTTCAGTCGGTGGGAGGGGAGGAGAGGAGCATACCGAGATGACCAGTGGTGTAAGTGCTTCAACCGAACCTGTTCTGTGCCTCTCTCAGAAGGTCTTCCAGCCCTGTCCACTCCTTGAGGTTATTCAGCCACCCCTTCTTCTGGTTGCCTCGTCGACCTCCTCCCTCCACACATCCCTAGAAGACTGTCTTGGGGAAATGTGTCATGTCGAGCAACATGCCAAAACCGAACCGCTTGGCGATGACGAGCAAACGTTCCTGAAGACAAACCAGGATGATAACCAGACTGCAAACGAATTTGTCTTCTGTTCCTTGTTTGAGATGTGGAGCAGTCTCCGAAAGTATTTCCTCTTGAGCGCCAGAATCTTTCTCAGTATCTCTCTTTCCGTATCAGTTAACAAGGTCCCCTTTTTGCAGCCGGACATCAAGATAGGAGCTACCAGGGACTAGTAAAGCTTGAATCTGGTCTTGCTTAGTCTCGCCATCGCCACCAAAGCTGCTGTGATTCTCTGACAAATGTCCGCCACGCAACTGCCATCTTTCGAAGGTACTTGAAACTATGTACCTCCTCGACTTGCACCACACACACACACACACACACACACACACGCACGCACGCACGCACGAAAAAAATGCATCGCTTTATATACTACACTACACTCGCGTACATACACGTGCATTCACATCTAGTATTCCGGCTGCAATTTTTTCCGCATCATTAAAGACCACTAAAAGTCTTCTCCCTGCTGGCGTTTTGCACTCACAGAGTTCGTCCTGGCCTCGAGGCTGTGGTCAGACCTCCATATGCTAATCCTGTGTATCAGCGATACAGTGTCGCGATGTCGTCAACAGTGTACCTCATGGGAGATCCCCAAAATATTTTCTCGCCTTCAGGCCCACGATGAACTATGGTTATTTGAGGAAACGCCTCGAAATGTTTGTGACGATGTCCTCAGCATACAACCCCACGGGTGATGAGCCCACACCTCCCACACCCTCCCTCGTTTCAAGGTCACAGTGCTGCAACTGGTTTTTTTTTCAATCGTTCTTTTTCATGTGGTTACAAAATGCTTGCTGTGAATATCAGTTTTTTTAAATAGCTAGATCGGGTATTATTTTTCTTTTTCAAAAAATATGGCACAACATTTACATGATTCTTTCCTAGTAGTCATTCAGTGTGAACATAAATATTTTCGGGCGCGATCGCCAGATGGCGCTCCAGTGTTTTCATCGTTAAATGTCTACAAGAGTGCAACTTTTTCCCGCGACCTGTTCTGAGCTCCACATGATATAATATTTCTTCAAATCTGGATGAGTAGCCTCAATACTCCTTTCGCTTCCTTCTACCAAGAAGGGCTCAGAAACGCTGACTAATATTAATACCTTCCGCTTTAAGACCACAGATAAAGAGATAATGAGATAATGAGATAGCTGTTAACAAGAAGCCACCAGCGTGACCTTCCTGTGTCTGATCATTTTTTGAAATCTCGCATTTTAAGAAGAGACGAGGCTATTCAGTCACATTTGGAGAGATGGAATCTTGTTAAGAAATTTGTCTTATATTTGAAAAACAGATTTTTTTTTGACTAAAAACATCAGCAGCAAACGTTTTGCGACAGGTTTTAAGAATTGTAAGTCGTTAGGGGAGGGAAGATTTTGGTCACGTGTGGCAGATGATTATTGTATTGTTGTATAGGTTGTATTCCACCCACCTCTTCTTCGTTCCAGTCTCGAAAGACGAGCAGCATAAAGGCGATCAGTTGGTAACCTAACCTCTTGACACTCGTTGTCCATAGCGACAGGAGCTGCACGCGCAACCTGCACGTTCATCAGACAGTCCCCCCCCCCAAACACACACATTCGCAAGCACACAAGCGCGCGCGCACACACACACACACACACACACACACACACACACATTTTTGATCGAAGTGATCGTCATTCTGTATGCGGCCGGCTTCACGTGGACAGGTACTAAAAGATTGTCATTTAAGAAAAAAAATTCAATATTTTGAAAACTTCGAGAATTAAAATTTTGATCAGTGCCCACAGTCATTGACACTCGTTAAAAGTGCAGCTCGCATATGGAGTTTGAGGGACTCGTTAATCTTGCAACTATAATCAACACTTTTGAACTAGTGAACTAAGATAACCGAAAATGTTTTATGTTGCGTACACATCTGAATGAATCTTCAATACCGATACTGTCATGTGGGACAAATATGATACATCTTATAGTTCTGAGTTTCTTGCTCTCATCAGAAAACCTTTTCCTGTTTGAGTTAACTTGTACATAGCAAGAAAGAGGAAGAGTAGACACACACACACACACACACACACACACACACACACACACACACACACACACACACACCTGAGGGAATCTTCTAATCTTACTCTGCGCCTTGAACACCTGAGAAAGCCGAAGGAAGGTCAAGATCGCATTAGCATACACACCTGATGGCAGCGTCCATGGCTTCACCACAAGGGGCAGGTATGAGAATTATCACAGCAGGTACAAAGGATTCTTTACCTTCACTGTTGCGCACCTGTTAAAGGAGACAATTTCATGAGAGTTGGTATTGGTGTGTGTGAGAAAGATCGAGTGAAACGAGAGAGAGAGAGTGAAAGAAAAGAAGTTTCTTCCTCTTTTGTAAAATGAAACAATGAGCTAATGAGAAAATTTTTGTTGAAACATTTAATGGTTGGGGTCAGGGGACTGTATTACTGCGGTCCTGAGAGGAGGTGCGGACGTCCACTGTAACAGTTCACAAAGCTGAATACTTTCTACGATACGACGAACATCTCAGTCGTCAAGCTACACAGCTGTAATGATGCATTGCTGGGCTGCATTTTGTTTTAGTTACACATCACTCTTCTGTAACTTGTTTCTATTTGTCATTCTAAAGTCAGAAGGTTCTCACGCATTCCTTTAACTCAAAATCCATGAATCACTCGCCAGTCACACACTTTGCAGACATGGTTACAGGTCACCAAACAGGATGACAAAGCTTTGAGAAAGGAACACACATTAGTACTCTGTGACGCACTATCTACAGAGCCTTTCCACATATCATCCTCATCCAAGAGAAGGGGTACAAACAAGAATATTATTTCCTCCAGCAGATAAATTAGATGTCACAAAGTATCATGCTCAAACTATAGGTTTCCTTTCGTAAGCTGACTAGAGTTCAAAAACGCTGCCTGCAATTAAATATTCGCCTTCGTATGGATGATGATGATGATGATGATGATGATGATGATGATGATGATGATGATGATGATGATGATGATGATGATGATGATGATGATGAAATTGTTCAGAACAGTAACACACTTACTTTCCATTTGCTTCTGTCTGAGTTATCCAGCAGAGTGAGTGCCTCGCCCTCGATGAACTTTATCTAAGCAAGAAGACACGAAGGTTGTAACAAAATATATCTACTTTATTGACTGACATTTGCTTCAAAAATAAAACAAATTGTATGACATATTATAACTTGAGGAGTCGTTAAAGGGACGAATTTCCGCGCACACACGAGCAGGGCAGTCTTTACACAGACACAAGATTGTCACACATATACCAGAAATGAAAACATCAAACACACCGCTCAGTCGCAATACGCACACACACACACACACACTCTTATAACACTCCCATGCACACAAAAACACACTTTTACTCACACGCGCACATACACACACGCACACACGCGCACACACACACACACACACACATCAGCAATCACACGTGGGTGCACCTGCTGGTGGTGCTCACCTCGCTGTTGTCAAAGTCTGTGAGGGCCAAGACAGGCCGCGGCTCTTTAACCCCTTTAACTCTTTGGCGCACCGGCACGACTTGCTTGGCGCGGTCGAACAGGTAGTCGATCTTGGTCTGCCACAGCAGGAAGGCTTGCAGCACGTCCTGCGGCACAGATGCCAAGCAGGTTGAATAGCTTGACCAGGTCAATGAACGACTTGACCAGGTTAATAAACAGAGAAAGAAAGGAAGAACTGGCGTGGTCGGGCGGACGAGTGTACAAACGGATACCGAATGATCATGTGGGGGTAGGAGAGGTAGAAGAATGGGGACGGTGAAGGGACCTCCAAACTGTAGCTCATAAAGTCCACGAACCGGAGATCATGTGACTCGTGATTACGGATACTCGGACAAGCCAGAGGTTTCATAATATACAGCCTAAAGACTAAGCTCCAGCAGTGCAAGATGTGTGCAGACAGAAACTCAAGTTCTTAAAAGCTTTTCTTTATTTTTTTCTTTTGTGGTTTTTAAGATCTGACGAGTTCTCCCCCCTGTTATAAACATTATAAATAAAGGGAAGTAACTTTCCCTCATTTACAAGTCACGCATGTATTCAGTTTTCAAGCTCTGAAGAGAGAGTTGTTACCCTTTAATACACAGTTTGTACCGCATGAAAATGATTGTCTCTTCAATAATACATTTCTCTAAGCTAACACTCGGAAGCAGGGAAAACTTAGCTGCTTGACCAGAAGCATCGATTATAACCCATTTGAAAAGAGGGCATTGGAAACTTAAGCTGTGGTCCGTGAATGAGTTGTCTTACATGAGCCAGGAGATATGGATATTTTTTATTTTATTGGTCAAACTAAACCTCCCTAAATGTGGTTTACCTGATTTAACTTATAATCATAAAAGCCAGCCAGCCAGCAAGAATTTAAAAAAGCTAATCATCTCTAAGCCAGGTGGAAAGAATTACTTACACAACTAACAGAGGATCTGTCTGCTTTGACATTATATTTTGATGCTGTGAAAAAGAGAATTGACAAATACTAAGACCAGAAAAAAGGTGGGAACGAAAAAAAACATAAGGTACATTATTCGACTCTCGCAGAGGACAAGAAATCTCTGGTCCTTATCGCTTTAATTTGAAATTATGGCCGCATTAAAATTGTGATGAGCAAACACACTTTGCGACACCTTCTGGCTGTTATCCTTACGCCTGACACATTTGAACAACGAAGGAATATAAAAATATAGCGGAGACGATGACAACAACCCAACGACGGTGATGATGATGATTTCTTTTAATACAAAAAGACATAGATACCTACATTGATCTCTTCTTGAATAGCCTCAGCGTCGGCCCTATTTCCCTGCAGCCGGTTCCGGTCAAAGGACAGGTGGATGCGGGACAATGTGGTTTCCATCCAGTACTCAGCCTCCTCTACCTCATGGAAAAACTGCAGACACAAATATCAGACATGGTGTTTACCAAAGAGAATACAAATCAGAAATAATTCTAAGATAAGGTAAACCACCAATAAATTATGAAACATATTTTTTTAAATATCCCAGAAGCATTAATATATTTGTAGATTTTCCCCTTGATATCGTTCGGAGATGAATGTGATAAATACGCCATATGCTCGCAGACCAGAATATACTGAGGAAGAAAATCTTCACTTTCGAAGTAAAACTAACACCTGTGATGCCCAACCCTTTGCATGATGGGTATTTTACAGTAATGTTAGCAATTCAGCATGGATTGTTCTACACTGCGGTCTGAATTTTGGATGGGTGTTGGGTGGAATATCAATGCCTTAGACATTCGTTAACAGAGAAAGAGAGACGATGAATAGATTCTGAAACTCTCTAGCGTATGAAGTGGGTGGGTGGAACTTTATATTGACCACTAGTCTTTGCCCCCTCGCTAGTGCTGATCACGTGATCATGTGCTGACCTCCTGATATAGGGCGTCGTTGCGCAGGTGGACCTCTGCACACTGCATCACCTGGAAGAGCCACTGCCAGTTAGCGCGCACCGCCTGGATGCAACTCTGAAACCAAGGTACACGATAGTCAGTAACAGACAGGTGAGGGTGAGAATGAACGCCAAGGACAAAGCCATGAAGAGGAGGAGAGAAAGAGAGAAGAAGTGCTTCCAACACATAAACATTCAGAAAGACAGGCATTGAAGGAGAACAAACCTAATGAAAAACAGACAAGCAGGTGAAAACACAGTAAGACCTATAACGAGATAGACAGGTCTGAAGGCCGAATCTCCAATATAAAGGTAACACCAGACTTGAGCAACCCTTGACCCCGGTCATCACAACTTGATGATGTGAAAGTCGTTCCCACCCACCTGACTCGCTTTGGCCAGGCTTTCATTGGACTGGTCTGGGGATCCTGCCTGTTTCTCCGTTTCAGCCTTGTTCACAAGGTGAAGCGCTCTGGAATCGAACTCTGTTGCCATGTTCTGAAACAAAATGACAGATGTCATTGCTCGTGCACTTTTGTTGTCAATGTACACAAAGGGCATATTCCACCAAATAATTATCAATCCTTATAACTGATTGTTCATACAACAAGCCCCCACCCTTCCAAGAGAAAAGAGTCAACCACTTATCACACGTGTAATTTAGCAGGTAACCTAGGATATTCTAATAGTTAGCAGCCTGTTTACCTGTATGAACTCTTCCAAAGAGGCGATCTGGGCTACGGTCTCCAGACATTGCTGTCTTTTCTTGGACAAGGACTGAAAACCAACGTTTACTTGTTTCAGTTTAACTAAATATTTGACAAACATGAAAAATAATGAAGTAAATAAGATTCTCAGCAACTTCCCTCTGTCAGCCAATAACATAAAGTCTATTTGGCTTCTCATCCCCCTTGTGCCAATATAAACAATGATCAATGGAAAAAAACAAATATATATAACCGACCCACAACGGGATGGGAACTGCAAATAATTCTACGATTCCGACAAAAGAAAAGAAAAAAAAGAAGAAGAGTGAGAAGAAGGAGAGGAAGAGGAGGAGGAGGAAGAAGAAGAAGATGATGATGATGATGAGGAGGAGGAGTAGCTTATAAAGTGTATAAACTCACCGACACTGAGTTGTAATTGCCATCCAAATCTTTAGCGGTTTCTGTGGCAAGTTTCTGTCATCAAATTAATTTCTTAGGTTAATAACAACAAAAGAAACTTTCTATTACATTTTTTTGGATTCAGCTTAAGAATGCTTTCAAGAGAACATGGGAACAGGGGTTTCCACTTTTATAAATATGCAGCGTATCTTGAGTAGAGTTATCTTTCCTGACATTTTAACAGGCTGTTCATACTTCTGGACTTATGAATGCAGATGTAAGATTGGAGTTGAAGTAAAGTAGAAAATATAAGCTTCACACACACACACACACACACACACACACACACACACACACACACACACACACACACACACACAGAGAGAGAGAGAGAGAGAGAGACGAAATAAAAAATGCAGTGTGGGCTTTAAAACAAAAGTTCGGAGACTTCAGAAAACGATAATAACATTGATTGTGAGTAAAACTACAGCATGACAAAGATATTAAATGCGCGGACACATGGACTGACAGACTGTACGATACACAAGTGGGTGGACGGACAAAGAACAATTAGCATTCCATTTAGCAAGCAGCTAAGTTTTTTTTTTAGATTATTTTCCACTTTAATAACTTCGTGCATAATTTTGTTCATTGATCTTTAATGAAGTGAAAAATAAATGAATGAAAAAGCCAAGACAGTGTCTAAAATGTCACAGACCTCAGTTTCCACAAGTTTGTCAATCTTCGACCTGAAGTTGTAGATGTCGTTTGTCCTTGCCCTCTGGGACGACAGCGCCTCCACGACGCCTTGTCTCCCCTTGCCGAAGCTCTCCGTTTCCAGCTCGCTCTACAAAAAGAGACAAGATCGTCAAAGGCCTTACTTATGACAAAGATACACGGCGAGAGTAAGTCGTTGCCCCTACGCATCATGGGAAAAGAAAACAAAGCCAAGACTCTGGTGTCCTTAGTTACAAAGCGGAGTCCAGACCCTCGGATATCGTGTTATATTACTTTGCCCCAAAGCATCTTTGCCACTGCATTATATTTACATTTTCAGGGGCAAAGTACTATCCCAGGGGTCGTAACTGTGACGCGGTGGTAAGTTGGTCTGAGGCAACATGAGGAACTCAAGAATATTCTTTTTTCTGAAGTTATAGGCCGGTCTCTAGACCCCGCAGATGCAGTGTTACTCCTAAAGCCCTAGTTTTAAAGTGGTGGCAAAGATACCCCGGGTAATGAAACATAAATTAGCATCCTCGTTTAACTTCCTAAACAATCATATCATCATGCATTTACATGCACAGAAAATTATTATGTACGTATATAGCCGATACATTGGTGTAAATGTATAGCTTAGATACGAAGTTCGTCTAGTCACATAATTACGTGACAGCTAAAGCTTTTAAGCTTTTATGACTAAATAACACCAGCCATTAAATTTTTCAACCATATACCTTATATAGCTATTGAACTCATGCAGTCATGTAGCTATATGGAGACACAATTCATGTGAATCCTAACTCTTGTAGCTGTATAGTTCAAACAATTATAGAGCTGCCGTTACTATCATTAGCCTCGTATTCGCCTTGAAATTTGCTGGAGAATTTTGTCACATAGGACATACTGGCCTAATATAAAGCTGCTTTCCTTAACTCATGTCTTAAATCTTCGCTCTAGTGGGACAACCATAAAACGATACTCGGCAGACCGAGCCACTCTGATTCTTGATTCCCCGTTTCCATCGATACTACGTAAAACTCTAATTTACTCATTTATGTTGTACTGCGTTGTGTTATCCTAACCCTAACCCTATACTGTGTGTGGTTATGGATTTAATCATTTAAGATATGGAAGAGAGAGAATTTTTCTTATTCAGTAAGTGCATAGAGACATGCAGCATGGGTAAGACACACTTTATATATATATATATCTCTCCTGCATTCTTATTGACTAAGTAACCAACAGAGTTATGACTACAATGGAGTTTCCTATGAACTTCGACCCAGATGGTTGTATACAGTGTACAACCCAGTCCGTTGTACAACCCAGTCCGTTGCTAAGTTCTTGTCAATGGTCCTTGACCTCTGTGAACTCCATGTCCGGTTTCCGGTGGCAAGCAATCCAGAGCCACGCAGGCAACTTCCCCAAACTCCCTTACACGGCTCAGCGATGGCTGCACCAGCTTCCACCTAATAAAACCATCTCCAGGTTTGCTCTCTACGAAAAGGTCAGCCACTAAGTGATTCGACATTACTGCTCGCTGAATCCTGGGTAATTGGGTAATTCAGATAATAGTGCAGCGTGCATTGTGATGCCTGACCTCACTCCTGCATATGGCAGAAATGGAATGACAGCTGGGGGGCTCACAAAAAAGGTGCTTGGGTAAGAGCTGCACTAAAAGTTCAAGCAAATCAAGCTGGTGTCTAGTTTGCTTTCTGTCCCGGTGCTTTTGCCTTGTTATCAACAAGAGAAGCATGAATGTTAAAGCTGGGGACACTCGGCGTCAGGTTGGGATGGATGGTTGAGTGAGGTTAGTCGATGAAATAAATGATGATATACTTGCTTCTTACTATTTAAGTTTCTTCTCAGTCTATCGCTTTCTTTGTCTCTCTCTCTCTCTCTCTCTCACACACACACACACACACACACACACACACACACACACACACACACACACACACACACACACAGAGAGAAAAGGACATTACTGTGTCAGAAGACTACTCTCCTGATAGTAAACCTTGCTCCGAGGGTGAGTCGCCATTCAACGCACCTCTGTTTTGCTAAGGAGTTGGCCGACAAAAATTGAGACTGAGAGTACACTTGTGTATGTTGAGGGGACCTACACAGCCACTCAATCTCAGAGAAGATTGGTGGGGTAAAGGGGAGGATGCAAAGCGTATACTCTCCCCTGAATATCATTGTCGCCTGTAGTCCATTGAGAAGTTTTACTTTTCAAGTGCGGCTACAGAACAGAGTGAGATCCAAGGTCGCAGATAACTGTGCAATTGCTTTAGTGTCAGGGACAGGTGCCTGACAACGACAACGACGGAGTGCTTTTTGTAGTCGCGGCAGCGGTGGTGGGTTAAGCAGTAGATTGGGAGAAGGTTGGGGGAGGGGAGGGGATTCAGAAATACGGGGGTTAGGTTAAACAGAATACACAGAGTGCGGCAAGGTAGACATATGAATCACACCTTCTGTTGATAGTACATCTCTTCACACTCTAGTTCCCACAGCAAATTAATATTTCAGCCCCTAACCTTCTCTCTTTTATTTTGTATAGGGCAGTGAAAATGAAAGAGAAGTGATTCGGTTTTGCTATGCATCTATTCGTCATTTTAATTGACAGAATTTTAGAAACGGCTATCATAGACGAATTGATTCAGGCTATTCATTGAGCTATGAATCTTAAATCACATCAGCTGACGTGAAATCCTTATTTATATTTCTTATTTGTGCGCTAGAGGTCAACAGTGTCGCAATAGGCCACGTGTCTGGACATGGCAGACATTTCTGTGGGTTTGTCAGACTGTACACGAGCCTAGCCGATTAAAGAATATTTTCATTTTCTATCCTCTCGCTCTGTCTCTCTGTCTCTCTGTCTCACACACACACACACACACACACACACACACACACACACACACACACACACACAGATTACTCATGATTCACCGGCAATGCGTGTCGATGAACCACCTGGCGTTTTGTTTACTACTGGTCGCCACGCATGGCTGCAAAGTGGTCTGTCACAAGGCCTACCTGCTTACTACCAGTCTTATAGCCATGCAAACCGCTTACCACTAGTCTATGTTGTATTACCTGCCCATGTTCTCTATCTATGACTGTGTGCGTGCTTTCTGAATGTGCTAATGCATGTGTCGTGCTTATGTGTTAGCGTGCGTGCGTGCATGCACCTAGTAGAAACCGTGCGCACATAACGTTTCGGAGTAGTTTCCAACAGGTGAGTGGTCACAGGATTTCTTCAATTTGTGCAAGCGTCTAGCTCTATCTATTTCTGACTATTTCACTCTCCAGTTCTGCTTTCTTTCTCTCTCTTTTAACTGAAACTACCCAAGTCTCACGTCAGGGGTTCTAGAAGAGCACCCGAGCAAGCACCCAGAATACGTTAAAAAAAGAGAAGCAGTTTAAGTCGCTTCAGCGCTGTTTTTAACAGTGTTGGCAGGAAAAATAGCTATCAAACTTATTCTTGCACGTAATATTTAAAATGAAGTTGAGCACCTACCTGTTTTTGAAACAACCAGTCCAAACACCTCTGCACTTCGGACTTCGCCATTTTTTTCTGAAAAAAGTCACAAATGCAGAATCGATAAATGTCAAAGGAATGAAAAGCAATTGGCAATCTGTTTCCCATTTGCATAGAAAGTAAGATCATTTAAAAAAATTAGAATCAGATTTTACTTATGACGGGTTTTTTTCACCGTAGTCATTGACGTGGACGAGCATCAAGGGATCGAGTCTAATGTTCAAGCAGTGGGCCTTAACAGCTGTCTGAACCGCCTACGACGACGACTTGAGGCAAAGCGTCGAGTCAGCTTGCCCGTGAGAAAGCGAATAATTTCTTTAATTACTGGAGAAGACTAATACTTGCCTGTGTTGATGTGTTGGAAGCAAGTGACTCTAATGATGCTGGATGCTGTATGAACTTGACAAATATATGTGTGCGTGGCTGCCTGCCTCTGTGTGTGTTTGTGTGTGCATTCGTGCGAGACGGTGTGCGCGCATGTGGCGTGGGTAAAGCGGTTGATGATGGGTGTTGAGTGAAGAAAAAAATGGAGACGATAATCAAGAGATCAATATTTTTTTTAATATTCGCACTCATTTTCTGAGCTGCGCCATATCTCTCTTGTACCCCGGCTGTGACTGTGAGGCGCGTGACTGCTTGATAACAAAACAATCAATTTCGGGTTAGATTAGCTAAGCTTGAACACCAATAACTGCCACCAAGCATCGGCTGTACAGGGCTACCGTTGACACTGCTGTCACAAACGTCGCTTTGCTCAGAGGTAGATTATGCTAAATAAAAGATAGCGATTCTAAAAAAGATAAAAGAGGAACAGGTTTGACAACGGTGACTTGAGTGGTAAAGCGAACCTCCCTCCCTCCCTCTCCTAGAACAACGACAATGTCAATAACGGAATAAAGAACTTAATCGAGCAGCATAAAACAATATATATATATATATATATATCATTTCATGTTAGTGGATAATAAGCAGTCTATTTGCTGAGAAAATCGCTCAGATAAATGATCAAAATTTATCTTAGCAAATGTAGGCGAACCTCCTCCCGTCAGTCTTGGCAGACAAAAACCTTACATGTTGAGCTAAAACACCCATGTATTATCATATATATATATATATAAGGATTTCCAGGAGAAAATAAGAGAAAAATAAAGCAGTTTGAAGTGGCGTTTGGAAAAAGGGAGACAAAATGATTAAAGGGCGAGAACTCGAGGCAAGAACAACTTCATGGTCTGCGAACTTAAAACTTGGCGGGTTTGTAATTTTACGTAAGTTTGATCCAAAAAAAAAATTAATTAAAAAAAAAAATAAAAACAAACAAGAGGTGAATGAAAACAAGGGTGCAGAGTGGAACACACTTAAGGTCGGGCGGATGTCTTCAAACTGTCGACTCGTCCCCTTATTACGTCTGATCAAACAAGAAAAGCCTGTTTCGTGTTGGTTTTGAAGGGTTTGGAGGACACGGGAGGTTCACCCGCTTTCTTCAAGTGGGTCAACACAGAATCCCTCAATCTTTTGAGCGTTTTCGTTATTGCCAAAGCAACTCAGAGCTATATATCCGAAGCTACGTCGTTGATCCTTTACTAACTAGGATATTAAGTGTCAGTGTTCATACATCTGACAATTTACGAGAAAAAGTTTCAAGTATACACAGGGAATTTTATTAGAGCAGTTTCAACGCGTTATCTCGCTAAAAAGAAACACCTTCTTGCTACACTTCTAAACTAACCCCTTGCTATGGATCCGATTCCCTTTTTCAAAACGCCGACCTCACCTGTCGTTCAACATTTGTGTTTGACGGACGGTTTTCAGATAACGAATCAGGACAGTATATACACAAAGACACAATACAACCCGATTGTTTATTTGTAGAATTCAAATGCAGCAAATGGTTAGCCTCACGATGAACCCTCGAGCAGGAAGAGATCGCCAAGCCTCAAAGTGTTTACTTGTGAAAGATGTAAGCAACCAGAGGCGTTGGAATTTTGAAGATCTATCGTCCTCTTTCTCTCAATCTATATTGTCCGTGTGTGTGTGTGTGTGTGTGTGTGTGTGTGTGCACGCGAGCGCAAACATGCACATATATATATATATATATGTTTGTGTGTCTGTGTGTGCTTTTGTATGTGTGTGCGCGCAAATGTATATAAATTCCAGTAACAACAGCAGTAACAAAACAGTCACCGCACCCTTCTGTGTAGACAGTGAAACGTTGGAACTACAGCCTAAAATGTTTCTTCATTTATTAATGCTTATTCTTTAATGCACTAGTCCAACATTCGATTTATTTGATTTTCTTAACTAGTCTATTTGAGAATCAAAAAAAGGAAAAATGAAGCACTTATTCCAGACATGTCTAGCCTGAAAGCGATGATGAAGTAAACAAAGGACATAGATGAGGAGGAGAGAGAAGAAGCCAATGACGACAGCGAATTTCCGGGCCATAAATATTTTTGCTCTTTCTAACCATTGACAACGTTTCTCGAGACATCCACCTTTTTCTGTGTCTATTTTGAACTAAAGGCATGACTTCCCATATAAATCACCCCTGTACAATCCTCAAACAAACAAACATGGACATGAAACACATTTTTAAGACATGCATTGGCTCTTCAAAAGAAACGTTTGTGCTTTTGCGTGAATACAAACATACGGCGTTCTGCTAGTTCAAGCAAAGCACTTGACATGCCGCGAGCGCTTTTTTGGTCATAATGAAAACACTCCTTGAACAACGCGCTCCTGGCGGCATACCTGCGGTCAGGTTTGGCAATTGGCGACACTGGGGGGGTGGGTGGTGGTGGGGGGACAAGCAGTGGAAACAGCGATGAACCACGCTGAGGGCGGGGTGGCAGTGGTGCTGGTGGGAAGGAGGAAAATCGGGGGAGGGACTACAACAGGCTGCACACTGCCAGGCGAGTGTGTGTGTGTGTGTGTTGGTGCGGTTCATGGGTGTGTTGACGAGGTTCATACAGCTAGTGTGGTACTCAACAGGCTTTCGGGGAAGACAATCCCGTAAGATCTGTATATAGTATAGTGCACAGTATATAATAAAATCTATAGTATATTGTATAGTGCAAGGTATAGTGCATAGAACACAGCATAGTATATAGTCCACATCATGTGATAGCATATAGTATAATGCATTGTATAGTGCATAGTCTATAGTATAGCGCATAGTAGATAGTTGCCTCGCTGCTATATCAAAGATGTTTACTCGTGCTTGTCTGTAGGTCTGTGTGTGTGTGTGTGTTTGTGGGAGAGAGAGAAACTAAGAAAAGAAAAAGAAAAGCATACCGGAATAAATACAACGGTATTACATATCTAGTGTATACTTGTATTCTTGTGACTGCTCGTATATACTTGTAGTCTTGTGACTGCTATCGATGGAAGTCCCGTCTGTAGGAGGGGCTAAGAAAGGGAACAAAGAGAAGACAAAAAGGAACGAAAAAGAGAGGACAGAGAAAGTAGAGAGATATGGAGGGAGGAAGAGGAGAGAGGCCAGAGAGAGAAAGAAAGAAAACGTTGTCACTAGCTAATAAATCAACCGAAATTTTAACCCCTCCCACCCAAAAAAGGCTATGATTTCATTGAAACCGACCTCGAGATCACGTTAATATAAAAAAAACAAGCATTTAATCTGTCGGATGACTAATACACACTACCCTTCATCGCCCCAGGAAGGTAGCTGCACATTGTATTAGCATCACATTCTATTTTTAACGGGTATGTGGTTGATACCCTCTTAAGATCCATCCGAGCTAAACCGTTGTAGTGCATGAGCACTAGAATAGGCCACGGTCGAAAGCATTACTTAGCGTTTCATCCACAAAAAAAAAATTGTCAAAGACGATAAATGTTATTAGTCTCTTTTCAACAATTTCTAAATCTTAACACTAAATCTGGTTTTTCTACGCACCTCCCATCACGAAAGAAAGAGGACAATATAAATAACTGGATACGGTCTGTTGCTTGCAAGGTTCCCAAATTAACTCGTTCAACTCTCAAGATTTTATTTTTGTTCGCAGGGTCACAGGTGAACATGACGCTAGTGCACACTCGAGGCGTGGGTGGAACATATTAGATGTCTGAAATATTTTTTTACTGCCAGCGACTTTTTTGAAACTTGAAATAACAGATAGTAATGACTGTGTTAGTTTGTATGATTTTGTAGTAACAGCTTTATGCCTCTCTCGTCGTTGTATTATATTAGTCTGTATTAGCAGTGTTGTGTCAGCATGCAGTAAGCGCGTTATATCAGCCACCATATATCCTTCTCGAATCCGCATGATATTAATGCCTAATAACATTATTATGTCAGATTATAAAAACGCCCATATCCGTTACTAAAAAGCGTGTTTACTCTATTTCAAAACTAGGTTACATAGGTCCTTAACAGATGCGTTATGTCAGCCTTTCATCGCAGTGTAAAGCCAGTCTCCGATAACTGTCACTTTCCTAGCTGCTCTGGTAATTTGAATGTCGAAAGCTTTATGCCTCATAGAAGTCTCATAGAAGTCTGTAATAATGGTGTAATATCAGTATCTATAACCGCGTAAAAGCATTAAGAAGGAGAGAACAAGGAACAAGTAAACTCAAGTTCAGCTCAACTTTACTTCGTTTCACGTTCATCATCTCGCACATTGGTTAACGAGCAACAAAATCATCTCTACCTTTTTTTTTTTACTCATCCCTATTCACGGTGTAGTTTCATTATCAAAAGATGTGGCATCATGGCCATAGTTTCGCAAAATAAATTAGCGCAATAACACAGAAACGTATTATAACAATAAAGTATAAACACACACACACCTGTTTTGATGAGCCGTTGTGCTAACGCTTCACACTTTAAAAAAAAAAATTGTTTTCCTTCTCAAATGGCGTGTCTCACCTTTGCTTCACCGCAGAAAGACGTAGCGTCCAGACGTCTTGCAACCGTTCACGGCACGAGTTTCGAAAGAACTGGAACCAGTCTCACCGCCCGGCTAGAAAGCGCACAGGTCAGTGTCGGGAGACCCTGACTTGGCGCGCTCACCACTCACCTTTTGAGGGCCTGAAAAACGAGTGTGACCTACTTTGCTGGCAGCACTGGGCCCTGTGTCGGTCCCTTTCCCTCTCGTGCTGTGAGGCGGGTGGGTGGCACGAACAGGAAGCGATAGCGGGTGGGTGGTACTGAAGGTTGGAGGGTAAGGTTCAGAAACATTTGCTTTTCAGGGAGGGGATATATTTCTGTCCCCGTAATCTGCGGTTCTGTATTCAGGGTACCATGCATTAGCCCTGTCTGCGTGCGTAATTGTGAGAAGGGTTGTAATCCTTCCCCTACCACCACCATCATTATACATATGACATGTTCGAGCGCGCACACACACACACACACACACACACGCAGACTTTTTTGCTTTCTCACATTTCCTTGATTCAAATCGTAGACATACATTTTTTATACAGAACTGGACTCTTATTGTGAAAGACTGTTGTTGTTTTTTTACAGCCGCCTAATGTGCCAAGTTCGTGGCCGCGCATTTGAGTTTGTGAGTTTGCGAGGTCTCTCTATGCTATGAAACACGACAAAGTTATTGCCCGTTCAGAGAGTTTGTCACCTTTTTACGTGTCAAACCATTGGACAATAAAGTTTAAATAACGTCACCAGGTGCGAGGACGCACAGCCGCAGCCTCAAGGTGTAAGATAGTATTGTGTGTGTGTCTAGCATTTCAAACAGTCCTAGTCATTCATTTGTGCATCTCACAACCGGAACTGCAAATAAAAAAAAAATTACAAATAGTTTCAAACGCTTTTACTGGATGATTAGAATCCGCGCACTAATGGCATGACACTGATGTCACCCCTCTCCCACCTTCAATAATCTTTTGCTCAATGTCCCATTTTAAACTGCAACTCGATTCGTGTTCTCGACCAGATTAAGACTCTGATCACGAACTACTTCAATACCCTATCGCTTGGTGCATGTGTGCAGTTAACAAAGCCGACATATTGTAATGCGTGGAAAAGGGATTACAACGAAAGTCTTCGGTGTCTAATGTTTAATGTTCGCAAAATCCCTTTTTTCAAATCAGGTTATATTCTAGGCGCTTGGCTTCTTAAAGGAAATACTTTAATAGACTTTTAACACCATGTTGCATGCCTGTTAGCTGATCTGACAAACGATTTCGCTGATCGCATGGACACGTGACCACATGACATAAAGCGCACAGAAGATTTAGGTTTATTGTTCCACGAGGAGACATCAATAATGTCTCTTACAGCTGTTCGAAATCTTTGGGAAGATGATCACTACTTCCTGGAAGTGAAAAGGTCTGACAAGAACCACGTGACGAAGATTCGCAGATTCGCGATGAACCCAGAACAACCAACCCTCGCTGTAATGGTGACAGATGCTAACAGTTACCCAACCAGACCGCTTAAAAGAATGGAAAAGGAAGAAAAGGGGAATGATGAGGAAAAAACAGAAGAAGAGGTCCAGATCATGACCAAATGGAAAAGTAACATGTCAAGATCACGTGTGACATGTAAAAGGAAACAGGTAAAGGTAAGAGGTAAGATGTGGCAGGTGAAAGGCAACAGGTAAAGATAAAGAGCCCTTTAACCTAAAGGCCATAGGGGCAGTAAAAGTGGTTCACCGTGTAAAGGACACAGCATGTAGAAAGCAGCGCCTTCTGTCACATTTACCTCCCGTGATACCTCAAGCATCCGTTCCGTTCCACTGAGTGGGCAAGAAGAATGGGAAGTGTTCTAGACACGGGTCCATGCAGGTTTCAAACAGACAGTCGAGAGGATAGTATCAGACAATAAGAAGCAGCCTCTTAGCAAATGTCTAATGTCCTATTACGCATCGATGGTGACTGGTTTCGTTTCCAGAGATCACGACGCACGCGCAGTGAGGGAACAAAAAAAAAAAAAAAAAAAAAGAACGATTAAAACAGGCGGGAAAAAGATTTTCCGCAGGTGAAATTATCGTCTGCGTCACGTCACCACATGTTGGCGACATAATGTTGACCCAGTGCTGTGCCCTGTGATAGAGGCACCTACTCCCTCGGGTGCTCGTCTGGCAGGTCATCCTGACTCTTCCTGGGTGACCTGCCTTTCATGGTTGTGCAGCAGGCAGAAGGGAATTCCTGGGTAACACAAAAGCTGCCACTTTTTACGTCTACAGTAAATCGATCATGTGGACAAACGAACCTGTGCTGGATCATGTCTGCGTCTTGACAGAAACGCGAAAGCACAATGCAAGAAGATCAATACCACGAAAGCTACAACAATGATAATATTAAAAGAACATTAAAATATAAAACACGAAGACAAGGAATACTCAGAACACTAAGAAGGTCTAAATAGAAAAAGTTAGAACGACCTTTTCTAATCCTTTCCATGTTAAATGATGCATGATGGGTGTATCAGAGTCCTTGCAGACAGTGACAACCCAAACCGTCAAGTACAGAACTAAACCCTGCGAACCCCAAGTATTATCCAAATACCCCTAAAAGCCATGAGCTTTGTAGAAAATCCACAAACCTTATGCGTTCCATCTATTATCCTATTATGCAACTCCATCTATTATCCTAACCCCATAAATATCATCTCTCCAGCTTTAAAACCTCGTGTATCTTCCTAAACCCGCGCGAGACCCGAATATTCTCGAAACCGGATTGCTAATCCCAACCCTTTCTCTTTCCTCTTCTATACCCTGATGTGAAAAGGTTTGATGGTGACCGGAAGGTAAAGAAGCGAATGTGAAAGAATAGTCTTCGGCGACTTGTAAAACCGGAACGTCAATGGAGGTTGTTCTCTAGAAGTCTTCACTCTCCCACGCCCTGCAAACACATTTTTTTCTCAGTCTCTCGCTCGCTCTCACCATTCATCTCCATATAAACACCAAACAATGCACTCACACACACTCACGCACACAGACATGCATTAGTCGACTCACTTGTATACGCGAACGCACGCGAACAATCGCGTTGACAACCACTAACAAGTCCGCACTAACTCACAGGTGTACGACGACAGGTCTCTCGTGTTTTTAATTCCGCTGAGGCTAATAATTTATGTCTACATGCTGATAAGCACAGACTATTTTTACTTCTTTACTTTTTTTTCATTTTTTTGGTTTTTCTTTGACACATTCATTCTGACTCTCCAATCATTGAGACCTTCTAGTGAGCAAACAGAACAGCTTTCGAAGTTGACAATTTTATGTGATGTTCCTGATAGGGATTTCACAATACCTTCTGTGTGTGTGTGTGTGTGTGTGTGTGTGTGTGTGTGTGTGTGTGTGTGTGTGTGTTCGTGTGTGTGTTTGCGGGCGTGTCTACGTATATGTGTCTATCTCTGTGTGCAGTTATCTATGTGTCTGTGTGCCTGTGTGTATGTGTTTGAATGTCTGTGTGTATGCGTCCAAATATGCCTCAGCGTGTGCGCGTGCAGATCTGTGCATGTTACAGACAGCGACAACAGCATCAGGTCAGTCTAAAACTCTTTAGAAATACGAACTCGTAAATGTAACCCTCGGTGTGTAAATATAAAAACATAAACTGAAGTAAACACTCAATTCAAGGACTGTCAAGTGCGCTCTTCACGTCAGTCTTCATGGCAGACATAAAACGAAAGCGAAATGGTAGATACACCCCATTCTTGTAGTATATCCCCTTTACTTATATCTGTACCTCATAAAGCTGTCTCGCCGTCATGGTACAGTACACCTGGCATACCTGCGCAGGTAACTTTACGAGCAACGTAAACTATCAGTAACTCAACACGAAGCATGCGCATATCTTTTGTACAAGATACTTACATATTCTAACGTATGATATGCAGTGTTCCTTACCCATAAACATTTGCCATTTCATTATTTTATAAATGTTTCATAGAATATCCATATACAGTGTGACTAAAGTACCCGCAAAATTAAGGGTTTCAATATTTCGTTAATATGTATACTGTATATCATGATTTATACAGTTGCATGCATAGAGTTTATATTGTACAGAGTAAATAACGATACGTATTGACCACACTAAGGGTGACCACATTGTTTGTTATGCTGTGATGAACACAGTTCATTATGAGGATTGCAGCATCCATCAGCAGTTTGAATGAATGGATAGGCAGCCTGAAGTGTTGAAAAAAATAATATAAAAGTGTCACAGGTTATTGATTTGAGATCAATCGTGGCTACAGATGGCAGGAACTGGTGTTTGCTCTTTGTGTGTGTGTGTGTGTGTGTGTGTGTGTGTGTGTGTGTGTGTGTGTTCTAAAGACAAGCTCGCCCTTCTTCTCTCTTTCTCTCTCTCTCACACACACACACATGCACACAAGTACGCACAGTAATTTCTCTAGTGGATGATTAAAGCTGTACACACACACAATAACCCACAATAACAAACACACAGGGATAGACGCACTTACACATAAGTGTGCGCAGGGCGCAGAGATCAACACTCACCAATCAGATGCTCACAATTAAGCAGGTCCTGCCTGGCGACTTCACGGTCCCACCTTTACTCAAATCGTATAGAGGCTGGCAAAAGTAACTTTCGACAACCCCTCAAGTCCCTAAACTCACTTCTTAGAATTCCGGACTCACGCTCGTCACCTCGCTTGAGGACGACAACGACTAGAAAACCATCGTGAACAAGCCAACCGTCCGGTGACCGTGTTCACCAATACAGCAGCCAGGTAAGTCGGATTTTCCTGCCCCTAACTTGCCCTGAATAACTGTCTGCTGCTAGACCTGCGTAAAAAGGGGTACGCCCCACACCCTGCAAGCACGTCGATCTTTCTTCTCCCACTTGCCCCCCCCTCCCCAGTCTTCCACCTCCCCAAAACGCCTGCTGTGCCATTTTCAGCACATGTTCCGCGGACGCACCTGTAAGGTGGGGGCGCACCTGTAGGTATGTAATATCCCAGTGACAGAAATTTTCTTGCGACAAAAAATCGTCTGCAATCTTGAGTCTTTGTTAGAGGATGGAGAGAAGAGCATCGATAACAAACCGATGTCTCACATCCGCTACAAGAATGCACTGCTCAAGGGCAATGTCCAACAGTCCCGTGGGCAGACAGGTGCACGAAAAAGTGGATATTTCGCTGGCTCTAGTCGTACGTGATGATAACGAAGTAAAAAAAATAAAGTAACGGCAGCTAATAAATTTCCTGCTAACAAGCTTGGCAAGACTGGTTTAGCGAGCTTTAGAGGGTCAGTGGGTGTGACAGACCAACATATCTCAGACCACAACCGTACACCTCAACAACTGTTTTAGCCCACAGCTCTTGCGCTCACCTAAACGTTCAGGTGTTGCATCGGTAACATTTACCTGCGACACTTTTGTCTTCAACATAGCTTGTTAAATATTGCAGTTCCTTTTGAAGTTTGATTTGCCGCTAAAAGAGTAGTACCATACAGTGTCTGGTGTTGTTGTAAAGTACATCAGTAGTAACCCAACTACTTTCGACCTTTCGGCTGTGGTGGTGTTTTGTCACACTATAATGCTGCTACGTGTATGGTCACAGAATAATACAGTGCAGCGAGCAAACGAAGGAGAAAGAGATGGAGGAATGAGCTAGATAAGGAAACAAATTTGGAATTTGACGAAATAGCAGCATATATAACGAACAGTCATGAGAGAGTTTTTGTTGAACACCCATTCTGCAAGTTAATGCTCGAAAAATTTTAATACGAGTGACCGACAGTCAAACCTACATCAGAATATTTCTGTGTGTGTGTGTGTGTGTGTGTGTGTGTGTGTGTGTGTGTGTGAATAATGTCAAAATTCGACAAGGTTTGCACAGTACTGAGTCACAGCAGGGTGGGGACGGCTTCTCACAGTTGATAAACCCGTAGCCAGATGAGGACACCCAAACAGATCGTTGCTCGACCAGTTATACACACCCGGGTGACAAGAATCTCGCTGTGTGCTTGCTGCGGCTGCCTGCCCCTACTTGGGAATTCATGCACAAGGCAGTCGCTGTGCCTCCCACTCTAGCTCCCTCGCTGGCATACCATATTTAGACAACACACACCGTCAGCTGACAGGTGGTGACCCGACTTGGGCAACGATGACTGCAGGCTCGCATTCCCCCTCCTATAGTCTTTGTAGTCCGTGTGCACACACACACACACACGAGTACCAAAAGGATAGTCACATATAAGGTCACACACACAAATGAGAACCAAAATGAAATTCCCATATAAGATTCCATAAACACGCACCCACGCATGCGAGCGCTCGCGCACACACACATTTACTTATCCTCTCTCTCTCTCTCTCTCGCACACACGCAAACACACTCATACACACACTCTCTCTCTCTCTCTCACACACACACACACACACAAACAAACAAGCACGAACACACACACATACACGTAGAAACAAACAAACAAACCAATAAGAGGATGAGGCTGAGCCCAGATTGTACTCCCTCACCGCTCTCGTCCCCAACAAGCGCAAACGTCAGACACACAGGCAATACTGACGCACTGCTTTGACGACAACAAAGCGACGACGAAAGACGGTAACGATGACCTAATAACCCTCGATAACTTGGAACCGTGTTCTTCTCATCTCTGTCTCTCCCTGTCTCTGTCTCCCATGCTCCAGCCCTCCCTGACTCCCTCCAGCTTCGCATCTCACGCACGCGCAAACACAACTCTTGTTTTCTTTGCATAACAAAGGAAGGAAATGAGAGAAACAGACTATAACCTGAAATATAAGCAGGACAGGAAACATTCTCAGTAACAATTGATATACTGTGATATACATAGTCAACAATAAACGGAGCAATGAACTATGAATGCACTATGGTATAGTGATGTATAGCTCAGTACAAGTCCTATAGTACAATCAGCACACATTCACTGTGGTACAGTGGGCAGTCTCATTTACTTTTACGGGTTTCCGGTAATCATTACGGTAAATCCTCGGAATTATAGTTTGTCAAAATATTTCTATTATCTGTTACTGTTAAACACGTTTAACCTAGATTACAATGATTTTTCTGAGTTTATATATTTCTTCTGAGATGTTGGTCATACTAAGGGTAAACAGGTCTGAATGAGATGCGTTTTAACTGTTTTGGTAGTGAAATATAACTTGGTACAGGTGCACTGCGGTATAGTAAGTGAAGTGGTATAGTGATGAAAAGCTCGGTTGATATCCTCTGTGGTTAAGTGAAAAATAGATAATAATAATAATAATAGTGAAGATTTGTATAGCGCACATTCACACTCATAGAGAGCATGCTCTTAGCGCTTATAACTTGGTTTGCATGTAACAACAGGTCTCCTGATCAAAGGGCGGCTACGTGGCTTGACCCACCTTATGTGCACTCAAGTAGCCTCCCCCACCATGACAGGCGACTACAGTTACTGTAAATAATGATCGTGTGACCACGTGCATCCACAGACGAAGCCAGCAAGCCGGTTGTGTCACGCATGCGCAGTGCTACGATTGTAAACAGCGACTTCCTGCGCATTCCTCCTGTCAGCGTGCGTGCGTGCGAGTGACGGGACGGAATTAAAAACAACAATGTAATCATGTAAAACGATAACAACAACAGAAATGTGACACACCAGGAGGTAAACTAATTTTGAGACAAAACAATTAGGAGGAGATTTCGAATGCTTTAGCTGATTGTAATGCTCCTCGCCTATTATCTAAGACATATCTAGCTTCACCTAGCATTTCCGTTGACATAAAGCATAGACAATATCACATATGAAGTCGGTAACCCTACCTTTAACGTTTCTAAAATTACGTTTACCTATCTACCATTAGCTATTTGATGTCTAACATTACCATTGCTATACAGGAAAAGCAGAGAGGCTTCTAAACTCAGATACGCACTGTTCGATACCCGTGTGGCGCATCAAGCTTCTCCCAGTCGACCCATCTGTCGGGAACGGGTACCAGACTACACAGAGGGTTGGAGAAAGTAAGGCAGCGAGTGAGATGAGATGGGTACCACCCTCACCTAAAGTTGGCGTTTAACATGTCACTTCCCACATTCTTCTTCAATTTCAGGATGTATTAAACATTAAGAAATGGTTATACACGAAACTAGCAATAACAGCCAGCTAACATTGCCTGTAGTGGAGCTAACATTTCCCAGACCCGATGGTACGCAGCGGACTAGGCAGGACTTCAGGTAGGTAATAAGAATTGTAGATCTCTTCGTCAGATCTTCTCTCTCTCTCTCTTTCTTCCTAATGACGCCGCTCGGTACAAACAAACTTCAGGCCACATCTCAACATCAAGATGACGAACTGATCGGAACAACTACTCGTCAGATGGTGCTTTTTTCCTCGGCTGGGCTACTGACGGCCATGATCAGTGGTCAGGGAGCAGCAGACGGGTAGCCATTTTGAAATGATGCATATGTATATATATATATATAAAATACATTTTGGAAACAACCTGGCCCCAACATCCCAACTCTGTCCTCATCTAGTGATGCGCCGTGTCATTCGATTCATGAAATAAGTCTAGGACATAAAGCTAACTTCCATAGTCTTTCTTCCACTCGTAAAGCCAGTTATTGACACAATTCTAAAAAGGAAAAAAAAACACACCACCTTCCCTCACGCAGCGGCAAACCTCACTACTGCACCCCACCTCCGATGTACCCCGACTGCAATAGCAATCAAGTCGACCCATACAGTTTCAAGTGTCGGGTGCAGGTGCTACGGTGAGAATGCAGTAAGGCAGACCTGTACGTACCCCAGACAGTTGCAGGAAGAGTTCCACCCTCATGTTGGCGGTGTCACGAAATGGCGTCGGAGCCAGGCGGGTAGGATTACCGGCGTTAACATTATCGATGGATTTATCGACCGACCCGGCAACGTGTTTTGTCGCGGACGGAAAAAAACTTCGTCAAATACTTCCAGAACATTTTGGTGGCCTTCAGACAGTCATAATGCCAAACGATATACTGAGAAAGGTTTGTAGAACAGCGATGTCAGCGAAATGATATTTTTCAACAGGGTGTTTATTTGTTGTTGTCCTTTATTCATTACATAAGCGCTTTTACGGACGCGCTCACATGCATGTTAACACACCCACACACACAATGTCAAACTAATCTTTGCTGGTCACGGATCATTGTACCAGTGTTACGAAATATAACAAACATACATCCCTTCACTTCAGTGACAGAGCAATACTCACCTTGTAGTAGATGTGTCCCCAGTCCAACATGTAGTTAGCCAGGTCTCGAAAGTAGAAGAACAAGAGGGCTGTTGTCAGAACCATTTTAAACGTTCTTCTTGTGATTTTTTTTTTCACCCCTTCACAACTCAAGTGCACGTCTTCTGTAGTAAGTTAGAGAAGAAGCTATTTGACTCTCGAAAACCCCAGGTCTAGGTCGAAATTGGGTCAAATATTTCCTTCACAAGTTGTCGTACTACCTACACCATCAGGGTGTGTGGGAGGGGGGAGGGGGGAGGTGTGCGTGTGTGGGGGCGGAAGTGTGTAGGAGTCTAGTCCCTTGTTTATCAAGGATATAACTGTCTTTTGTGAAGAACTTCCAATTTTAATTGTTACATTTACAGTTTAAGTGTCATAAACAGTTTTATTGGTTTTGGTCCTGATTTCTTCTGAACAAGTCAACATAAGTAGGAAGAAATTTGCGTGTGTAAAGAATGGTATTGGTTTTCTCTCAGTCCATTCATCCTACGCCAGCTAGACCGTTGTTTACAGATTTTAAAAATTCATTGAGTCTTGCTAGTAGAGCAGCAGCTTCTGTTTAGAGCGGGTGGCTCTTTCCAGTATCGAATCTGGAAGAGAAGTCTTCGTCAGCAGCACTGCACTCTCACTTCTTTGAATATTTCATGATGACACACCATGTTGGCCTCGCTTTCATGATTGTTGAGTCCAAACTCTTCTGAAACCCTTCTGCTGTTTTCCTGTAAACAGAGAACAGTAGTTTCTTTTTTTTTCAAAAGACAGGCTCGAAGAAAATTCATAACTGGGTAAAAGCAGTCGCGTGAATATTGTTGGAGCAAGAGCAGGAGAATTCTACTAAGGGAGGAATTATGGTCGTCGAACAAAGCGACAAGGAGATGAACTACGCTGTCTGTGTGTCTCTGTGTGTGTGTGTGTGTGTTTAACCACCCATCCACTTACACTACACACTCTCTTTCACACACACACACACACACACACACAGCTCATAAAAAATAAACAAGACAGTATTTTTCTAGTTCATCGCCAAGTTAGTACAGGATTCACTGAAAGCAAATATTAAAATTTTTATCAAGTAGTCTCCGCCATCGCACTTGCCAACGAAGACATGTCACGGTGCATTTATCGCTTTTTTCCCTCCAGAGCAGGACGACAATCGACAAAGTGGGCGGAGGAGGATCAAGTGGACAGCCATGTTTTATCGGTGTGTTGAGCGAGGATCAGTAAACACTCCATTCCTCCCTTTATATTCTCTTCAGTTTCGGTAATGAGGTAAGAACACCTTAGAATCTCGGGTCCTTTCAAGAAAACAAAAAACAAAAAAACTACTCACTAACGCGAATGTGAATTCAGCATCGTCTGTCATCAACTGGATGTCGTCGCTGTTAACGTTTCGGCTCGCAATACGTGGTTGGCGAAACAACTAATGGAAGACCCACGGGCAGCCAGTGAACAACAAAGATGACATACAAACAGGACGCGGTTCAGGTGAAAGTATACGAGACAAGGTGAGGGGTGAGCGGCAGTTTATTTTCGTGTTAGCTTTGTCCGGCACACCGAGAAACTCTCACCTGCCTGCAAGCCGGAAATCCTGCAGTGACATGACTGACAATGTCTTATGACACATGTACGTGTCACTCGTGTGGTGTGTTCTGTCTGGCTGTGCGAATGGTTGCGCGTTCACAGACACGCATAGTGAACACCGAGCTGTGACACCCGGAGTACAACACAAAACAACTTTTAGTCATCCGTTATGGCAGTTACAGAGATTCGTTTTCTACCAGGGTACGCACGAGGACACAGTCGAAATGAAAAAAAAACAATACCAAATGCAAGTAAACACGTAACAGTTGGTACACTGCATTGGGTAAATTACGGTCGACACTGTAAGTTGACAGCTGCTACACTACATTACACTCAAGTCGACATTATGGTCGCGGCCATTTTGAGTTGGTTGAGTGGCTGGTACAAGGAATAAATGAGTTGCTATGAAGATATGAGTTTTACACACAGGTCGACATTTGTGTTTGTGTGCTTGGTTATTCCCTTAACTAACGTGCATGTTCGTGTGTACTTGTGGGCGCCATCTTCTGAACATTGTTGCGCACCAGCATATGTATTAGCTAGAAAACTTCATTTTAAACATGTTTGACAAGAATATTAATTGTCTTTCTCGCCGTCTCTCTCTCTCTCTCTGTGGGTGAGCGAGTAACTATACGTGTTCGCAGGTGGAAAAGGTAAGGGCTGTCACGCTGGAGTGATCCCCCGACCTGCACTTGTCCTGACCTGGCTGTGCAGCAATCAGACCGTATCCCTGAGTCAGCTTTTTGATCGCCTGACCCTACACAGTTTCAAGGTGAAATACGAACAAACGAAGAACAAAACAGAACCCCCCCCCCCTGAAATTCGCCCTTAACATATCTTCCATATCTTCACATTTTGCACGGGTCAACTGAGTTTATACCACTCGCCGCCTCAGAGTCTTCTCGCTCGCTGGGCATACGGAAACGCGCGGGGTCACTCGGGTCACCTCGCGAGATTGAGGGCGGAGCACGCGCGTGACTTTCTTTGTGGTCCTGCGCACGCACGCGCACACTCTCTCTCTCTCTCTATCTCTCACACACACGGAGATGCGCGTGCATTGTGCTGCATGCAGAGTGACACCGCACGCGAATGCAGGCTCACGCTTACCGTCTGCTCAATCAAGTCTTAGTGAATGACGCTTGTAGTGTTTATGTAGCTGCAAGTGTGTCAAGCACCCAAAGCTTTTTTTTTTTTCCACTTCTGCAGCACATTACTGTCATCTCATTCATCGAATGTGAACGGAGGAATCTCACCTAAATCCACGATGTGCGGTAAAGTGCTCAGAAAGGTTTCCTTACCAAGATCAGCTTACCGCTCACAATAACCCTGTGATCATCACAAAACACCTGTCAAGCTACACTTACCTGGGATGTCTCAGGTGAGGGCGTAGGGGCGCTGCACACCTTGTCACGCCGGAAGCCAGAATCGCCGAGCTGTTGCAAGCGAGTGGCACTGAGACGGAGAGTTGTCCGTCACACACAAAGGGTATGTGTGTGGGGTGGGGAGTTGCTTGGCTTGGAGAAGGAGGATGATGGCGATTATCGAAACCCTTTGTTTGCTGGCAAGACCGCTCGATTCGGTTCAATGTTGCGAAACGTGCCGTGCCGGTCGACCATGAGTGTACGTACACGAAGTTGCCATAGTCACGCTTGGCCGATCGTTTGTCGCCATCTCCAGCCGCTGGTGTGTTTACCACGTGACAGGCTTATAACCCTGTCGTGTCAGCGACCTGTGCCCTCGTCTGCCGCCTGCTATTTAGCTCCTGACGCTCGACGGCAGAGGAAAGGGCCCCCGGTAGTGTAGTGGTTAAAACACTTGCTTGTCACCACTGCAGTGAGCGGCTCAGGGTTCAGATCTCGTCTCGGGACACTCTCTGTATGTGACACCTGTTCGCAGGGCTGGGCGGCGGGGGTTTTCTCCGGGTACTCCGGTTTCCTCCCCCTCCCTTTCCCCCCATAGTGCGAAATCACCGCAAGGTGGAAGCACTTTCCAACTAAATAAACAACAAAACAACAACGGCAGAGGAAACTTGAATCAATTTGTTTGATCACTTCCTCATAACATTGTCTGCGCCGGGAAAACCTTTTACCGCAGAGTGGGAAATGTTACCCCCTGCGTCCCGCTGCCTACTCGTCTCCATGGCAGCGGTATCTGCGTGGGTTGGTGGGTAGGATGTGTTGGCGTCAGCCTACTCCACAGTCCGAGCTGTGAACCTGACGAGCCTGCAATTTCGCAGGTGATGAGGTGTAATTGGCTGAAAACTGATTGATGGGTCCGTTAATGTTCACCGAAGCGTCGCTAAAATCAAAATATTAGGAACCGTTCACAAACCTTAATGTGAGCGCTTATGGAAGCAATCAACCCGGCTATTGACGCCCAAAAAGAGTGATTGCGGAAACGAGATGATTATTTAGTGGAGAGATTCCGGAAGTGCAATGTGTGTGTGTGTGTGTGTGTGTGTGTGTGTGTGTGTGTGTGCAGGAAAATAACTTTTGTCATCGATTAAATGACGAACCGCTGCACTGCACAGCAGCAAGTTTGTCTGGGTTTTTTTTTCCAGTGGTATCACAAACATATAGGAAAGTGGGGGAAGGAGGAACTGATAAATGTTGTTCTGACTATCGACTTTAAAAGACACAGAAAAACTAATAAAATGATGGTTAGCGGCCTAAAATTTGTTCCTCGTAGCACCGATTTTGACTACAGGGAAGAAGGAAAGGATAAAACAACTGGAGTACCCGAGGAAGCACCCGACAGTAAACCCTGTGAACGTGCAGGCAAAATGACCCAAAACGAGATACGAACCGAAGACTTTACAATCGCTAGCTCCGCTAGACACAAACTCTTTTTCGCGACTAGACCAAAATTTCAAGAAAAATCATAAACGGCCGGTCACAGGAATACGTTTTCTCTCACTTTTATCATTTTTTCTGTCCTTTTGCTTTCTCTCTTTCTCATTCTTACTTAACCTATATATTCTTAAGAAATTTTATAAAACGAATTAACTGTTGGTTTTTGCTACTTTGAATACGTCTTTTAAAATGGAAATTAACATCGAAATCTACATTTTATTTCTCCTTTATTTTTCATCATAAACCAACGACTAACATGTTAAACTAAACCAGTTTGCATAAACTGACTGCGATATATTATGAGCAGAAACACTGTGTTAAGCAAATGGCATTTATCGGAGTTGAAATGTTGGTTTCGAATCCATACTTCTTGTTTTCAACGAAATGCTGGATCACTTGAACAAAATTGCACACGAGAAACCGGAAAGTACATTAAATATAGAGACTAGACACGACAATTGCTAAAGACCAAAATATTAAAAAATCCACTTCAGTCACAGCTTAAAATGAATCGACGCACGCGTGAAGAAAATAGTTTTAAAAAATTGGGTTGTACTGCGTCCACCTTCAAGGGAATTAATTCAACTTTAGAAATAGCAGTTGTCTCTCTTTGACCGCATTTGGTGCGTGCCTGACGGCCAGTGTAATTTAGCTAGGGCCACTAGGCGATTGTTTTTCACTTCACCCTCGCGCTACAAAGCCTGACCGAGAGACGAAACAACATGAGCGATGCACGCGCAAACCCCCCCCACACCACCCCCACACACACGAAAGCTGAAACACCTACACTCACATACACACCCAACCTAATATTGCAGTAGAATCCTACACTAAAAAAAATACTCTATTTCATCTTGAAAGCTGACACCAACAATTAAGTGAATTAAAACACGCACAATAAACAAATAAATTAAATAAGTAAATAAATACATGTCCTACAACGTTAGCCACAGATTCGTCTAACCTTTGACTCTTTGACAGTAGTATGGTTCAATCTTTTGTTTTACTGAACTAATTTTATCAATTGTTTAAAGATAAAGAACTACTTAGTGTCGGTTTCTGACCCCAATTCTGTGTATACCCAACACACGTCTGTATTTTCTCTCTGCCTGTTCTTGAACTGTCGCCACAGCAAGATGTGGAGCCTGTGGGCTAGACTGCTTGTAACCATAGCAATATATGCGGGTAAGGCTTTTCCTAAAGAAAGAACGATTTTAGAAGTAAATTGAAATGATTTGATTGTACTTTTTATGACCTTCTAAGTTCTATTCAACCTGATAAGTAAGCTTTCCGTGTCTTTATGATCTTCCATTTTACTCTCGATGAAAGCCACGTATAAAAAACTATAATGGCCAACCGATCCGCCATAGATTTGTAAGAAACACTGAAACCCGTAAATAAGAATTTTATTTGTTGACATGTATTCAAATAAACCAAAATTTGTAAATAACATCTTTATACCAAATTGGCATGTGCAACATTCTAAGCATTTCGTGAAAGAAGGACAGAAAAAAACCAAACGCTGATAAAAATACAGTTGCACAGGGGTATTAGTGTGAAGTGCATCCTTTGATTCTTGTTGGGTAGGGATTGCTTTTTGTTTTGTTTTTATTTTGTATTTCTTTTTAAAGTTGATTTTTTTCTGTTGTGCATTTTTCGTGTATATTTGTTTCCATGTATAATTAGTATTTATATGGGATAATCTTTCAAGTATATAATATTGGCCGATCACGTATAACAAATATCTGTTTGCCACAAACATAAAATTTCGTTGCAACATTGTATGTTTTAATGGACTATTATTATTATTTTTTTTTTAAAGTGAAGTTTTTTTTTATTCCGTATTACAATTCACAGAACACAATTTAAACACCTCTTTCATTCTTAAATCCATACTAAAGATAGAAAATATTGATATAGAGTGTTTGATATCCATAGTTAAAAATAGAGAGAGAAGAGAGAGAGACAAGAAGGAAGTGTCCACATCTAGCATTACAAAAAAGCTGTACCTAATTACGCTGCACAAACACACAACTGTTTTACATGGCAATTATTATTATTATTATTAAAATAATAACAACTACTACTACACGATATGCATTTATCGAAAAGCTAGCAGTCTGGTTACGGTGCCAGTGTTAAGGCTGGCGATGGTGGTGTTAGTTCTCCTTCAACTCTTACTTCAACGTTCCCTCCGTCGTTGACTATCATTTATACCTCACCTGACTATCAGACACCTGTTAAGACTACCCACCCCACTGGCTTGCTGGATGACATAATTTCCTCTTACTTGTGGCGGACGACAGCGGTGTGTGACTGCGACGTGGACCCCTGTCTGCCGGAGTGCTACACGGAACTGGCCGATCCACACCGCAGTATGGGCTACACAGTGCAGTACCCGCTGACCCCCCTCTGTGACATCTCCTTACAAAGTGGCTGGTACCGCTTCGCGAATGGCATGATGCCCGAGATATGCGTCGCCAGATTCCACGTGAGTTCGACTTGGTGCCACTACTATCTGGCATCAGTCTCCCCCTTCTCACGTTTCTTCAAGCAAGCAAGTTTAGACACAAAAACAATGAATTCTTAAGAGAAGGACCATTTTGTTTGGAAATCTTTGGTCTCATTGAAGTATTATAATCGACTACATTATAATCCATATTGTAATCGAACTTCTGAATCTATAGAATTAATACTCGCTTTCACGAAAATGTTAGTGCTCCATTCTGCCTGTTCTGCCAACCATTATATGGTGGTGGTGGTGGGGTGGTGGTGGTGGTGGTGGCGGCGGCGGCGGTTTAGTGCGCTTCTTGGGTTTGTTTTGCTGGATTGTGTGGGCAATAAGTCTTACTGGCCAATACCCTCTTCTCTAAAGCATGTGTTGTCTTCAGTGCGGGACTATAGTTCCGGTGTGGATGTCTGGTCAGCACCCGAGCGAAGAAGAAGGAATCGTGGCGAGAAAAGCCTGTGCCAACTTTGAAACGGGTGGCGAGCAGTCGGACCCTTGCTGCGAACACTCGTTGCAGATCGGCGTCAAGAACTGCGGCGACTTCTTTGTCTACTACTTGCAGCCGACTCCTACCTGCCCCATCGCGTACTGCGCAGGTCCGGAACTTGATCTTTGGCTATTAGTGAAACCACCCACCCACGCAGCCATTTTTTCTAGTCTTTTTTATTGTATTTTTGAACGGGGGGTGGGGTAATTGATGCGGGTTTCCCCTTGAAGTTAGTGCGTTAATTTGGTGATTTTTTTTAGTGTTTCCTGTAAATTGCCTGCAGTGGCTTCTTTCCGTCTTTAGTTGACTTCACTCTCCACCCTTGCAGCACGTTCTTGTGTGAACTCGCTAATTCTCGTCCTCCTGTCTTTGTGTGAACTCATTAATTGTCGTCTTCCTGTCTTTGTGTGAACTCACTATCTTGTCATTTTCATTGTAACATCGACTGACCGCGTCTTGTTTTAAGTTCCAGTTATGTCCTCTTAAAATTTCCTACCTAATGCTTTTCCTTTCAACAAATCACTTTTTCTTAGATAAATAAACTTTTAGTAATAACTTACTGCTGACACGTAAATAACATCATAGTGTGCTCGAAAACATTTGTCAGCATGTGAGAAAGGTTTTACTAACTCTCCTTTCGAGAACATTTAAACATGCTGACAAACGTATATTTAACTACTGCATTGATATCACATGGCATCAAGGTAAGCAAGTTATATTCTGTGAGTATTACATCAAATTAACAGTGAAATTTAAACTGTTTCTGTCTTAAAGACACAGGTGATAAACAACCATGTCCCGCCGATAAATGGTCTCCGACTGGATTTCCACCTTGTAAAGGTAATACAGTTCTTCACTCAAAGTCGACAATGACAATGACAATGACAATGACAATGACCAACTTTATTTGTCCCAGTGGGCAATTTGAATATGCGAATGTGCTCTAGTTCAACAATGAAAAAAAATTAAAAATTGAAAAATGAAGAAAAAAAGATTGAAGTGGGCAAGTAGCCTATATCGTATATATATATATATATATCAACAAAAAAAATTACAACAAGGAAATCAAGTATGCACCTGCAACATCTCTCTCTCTCACACACACACACACACACACACACACACACACACACACACACACACACACACACACACACACATCGTTGACAATTCATCTAAGATTGAGCAACTGGACTGCAGATGGCACAAAAGATTTCAGGTGTCTGTTACTCTTACATATAGGCATGGCATGGCGTTTACCTGAGCTTAATAATACAAATTCTTTTGTTAGTACATGATCAGGCAATGATAAAATACATTAAGATTTCTGTACTATTTGCTGGTCACAAAAAGAAGCTAAATCCCTCTGATACCAATTATCTTAGAACAGATGTTCACAACACCGTTCAGACTATTCCTAGTATGGACAGAGAGATTGCGAAACCAGCATAGAAATGAAAAAGATAGAAGACTCTCAATGAATGACTGATAAAAACGACCTAAGATTACTTGGCTAACTGAAAAACTATTTAATTTACGCAAAAGGTACATTCTTTGTTGTCCACGTTTAACAATGTGTTCGGTATTAACATTCCATTTGAGCTGGCTATCAAAAATAGTTCCCAGATACCTGAAGGAATTAACAGTTTCAACAGGTTTACTATGTCTAGACCTTTAATCTTTGTCTTGTTTTCATGTTTACTGGAGGTTTTGACAGAAATTAAAATTTCCATCGGTTAAGAGCACGTCACTCTGACTTACGCACCCTTCCGTAACCATGAATATGTTCTGTCAATATTTTATTACTCATTCAGGTCCTTATCTCTCTCCCGTCTTAGCTTTCAACCTATCATCTGCTACTGTTCTCAGTGTCTTGGCCTGAAAAGCAAACGAAAACACGTCGACTTAGTTCCTCACATAATAAATTCTATGCTATTACCATTTATTGCTCGTTCCTGTGTTTTCGCTAACTTTTTACTAACATTGTCAACAGTAGGGCTATTTACTCAATGTTGTCATCATGTTCTTTTTTCTTTACTACCGTAGCATCTGTTGATCAAACTTTTATCATTGTCTTTATTTACACGGTAGTTGAAATGCACACTTAATATTGGCCCAGCAATAATATACACTTTATGAGCAAACATAATTAGTCTGATTAAAAATTCTGCTTAAATCTTCCCTTTTTTCCAGAGGCGTATCCAAAGTTTGATACAGACCCGATCCTGAAGGGACCGGAAGTGACGAATAATTCATTTCGGTTTTCATGCGAGATCCCTGAGCAAAACAACGACCCGGATCAGATGTTTGAGGTGGTCTGGACTTTTGACGGGCACGTGGACTCTGCAGTCCCACCGACGGTGCTGAAGTCCACAGAGCACGTGGCATATCTGCCCGGATCGTCGCTGAAAGGCCACATGGGAACGAATGTAAATACAACCTCCTCTCGTTACATCGCCATTCTGCGCGTTTGAGTGTTGTTTTTGCGTGATTATTTTTGTGCTTGCTTCTGAGCGTGCGTGCGTGCGGGCGGGCGAGTGGGCGCGCATGAATGTGTTTGCCTGTGTGTTTGTCGTCAAGGTGTTTGTATAAAATTATAAATTATATAAAATTATTTTTATATAATCAAATTGAAATTATACTTATTTTCTTGTGCGCTCCGTTATATCACGGGATAGTATGTGCATGCAAGTGTACAGTGTGTATGTGCGTGCAAAGGTGTTACATAATATACATATTAACCAAGCCATATACATTATCTTGATCATTAAAAATATCCCACTACTTCATTTCACATGTTCATCACACTTGCAAGTGAATCAGTGAGAAGCTTCAGGTGTAACGCCTTCAGCTTTAGAAACCATTTCCCGTTCACACACCTGGCGTCAGGGTGGGGTCTGAACTTTCTCAATCGAAGTCTGTTTGTCAGGTCGGTTGCAAGGTGCGGACATATTACAGTGGTAGAAACATCACCAGCCCATGGCTCTTAAGCAACACCTACTGGGCAGGCATCAGGGTAAGTCTTGTTGCCATCCAAACTATTTTCACGCGAATCCTTAAGTAGAAATTTTACTTCACTTTATGGTCCAACGACATCCAACGCAAAGCTGCACAAGACAGTATTTTCGACAAATTTTTGATGGCAATATTTCAACATAGTCTCAAAACCAGTCTTTTTAAGAAATGCTTTCCATAATCAGCAAACTCCTCTGCTCATTTCTCTGTATTCCATCTTTGTCCATGCACTTTTTCTGATTGTCATTTCTTGTCTTAGTTCTTAGTAAATTAGCAGTTTGTACTCTTTCATGCACAGCACTTTCATATCGGCTCCACACGAGGCAACTGCTCTCTACAAATTTAATTATCATTAAGGTGTGGATAAAAAAAGAATTTAAATGTCAAGGCTAAGGTCATTCTGTTTTATTTTGTATCTTCAGTATTATTTACTGCAAACGGCTCTTGCTGAATTAGAATTCCTCTGGTCTTGTTCTGTGTATTATGTCTTGTCTTGCTGCATTCTGTTGCAGTCATTGCTTCTGTTACCTGTTGTAAATATTGCAGACGTTTTTGTATATGAAATGTCTCTTCACTTCCATCAGACGGACCCACCCAGACTTCAGATCAGCGAAAAGGAGGAGTTACGGAATGTAACCTTGAGTTCTACTGTCCCCATCGTGTGCGACCACAACTACACGTGTTGCCTGACTGTCAAACTGGACGTTGACGGTCCCAAGAGTAAGTACATCATGATAAGACAGCACATGCCACGACAACACATATCATGACAAGACCACAGGACAAAGCTCTGAACTAATTTAAAATTCATCTGGAGCAGTTAGAAGGAAAAGTACAAAAACCTCATAAGAAAAAACAATAATTTCTTTACAACGTTTCAAAATAATAGCAGTTATTATTAAGACAGACAGTACAGGGCTTCTTTGTCCTACAGAAACTGAAAGCGTCGGTTTTGTCAGATTTTTTGTCTTTGTTTTGTGTTGTTTGCTTGTTTCTTTGCGTTTCGTTGAGCATGGTTTAGTATGGTATTTTTTCACATTTTAAATTCACAACCTACACGCTTAATTTGTTCAGTTTCGAACTTTCTTTCTCGGTTGTTTCTGAAGTAATAGAGGCTGTCTAGGTCGAGAGAACATCCTTAAATGTGTCTTTTTTTTTTTTAATCGGTTGAACCTTGATTTGAACTCTTTCAGAGTTCGTAATTCATCATCCTTTCACCTTTTCGGTGATTAAGGTGAAGATCAGTATAAAGTTTAACAATAAAAAATTAGAAACAAATAAAGGTAAAAAAATGAGCCTATGAAATTGTTGGTTTGTTTCCCGCTTCAGATAATCTTGTCACTGCACACAAATGTACCTATGACATTTGTCGTGAGGACTGGAACCCCGTGACCCACACTGCTTCAGTGACTGTCCCGCTAGTAGCTTCTAAGGATCTCATCACCGACGGCAACAAGGACCTGCTGCTCAGCTTCGAGCAGATCCTGACTGCGGGGGGAGGGCCCTACCTCAGCGCCTTTGATGGATACCGCTTTGCACCAACGCAGGTGAGTTCCGTACATCTCTGTTTGTTCTTACAGGTGGGGCTTGCTAGAGTGGACAGTGAGATGCACAAGCAAGGAAGCAAGCACAAAGAAAGAAAGAACTTTATACATAAACCCATTTAAATGTGAGTGGTGGGGAAGTGAGCAACAACAACAGCAAAAATCCTGGTTTTAAACTAAAATGTTAAGTTAATACAATTATGTAAAATATTCCACAACAACATTATCATTATACAATAAAACAACACCAATTGAGAATTATAATTAGTTGTGATCCAAAAGGCATCCATCTATAAAAGAATGTGGGGGTAAAAAAAGGATAAGACATGCCTGTCACCTAGAGATAAAAGTCTCAATTACTAGTCAGCTAGTAGTCAGAACTTGTGTTTCTAGTACAAATCACATAAAGAAAACGAGTTGTGGCAGATGTGCTTTTAAAGATTTGCTTTTGAAATCAAATATTTCATATTCATAGTTATAATTTAATTTACTTCACTAGTTCTATGCGAGATATACAACATATTAACATCAATGTTAAAAGTTATTAATAGTAATTATTTTTATGATATCCTTAGAGACAAAAAAAGAGGAATTGAGATATTTTCTTGTAAGACCTCAAGGATATGTGTTTATATAAACACTACATATGATACTTTCAACAGGCGAGAAAGATGTGCTTCACGCAGTATTGATTCTACAGAGGACTAAGAAAATATCCGTAAAGTGCAGATGATTAAATGTAGGTAAGGTTTACGAAAAATTAGATGTTACACTGCATGCATGTTTACATGTATTTATGTGTGTGTGTGTGTGTGTGTGTGTGTGTGTGTGTGTGTGTGTGTGTGTGTGTGTGTGTGTGTGTGTGTGTGTGTGTGTGGTCCTACGTGCGTGCTGCAGATCGACGTATTGGATGTCCCCACCAAGTCTTGCTCTTTGACGGGAGACCCTCATATTCGTGGCCTGGAGTCATCAAGGTGAGTGTATATTCGTCTATATCTGAGTGAGTGAGTGAGTGAGTGAGTGAGTGAGTGAGTGAGTGAGTGAGTGAGTGAGTGATCACGCATTTATTTGTGAACGACAACATTGAGATAAAGGTCTGACCCTGTCTGTCGGAGGTTGTCGCGGTGAATTGATCCCACTTCCTACAAACCCTAAAAATTGCCTTAAAGAGGAATTAACTCTACAGATTACCCTAGACTGAGTGCGTAGCCTTTAAAGTTTAACACCCGTGAAACCTAAAAACTCTGTGTCACTTTTTTACATTATGTCTGAGACCAAAATGATGATGATGATGATGATGATGATGATGATGATGATGATGATGATGATGATGATGATGATGATGATGATGATGATGATGCAAAGAGAATTAGGTATAATGATACCTTATGATAGAGAAGAGCATCACAATAAGGCAACACACACACAGAGTAATCATCGCCAGGAACAAGAAGCAACGGAGAGAGAAGAAGGTGGAGAAAGTAATAGTCCCGCGACTGATTTAGTTGATTGATTAGCCAAAATTGTAAAAATATTAAATGACTGCTTTCCTAATTGTTCTTTCAGATCATTCGACATGTTCAAGATTGGCGATTATACGATGTACCAAAACCCCAAAAGAGACTTTGAGGTAGGTCTTTGATGGCCACCTCTTGTTTCTAGCTTCACGATTGGTGTGAATGAATCTCTTCGGTCTTGTTCAAGGAGGAACTAAATATGAGACAAAAATTTTAAAAATTAGTAAAAAGTGGGAATTACAATAAATCTGTATTAAGATGAAAAAGCACAATAAATATAAAAACATATAAATATTATTCTTTCCTTTAAAATAATTAAAAAATCTATTAAGTCTCATTAGCGCAATAATAGTCACCTTCTTCACCTTACAAAGTTGCCGAAGTCACCCTCGACTAAGACCGCACATCGATATATCTATATATATATATATATATATATTCATGCATATCAACATAAATATTAAAATATGCATTAATCGCAATGCCTGAACATTGTTACTTTTAACTTTTACTAATGGTAGGTAATTATTTCTCAAAAGTACATCTAGTACACATGCACTAAAACAATTTTTTCGCCCTAAGTCAGCGAGAGCAAAAGTAAAAATATTGGCTGGATTTATTTAAGTCAATGGAGCAACATTTAGCTTCATTTAGTAAGGCTCTGCCGAGGATACAACATTAAGATAAAAATACGATGTTATTAAAAAAATCTACTTAGAGATAATAATTTACAGATAAGATACAGATAAAATTAGATAAAATGAAGGTAAGATAAATATGGTATTAGTCTGACATTGAAATAACATCAAGATAAAGATACAATGACAAAGATAAAAGTAATATTCTGAAACATAATAATATTATATTAATATTATATTATAAAGATAAGGTAAGATAAAATAATATACAATAAAGATGAAAACAATTACTTTATCAGAATAATTATAATGTTAAAATTAGGTCATTAGCCGTTCTTGTCTTACATACACCTGTCAGGTACAATTCCGTACCTGGCCCTGCCTCAACGGTCACGTGACGTGCGTGTGCGGTGTGGCCATTCGCGAGAAGAATGACGTCATACGCATTGACGAGTGCGACCAGCCATACGCCGGCCATCACACGTCTCCGAAGGTCGAGGTGTACAGTAAACCTTTAAGAGAAGGAACTATCATTCAGCGCTCCACAGATGGTAATCAAGTGACCGTGAGTATATCGCTCAGTTTCACCGCTATAACAAACGTAATTAATTAATAATAACATAATTAATATGTCACTTTTATGAATAAATTAATAAATAGAGAATTTAAGCGACATAGCATATGTGTGTGTGTGTGTGTGTGTGTGTGTGTGTGTGTGTGTGTGTGTGTGTGTGTGTGTGTGTGAACCTCATTAAATTATCACATAGCAAGACGTCTAAAAATATTTTTTAATTAATTCAACATCGGTCGAACTCATTTTAAACTCATTTCATTATTTTACTCAGTATTATGTTATTACGTTAAGTTTGTTTGTTTCTTCGATATGACTTGTAAACTCTCACCTTTTACCTCCCTTTCCTCTCACCCTGTCGTCTGCTCTTTCCAGGAGCACTACCTTCTCCACCCCTTCAGTCTAAAATGTCCAGTACAATGATAAACGAAAACGCGGTCATCGATACGTTAGAGGACGCAAGGCGAACCAGCTGACATTTAATCTGTTGAAATCGTTTAACTCCCTTGACGTCGACGCGCAGGTCAACCTGCCGTCCAGCACGGAGGTGAAGGTCACGGCCCACACTTACGGGCTGGACGTGCACCTGCTGGCTCCACCTGTCGACGCGGGGGAGGCGAGGGGCATGTGCGGTACCTTTGACGGCAACCCCAACAACGAATTCACGCACCGCGACGGTCACGTGGAGCCCATGTGTCGCACCTGTACCCGCCCTGATCGCTTCACTGACTCCTGGTGGTGGGTGTTGCCTCCTCAAACTCAGCAAACTACCTGTCTCCTTTACCACCCTCCTTCTTTGTCTCCCACCTTCCTCCTTCACCCCACCCTCTCAATCTTTTCTCGTCTCCCCAGTACTGCATGTCAGCTTTCTTTCCTTCTCCTCTTTCTCTCTCTCCAGGTCCTTCTCTCTGTTGATAAATAAATATTTCCCTCTTTCTCTTAAAAAGCACGTGCAAAATATAGACATAAGAATCATTCGCATTATTAATTTGAGGCTGTGCGACATAAGAAAAGCGCGTGGATAACAAATGGTTCCTTGGTGAGTCCTTTCGGTGATGATAAAACTAATTTTCTACTTATGGAGAGGCAAGGCAGTATACCGGTAGGCTTATGGTATATGTAGGGTTATACGAATAGTGTGTGCGTGCGTGCGTGCGTGCGTGCGTGCGTGCGTGTGTGTGTGTGTGTGCATGCATACTAAAACAATGTCACAGGGTTGTAACTTTCCACTAAACTTCCACCCATCTTATGGTTCTTTCAGGAACAACCGCACTTCAAGCCTGTTCGAGTCACTGCCTGTGAAAGTGAGTGATCCCTACGAAGCTGCATACTGCACGTGCGACAAGGGAACCACTGGTGACGTCATGGCCAACTGCGCAACGAGAGGCGACATCCCCAACACTGTCATGAAGGTCAGTGACCCGTACGCGGTCTACCCACCCACCCACCGCCCGCCAGCATGTTGTGCACCATTAGCTCTTTACCTGCTAAGTACTCCTGGGTATCATCAACACCCTGCACACGGTCCACACATTTTCCACGGTGGCGTCTTCAGTGACCGGTTAACTGATAGTTTCCACCCACTGCACCCGGCCCCAGAACGACAACCAATATGACGTTAAGCCGAAGAGCTCTCTGGTTAACGAATAAAATCTACACGATAACTATTATCTACCAACACGTAATATAGATGAGTGAGCATAAATACGAGGTCGCATTTTAATGACATCGTAATTTTAATCCTCCAAATACTTTTTTAACTGATGCTTAGTGCCAGCCCTGCTCTAACATAACCAACCTTGCGCCGGTCTTTGGGGGAAGTCTGGGTGGATGGACGAGGCGGTCAGCTTCAGCTTACAGTGACGTGGACGAGCCTGACCCTCGTTTCAACCCGGAAGACCACAAAGGTACATTTGCGTACGTGCGGGTGCGCGCGCACACCTCCATACCATGGATCGTGTTCTCTTCCTTGTGCATTTGCAGGGTTGACATTTTTTGTTTATTTGTTATATGCAGGTCTTCTCGATCACTTAAATACGCGTGAGAGTGTGTCGTCTATGTGTTTGTGTGTGTTCGTGGGTGTCGTACAAAGGATGATGGAGCAGATGCCTATCCACTTCTACATTTTGAGGGCATTGTACCAACGATGCCTCCACATATATCTGTGGTATACCTAGTTATAGAAAAAAAAATCAAGACTTCGATTCTTGAATCCTCAAGCTTAAATTGCTGAAGCTCAAACTGCTCGCGCTCTTCTTCGGCAGACTTTCAGCCCGGAAATCCAACATGGCCGACACCCAGTGGCATCACCCAGCAGCAGGCTCAGACCAAGTGTATGGAGACACTTCGCGGCTCGCAGATATGGGCTCACTGTCAGGGCAGTCAGGATCTCGTGGACAGCTACCTGCAGAACTGTGTAACGGATACGCTGGTACGTAATAAAGGGTGACAACCTACTGGTCTCTCTCTCCCTCTCTCTCTCTCTCACACACACACACACACACACACTTTAGACTGAGGCTACACGTGTATCTGTCCTATGTGTGCATGAAAAAAATAGAATCAAACTGAGAAACAATGACAATAACAATAAATGAAGAAAACAAATAAAAATAAACACAACAAGAACAAAAACAATAACTTGACGATTTATCTAGGGAGGATTGCAGCAATAACGAGTACATTTAAATTAAACAACAAATTCAGTCGAACTGCGTACGTGATGATTCAATGAATAACTGTGAAAAGTCGAGAGGCTGGTTATTGGCAATCCCATAAAGTAAGCATGATGTTCAACTTCACAGTAAACTATGCAGAGACGAGACTCTCTACAGGTACATGTTGTGCCTTTTATTGTGTAAAGAGATTCCTTAGTCCAGATTTTACGGGGTAAGAATCGATTTAAGTTTTGGATGTCAGAAGGAAGAAAGTTGGATGCAAAGACAGTGGAGCGCAAATGTCTGTATCGGGTTGATATCCTTTTCATTGGACATTTCGGATGTTATGAACAATTGCTTCTTCCTGTCTGCTGTTTACTTCCCTTCTGCCCCTGGAGGTTGTACCTGACGGTGTATGTATTGTCATTTAAGTGTGTTTGTACGAACTGTTTATCGGAAGGAAAGAAAGAAAGAAATGACAGAAAAAGAGAGTTCATTCGAGAACATTTTTCTGAATTTTGTAATTAAAATTGTCATTTTAAACTTTTGGCTGTGACACAGCGCCATACAAGTTATCTGATCATCATCCTCACCATCACCATCGTCGTCATCGTCATCATGGACTGTCGGTTCCTTTTCATTCTTTTGTTTGCAGTGCACTAAGCTCGCATCCACACTGGGAAATGGGCTTTGCAAATCAAATTATCATCATTTTGTTGTCCTCGTCGTGATCGTCGTTGTAACCATTCTTATATTGATAATTAATGATATGTAATTACCTGTCATTTTTTAATTATTAGAATTATTGCATTTCTATTATTCGCGTCATCGCCATCACTGTTTTTTTATTCTTCATTCCTTTTTTATCGATCTCAGTTCGCAGACGGCTATTCCTTCCTGGAAGGCATCCTGTCATCATTCACCACAGAATGCCAGGTGGAGCTGAGCAGAGATCCCAACAATTACATCACTTCCCCCGATGGGAAATTGATGATGAAACCGGAAATCTCCAGCGACATCTGCAGCGTGACTTGCCTGCGCCACGGCCGCTGCAACAAAGGGCAGTGCATCTGCGACAGCGGCTACACGGGAGACAACTGCCACCAACTTGCTGGCGTTGGGCCCCAGTTGGTTAGAGTAAGAAGGTGCGCTTGTCTCCTCCTTGCTAATTTTTTAAAAAAATAATCTAGTGTCTGACTTCCCTTCCACTTGTCACAATTTTTACGTGTTAATGACAAAACCGGAAAATCTCTCTGTTTTATAAATTTAAAAGTTGTCCACGCGGTTATCTTTTGCGATAATTTCCGGTTGCCAGGACGATCATGATATCTCTTACAGTTCCGATGTTTGTGACGTCAACGAGCGGCCCTGCCGGAAGGTCTTCATCGATGCCACAAACATCGCCCTCACCGATCGGCTGATGTGTAGAGTACAGGAGGTTCTGGTGAGTCAGTGTCACAAGGTCCGTAATGTGAGCGTCATGACAAGAATGTCCTCTCACTTTTGTGGTATCAGTGTCATGATGAGTGCACGGTCCAGTTCAGGCAATGCAGTCAACTGAATCCATACGTTATTCTATTTATAGTCTCTTGACCAGAAGATTCGGAAAATCTCGCAAAATGAGTGTCAACCAGAAACACTACCTAGCCATCTATCGGCATTCCGGGAGTGAAAGTTTCCAGTGCATTTTGAAATAAATCGAGACCTATTGACTGTTCACTGAAAAATTCATGTATGATATTGTGAAGTTTTTTTTTTAATTTTCCATTTTCAGCCGAACGGCTCCGTGGCGCAGGATGCTTTCCTTCAAGAAGGTCACTTCCTGTCATCCGGGCGCTTGGCGTGTACACTGCCGGACGCACGCATAAAATCAGGTATGGAGAAACTGCCTCCACAATGTTTTTGATGGTGGACATTATCAAGTTGCATGAATTTATCTTCCGTGAAGTGCGTACGAGTGCGCGTGTGTCGCTGTCACTACTTGTGCTATTCTGAGTATTCTGCGCTGCTCTGGCTTTGAAGGGGCAATTTTTCTACCTGCCGACAGAAAGGTCAGTGAAGACCTACGTCATTTCTGCGACAAACGACGGTCATATCTATGGCAACCAGGTGAAGGTGACGGTGTATGACTCCAGGTGCCAGACATGCACCGGCGGGACTTGCCAGCAAAAGGCAGGTAACCTTATAGACCAACCTGAATGGTTTGCGATGTTTGCCTATATCGGTAGATACAGGCGATATAAGACTAATCTGTAAATTTTAGCTTCCAAAACCCATCCGTTAATTAATTATCTGCTACGATTCGCACTTACGATCAACAGGCGTCGCTAACAGTGTACTACGTCACACTAGTGCACCATTCACAACATTGGCAGCCGTCAACACCAAACAGAGAGAGAGAGAGAGAGATGAGCGACAGTTCGGGTTATTGCGAGGTTGAAAGTCTGAATTTCTCGTGATTCTGAAAAACTGTTACTTTAGCACGAGAAAAACAGACTTTAACGTCCGAATAATCCCAACTGTCACTCACTCTCTCTCTTTCTGTTTGGTGTTGATGGCTGCCAGTGTTGTAAATGGTGCACTAGTGTGACGTAGTACACTGTTAACGGCGCTCGTTGATCGCAGGTGCAAATCGCGTACTTTGCTAGCGGATAATTAATTAACGGATGGGTTTTGGAGGCTGAAATTTACAGGTTAGGTTTATATCGCCTATATCTACCGATATCTGCAAAAAACGCAAACCATTCAGGTTGGTCTTTAATGGAAAACCATGATACCATTAAAGAAATGACAAAATATTAATTAAAGAAACAGTTAAACAAAACACGCAAGAAGATAAGATTTCACATGCGAAGGGCTCATACGGATGAAGGCAACAGTGGTGTAGGAAGATGTTCGGCTTTTTGGGGGGAGGGGGGGAGGAGGGGAAGGCAAACTCCATGTTGACAGGTTTGCATTCACACATTACAGACGAAGAAAAGGCCTCCCGTCCAACATAAACACTGATTACTAACAATGAAGAAGAAATCATGAACCAAATATTACTTATTCATTAATCAAAAATCCCTGTCAAATTAATTAATCCCCGTCTCTGTACATATATCTATTTTCCCTCTGTAATTGTTTCCTTTTTAACACCGTTATTTTCGAGGAAAGTAGTGTTTCCTTTTTTTTTAGACTGAGGGCTTGATGTAAAAATAATCATATTTTTTGCTTATTTTGTTAAGATTTATTTGTCTCTATCTCTCTATCTCTCGGCTTCTCCACCTTTTTTACACTTTGTGAAGAATCACATCTCAAGCACTGAGCACTTCTTGCCACCTCGGTTTCTTTTTCTTTTAGGGGGTGGCCTCCCCCCCTCTAGTCCTTCTAATTCCTACGCCATTGGGCGAGAGTGGCAGTGTAAGCTCTTGCTTTCTTTCTCTGTCTAGTTTTCTCTGTCTCTCTCTCTCTCTCTCTTTCACCCAAGCTTACATGGCTTCTAAGCTTCTCCTTCAGTTTGTTCAGCGATTTTGTAATAGAAGACTTGCAGTGTTATGATTTTTTAGAAGACTATTTCTTATTGTTATTTTTAGTTGTTGTAGTAGACTGTTTGTTTTATTTTCTGTTAATTTCCTTTCTATGCGATAATAACGCCTAACCAACTGTGCTTCAGAGCTCGGCGTGCCTTATAAATAACCTTTGTTATGTGGATGGCGAGCGCAACCCTGCGAACACCAATGAAGTGTGTCAGGTGACCTACTCCACGACCCAGTGGAAGAATCTTCAGACCACTTCCGGTGAGGTTAACATATGACCCTCTTGGATTTCATGTCAAATATCCCATAATACCACTGCACGTGCATACTCGCGTACCCATGAGTGCCATATTCAAATATATGCACGCATTCGTTCACAGTAAACACAAAACGTGCAAAGATAATATTTCGTTTCTATTTACCTTTGCTCTATTGTATTTTTCTCTCTTTTGCACCAGTTCGTCTTCCCCTTTCACTTTTCCTTTTTATAATTTCTGTCTTTATATTTGTTGTCGTTCTTTATTTTATTATTTTTTTTATTGTTGTTGGCTCACTTAAAATTTGTGTTTTTTATTTTTTAGTTTTGTACTTTTTAGTTTTTGTTCTTTTGTTTTCTTCATCTTTCTTGGTTGTTTTTATATTTTTCTTGTATGTTTCTTTTCGTTTTTTCTTCCTTGTAATGTTCTCTTTTGATTTTATTGTTATTTCTTATCTTTGTTTCGTTTTTCTTTCATTTTTTAAAATTCTTTTTCCTTTCATTTTTCATACATTCTTTCTTTTTTTAACTTTTTCTTTTTTTACTTTGTTTCTTTCTCATTCTCTTTCCCTCTAGTTCTGTCATGCTGTCTGTCACCCTGTCTTTCTGTGGTTTTTTTTTTCCTGAGAATTTGCAATCAACGACTGAAATGTGTTTGCAATTCGCAAAGTATAACCCGATCGCTAATGAAGTTTGTGTGTATTGCAGGGCGCTATCCTACAATGACGTCCCCTCGCCTGACTGGACCTGATGCCGACTTTATTCTCACGTGCACTGTACAGTCAGATGACGTCAGCTCATTAGCTCGCTTCGAGGTCACGTGGTACGTTAACGACCAACGTCAGAACTCGGAAACGTTGTATGGCACAGCACGGGAATCCACGTACAATATTTACGACTTGCCGATCACAAGTGGAAAGGTGCAAACATTAATATTGTGTTTATTATTTGTATTCTATCAAAAGCTCCACTAGTCTTGTATACAAATTTCACCATCCATCTTCAATGTTATAAAAGTTTATTTCTTCACCTCTTCTTTTTCATTCTTTGCTGCCTGGATTTTCTTTATCACAATCCCCACCAGCTTTAGACAGCGTAGGTTAAGCTCTCATCAGTACATAATGATAGCCACGTGTAAACATATTTGAGCTGAAATACAAGTCTGTCTACTCACTCAGGTGTACTGCATGGCTCGCTCTTTCTATTACGACATCAACGTCTTCAGTGGCTACCTGACCAGTGGATCCAAGATGATGCAGGTATTTATTTTTTTGTTTCTCCACTGCGAGTACACACGGATCGTCTTGAATAATGAAGAATTCTTTTATAGTTTGATTATAAAAAATTTTTATCCTTCCTTTTCTGTATTTCCTTCTTTTATTCCCTTAATTTCTCTTCCATGGCTTGCCTTCATCAAGCGGTGGGTCTGTCAAGAACAGAGAAACAGTTATCAGTTTTCACGCGTTTCATGTAAAACCTCTAAATGAAGAGGATTTCTAGACATCGTCATCATCATCATCATCGTCGTCGTCGTCGTCAAGACGAAAATTGTTGAAATGACCAGAAAAACCTTTTTTTCAGAAACCTTCGTAATGGTCCTGCTCTGGCGCTGATATTATGACACAGACTTGCGGCTATAATATGCTAATTTCATTAACATCTTGGCTGAAAACGACATAGCCGCGCAATAAATGTTTGCTTCCGCGCCATGAGTGCTTGTTTGTAATAAACCTGTGTTTACTGAGGTTACTCTGTACACAAGCGCCTTCTTTTGCATAGGTATCGATCTGTGTAAAGTGTACTTGCCAATTTTTTTAAAATTTCTTGTTGTTGTTGTTGTTGTTGTTCTGTTTTCTAACATGCTTGTCTGTCGGGGGACTTGTTGTTGCGTGTGTTAGCGTTTGGGTTTTTGTGTTTGTTTGCTTAGTCATTTCCCCAGAAGCAAATACTGGCACACATATTTAACAAGTAAACACACACACACACACACACACACACACACACACACACACACGCATGGAGTGCTCCTGCCTGCCATCACATCTTGCAAGTAGTATATCACGTAACTAGAACCATGTCCTACTCGATGCACAGGAAACAAACTCAAATCATTTCTACGCACAGCTAATCATTTGTTTCATCGAGCAAGGTGCGACCGATCAGTCATTAATTCAAGGATTTTCACTGAGCACCCACCGACTTAGAAAAATCAACCTACCTGACTTTGTATGTCCGAGTTTGCAGCACTCCCGACGAAACCTGGAAGACAGAGGTTTAGAGCTGCTGCTTGCCTCCCAGGTAGATACAGCTCGTGGTTATAAGAGCTTCTATCACAGGTATTGCGCACGACTCAACACTTGGAACATGGATGAAACTGAAAGAATCAAACTGCAAATCCAATTTCGTTGACACACTAAGCACTAGTAAAATGCCACGTGGTTCTGTTTATAACTAGTCGTCTCTTGCCGAGAGATGAGGTACATCATAGCTTGTGGAGGTCCGACCAACAGGAATTTTTAAACCAGGGCCTGAATGTGAATTCCACTTTTACCCAACCTAGGAACTGGGAGACGAACGGTATCTTTGAGTCCACTCTGCTTCGTGATAATGGGCGCTGATGCTCAAATGTGAAATATTAAAAGCAGAAGGGTAAAGGGGTAGGAGATTCCATAGCCAGGTGGCAGTGAAAATGGTTCATCATATCTACGGCATAGGCGAAGAGGATTAACTCTCTCCTTCGCGCCGTTTTTTACTCTTCTGATAAAGATTGTTACAGAGCAGCTACTGGGTAGGCAAGGGGAGTTGATCCATTCACGCATCCGAGCAGGGATTGAACCGGTGACCTTCTAATCCCCAATGGGGCTCAGTATATGTCATAGTGTTCATATATAATAATAAGGTGAATTATATTTTACCAACAGAAGCAAAGTGTCAAAACTTGACAAAAAAGACCAGTCTGAAACAGCAAGCAGCAACATTTGCTCCTCACTGACCCCTTGAAGAGGGACAATAAATGGCTAATGTACCTTGCTCTGTGATGCTGATTAGGCTGTGGCTTTTCCCCAAAGCTTTATTCAAAAATAGTAGTATTTATGAAAATATGATTAATGTATTTTATTTTTAATACTGTTTTCTATTGCTTATTTGTCTCCCTTCGATTATGACGTGAATTTCCAAACTAGATTTTTTATTTAGTCTTTCTCTCTCTCTGTGTAAGTTATAAGGAGAGAGAGAGACTGAGCCTCTCATGTATCCCTTTTTTTCTTCCTACATTTTGGGGTCAAAACTCGAGTCAATAATAATTTGGCAAATTTCCTCTCTCCCGGTCTCAAAGGTTAAGGAATGGACTTCCTCACTGACAGTAAGAGGCCGTGAGTTTTAAATAGCATCACATAGCTTTAAGTGATTTTTACATACTCGTGTAAGTCGTGGAAAGGGCTAAATACTTACATTGAAGTCTTTCTACTGTTATTTCTTCCACACAATAATAGTCACCATACTTCGAGACAACAGAGTTATCATACTTTCGTTACACATTTAATTGCACGTTAGGATTATGGTTCTTACTGTTTGATTATTTTTTTAAATAGTAAAAAAGACAAAGAAATAGATGAAGAAAAAAGGGAACAAACCAAAGTGTTTAATTATGGTTAGGAAAGTAACAATGGGATTTGGGAAAATTTTCACAAGTATTGATTCTCTCCCTTTGACCAGAGCAATGTGCTCAGTTTCTGGTATTTTGTAATTTATGTACATTCAACCACTTTCACTGCAAAGAAGTGGAGAGCAAAATATCGCAAAACACATTTAGCAGTGTGAGTTTCTTTATTTGATAGATATTGACAAGTATTGACAAGTAATGAGATGTTACAAGAAAACTAAGCAAAGAGTTTGCAGTATGTAGCAACTATAACGTATTTCTGCATGATAAACAACAGACTTCTTTTCTCGCAGTATTCTATCCAACAACTTTTGTCCGAATTACTTCGCCTTTTCTCACAAGATGACATCCGTAATAACGCCATTTTGTGACCTACCTTACACTAGTGCTGTTACCTTTGCCTCCTAGAAAAACGCATTCCCATCAGATCGATAACAATAGCTAGTACTCGTGTGATTACTTTGTGCCTTTAAAAAATATTTTAGTGATATATAAACTCAGGTCTCTCTTTTTTTCGCTCAAAGCTCAAGCAAAAGAAAATTTCTTTAACCAGCAGCAAGTTTGTCCACACCTGTTCTCCTGTGCACTCTGTTCTAGTATAACACAGACATTTAGAAAATTTACCTTCAGCTGTGGTTCGGTGACATGAGGACAGATTACATGCGGTTATGCATTTCAGAGTTTTTTGTTGTTGTTGTTTTGTTCTGTGTCAGTGCTTGTTTTGTGTCTGTCCTTTTTGTATTCAAATTGTTTTTGCAAAGCACCCTGCACCTATTATTAGGAATCTTTAAGGATATAATAATAATGTGTATTATAAAGGCATTTTTAATAACATTTATAGTAAAATTTATAAACAAGCATAGCTGTAGTGTTAAGGTAATATAAATAACAGAAGCATTTCCGCATTGCAAACAGTACCAATAAAAATAATAACATACACCAAAACCCTAGTCTAGAAAATATGAAAGTGGCTACTACTGCCCTTCAAGTATGCCATCACTGCGGACTTGGACCCAAAAAAGCGAAGAACAATGATTTTTATTGGAAGAAAGCACTAACAACAGCAATTAAGACCTACGATATAACAGAACAGTGTCTCTCCTCCTACATCAACAACAGGTCAAATAAGACAAAGGTGTAATAGCGACGGATATTAACGCATTTCCTTAAATGTCAACATAATAATAGCTTGGTTTGCAACTGGAAAGAAGTGGTGGATTAGGCGAGAAAATTAAGCCTTCTGCGCTTCAATGGTTGGCAGTTTCCAGGAGATGAGAACCATCAAGAAGACAGAGCTTGCATTCGAGAGCAAGAATACTTACTTTAACATAACAGACAAGTTTAATATCCTTCTTCTACCCATTGGCTAAAACAATTATTTAATAATTATTGTTTATGTCTGCATTCTGATGTGATCTTTACATTCAACCTTTTTAGTAATATGTCTTTGTTATGTCTATTTATTTGGTTGGTTGACAGGCAGACTGGATGGTATGTGTGCTTTTTGTGTATACTAATAGTTTATGTCTCTACGAAAGATACTTTTACATTTGAATCGAATGATTTGAATTTGTTATTAATACATTATTTGCTCTTATGAACCCCAAAGTAATATGCAGTAAGATTTATTGTGTCCCCTAAATACTGAGTGGTGTATGAACCGTGGGACTTAACAGCTGCACGAGTCCAGGAACCGAATCTCCATTCCATGACCTCTTTACTAACTGATAATAGTTTGCAGTCGTCTGTGGTAACTTTGTGCTATGCAGTTTGTGAAGTTTATGGCCTATGTACAGCCTATTAGAATGAAAATGGGGCAGAAATGTAAGAATTGAAGAAGGATCAGATATCTGTTTGTGCTGCTGAACTTTCGCATTCATTCATTCATTCATTCATTCATTCATTCATTCATTCATTCATTCATTCATTCATTCATTCATTCATTCATTCATTCATTCATTCATTCATTCAAGCATTAGCGCATCAGTAGTAGCAGAAATGTAAGAATTGAAGAAGGATCAGATATCTGTGTTTGCTGCTGAACTTTCGCCCTCATTCATTCATTCATTCATTCATTCATTCATTCAAGCATTAGCGCATCAGTAGCAGCTGAGAGAACCATACTACAATCTATGGACCATCGGTTATATATATAGCTAAGTACACGCGGGGCAAATTGTAAGGCTAAATTATAACAAATAAAAAATTTAAAAATAAAATTTTTGGTTAAGGCAATAAACATGTTTAATATCAAAAGAGAGGGAGAAAGAGAGAGCTCCGACACATAGGTTAAGTCTCAGGAAGGCTATAATAATAATCTTGAATGCCTTTCAATTGGGTAGCTGAAAAGATTGACTTAAGATTAAAATACATTTTCATTGCCAGAACATTGAACGAGATCGACAACAAAACAACAGAAACAAAAACATTGATAGTAATAATAATAATCATCGTGAATTCGGGTACATCTTCAACATAAGTTTTTTTACCTATCAGCAAATGAAGTGAACTGGTAAATAAAGTTTAGAACCAGTATGGCATTAAAATACGTTCATGTCACAATATTAACACATGATGCGTATATTGAAACAAGTAAAATCCCCAATCATACAATTTCCTTGACAAACACAAGTACCTAAGTTACCAGGCACACATGCATATACAGATCAAACACATACACGCACGCAATTCTGCAGTGTAACATATCCTTATTACTCCTCGTTAGGGCTTTATTGAGTTACTGTCTGACATAATCAGGGTATGTACTATACAATTTTTTGGAATATGTTGCTCACATTAATCTGAGTAATATGCATAAATGCAGGTCTGATTCATTACTATCATAAAATAAACATTGCAAAGAAAACTGCCGAGTACAGTATTCAAATTTATGGCAGTGCTTATCTAGGCTTAATCAGTACATTTCTAAACCCAATATTTTTAAGGTCTTAGAGGTACACATTCTGGAAAATGTACTATAAGCAGAAAAACGGTGGCTACTGCTTATCTTATCATGCCACTCTTACTGGTAACAAGTTTTGCATCTTTACTTAAATTCTTTTTAAAATAATTGAATGTCTCCTACCCCTTGGTTTTCCCATACACATCTAAAGTCTTATTTGTCATCCTGATATTATACAACCAAGTAATCTTACTTTTTAACTGATTAGAATACAGAATTTTAAGGCCTTTGTGGGCAGTCTATCTTGAGGAACAAAGTAGCAGTTAATAAATAAAGAAAAACACAAACATCCATCAGGTACTATTGCATTAAGGGTTCTTATAGACAACCCAAAACAATTTTTATAGCAAAGGTGCTTACTCATTCACTTATATCAGTATCAGCCGATAGCCTCCAAATTACCATAGTAATGGTTGAATTTGAGCATACAACATTTGAAAGAAAAGAGTTGTTGTTACTCGATAAGACAAACTGAAAGAGGAAGTTCTGATTATCTAAAATGGACAGGTGTCTGTCACGTGGAACACTTCACCTTGGACCGTGTGTTTATCTTGCTCATGAAGAGCAAAAGTCTTATATAAATAGATTTCTTTTTTTCACTCCAATTCTATGCCAGCAAATGAAAAACATTTTAAAAATTTAAAAAATTAGGCGATAACTACGAATTCTGTCAGAATATGTTCATCGCTAACGGTTACTGGATTCAAAAGAAATGTGGTGCTACACTTTGCCAGGTCTTGTAACTCTTGTTCTCTGTGCGGGTGAGTCCTTGCTGAGAAAGAAATTTAGACAAACAAAACATTTTAGTACTGATTTTGTTTATGAAGATTTTACAAGTAATTTTCGATGCACGTCTCTTATGAAACTTTAGCGTTACATGAGCAATTATTCTGTCAATGTTGGGCATGGTCAAACTGAATTAATATTGTAATACGGAATTAAAAAAATAAGATATAACAAAAAAGCTACAAATCATCGAGACACAGGTAGACTTTTTGATTGGTTTGTTTAATATAGTATAAGTCGGTGTGTGGGTGGATAGTAATGTGGGTGCGAGTCTGTGTGTGCACACTGTGTGCGTACGTGTGCGTGTATTTGATAGCTTTGTTAATCAGCTTTAAGTACCATTTTTATAGTCAGGCTTTATTACTTTTACGCTTGCAGCCAAGCACTAAAGCAACACTTTTCACTTAGTGACTAATTATTTCTTAGCACTCTTCCTTGTCTGCTTCTCGATCTTACCTCGTTCCCTTAGAAACCATTTTCGCCACGTCAGAACTTACCTGTCCCCACACCGTGAGTCACTGGCGTCTTGTCTGTGGTGTCATATACCTAACCCTCGCTCACCTGTAGTCTCTCTGATATTCTCATTAGGACAGTGGCACCACTGACCCTTCCTCTACCCGTGATCATAAGATGGTAATCATCTGAACACAGCAAACATGCATGTCTTGGACATGGCAAAATAACCAGCTAATGGTGTAGTGTGTATTATCATACTAGTTTGTATTATCATACCTGGCTGCTCGGTTTTCATCTGCATGTTTTGTGTAATACATGTCTTCCCCCTTTAACCTTATTGTGAATGTTTCCATTTAGTTCCATTTTGTGCTCAATTTCACTCGTATTCTTGTTTCCGTTATTCAAGACTCTTCCTCGCAGGACGGGAAGCCGAAAGAGCAAAGATCCTAGCTACTTATAATTTTTTTCAAAATTTTACTGTACTAAACACGTTTCTTCAGCTTTTAAAGCCTCTTTTTGGTTACAAAACACAAAATATTCTCAGCGGAGAATCACAGTTAATTGTCTTCTCTAAGTCACAGTGGTCAGTGGCGACACGGACCCTTGTCAGCCAGGTAGCCACAAGGTGATAAGCGAGTTGCATCGTTCCGTTGGCTACACGATTGGATCAACGGATACACCCATCTGCGACACGGGCCTGCAACCCGGGTGGTACGTTTTCAACAGTGCCGCGGGTGGAACTATCCCAGAGAGCTGCGTACCCAGATTTCACGTAATGAACGTTAAAAGACTGTTTTAACGTACATTTAATTTGTTGTTTACTTAGCTGTGTTGATCGAAGTTTGAAGATGACCATTATGAACAGTTTTAATGGACGGGATTTTGTAGCTATTTTGAGCCCCGCTCAGGTCTGTGACCGGAAAACTCCCACTGCTCAACCCAGTACAGAGGTATCTGATATATCAGGAAAAATGAGCGTGGCGAGCGAAGGCTGTGGAGGGAGGGGGTAAAGCACAAAAGGAATAGTCTTTTCCGGTCAAGAATGAACTGAATTACCCCCATTCTGCTCTCGAGATAAAAACCTACAAACATCACCATGCACAGGTCAAGTCAACAACACTACTTAGAAATTGTACATGGATACGTTTACGCTGTGAAGACCTCAGCCAATGGGAGAGCTGGGACCACATGTTAATCTCATCTGTGTACAAACATGACGTCGCGAGTTTGACCTCTTTCTGTGTATGATGATATTTTTACGCCTGTATCTTGAGAATAGAAGGTGGTTATTAACCCTGATTTTGTAAAAAAAAAAAAAAGTGCCCTGCGCTAAACTTTAGGCAGTCACTGCACTTTACCAGTTCTGTAATTTTAGATGCAGTAAAGATAAGTATTTACACCATTTTAAGGAAGATGAGCACTTTTCTCAGCCGCTGCAAAAGATTCAACCATCACCTCTTTGAATGCTGAATTTACTTCAACCTTATTATTTGCTTCACACTTTCAGTGTGGGACGGTATCTCCTGTGTGGATGTATGGGGGCCACCCACGTCCCGCAGACGGCGTCGTGTCAAGAAAAGCTTGCGCCAATTTCGATTCGGGGCGGGGCTGCTGCGATTTTGAGCTATCAATCCAAGTAAAGAACTGTGGTACTTTCTACGTTTACTATCTGCAGCCCACCCCAAGCTGCCCCATTGCCTATTGCGCAGGTAAAATTCGTTTTATTCTATGATAGTTCTTTTTTGTCTGAGCATCCTTCATGCTTATTTTGTTACTTCTACTTTCGTAATTTGGGGTTTTATAAGGTTTTCCTAATATTTAATTTTGAATTGTTCCCCATCTAATTATGATGTGGTCTGGCATTCATTTCTCAACTTAAGTAGGTACATGCAGGTTTTGTTTCTCTGTATAAAAAAAGACTATAACCCTTAAAGTCTACATGTTTGTGGCCTAAAATGTTTTGTTTTGAAAAATAAAACTATTTTTACACAGGAGCTCTTGAGGTTTGCCCAAGTGGCACTTGGAGCTCCACCGGCCTTACACCATGTAGAGGTGAGCAACTATTATCAGCATCAATTATTATAAGAGTTATTTTCCTCTAAGGGGAGTAGAGGTAAACATTGCTCATCATCATCATCATCATCATCATCATCATCATCATCATCATCATCATCATCATCATCATCATCATCATCATCATCATCATCATCATCATCCATCATCATCATCATCATCATCATCATCATCATCATCATCATCATCATCATCATCAATCATCATCATCTTAATATATTTTTCTGCTGATTTTTTCAGATTCGAATCCGAAAATGCAATCAGAACCAGTCTTGAAAGGACCCCTAGTGACCACAGCTGATTTCAAATTCTCCTGCACCATTAATTTTCCTGACGAGGACCCAGATGCAAGATTTGAGGTGATGTGGACGTTTGATGGCAAAGAAGACAGTGCCATAGGGTCAACGGAGTTATCAGACCCCGATCGTGTGGCGTATTTAGATGGATCTGCCCTAAAGGGTCACATGGGAACTGAGGTAAATCTGCCTTGTCTTGTCTCAACCTCCCCCATTCTTTGTCTTCTGTTCTCGCTTTCTCACTCTCACCCTCTCTCGTCCGTGAATGTATGAATAACTGGCTGGAAAGTGTGCATAACTCTATTTATTTAGTTTGTTTAGTTACTATATTAATATGAATAAAGATTCCTTCTAGTAGTGTCTGGTAATTCCGTGACAGCTAATAATCTCCGAAAAAGGCTCATTAACTGAATTTAGAGGATAAAACTATGGAAATAAATATTAAAAATCACTCACAAATCTTCGTCTGAAGATTAAGTTTATGAAACTTTGAACTCGAAGGTCTTTTTCAGGTTGGGTGCAAAGTACGTTCGTATTATAATGGCAGTCGCCTACCACGGAGTTCTTGGCTATCCAGCAACACCTACTGGGCAGGAATCCGGGTAATCTTATGTTTTTATATATTGTTAGAGAATTTTGACACCGAGCTAGGATATAATTCATCTTGTATTGTCCTTGACCCTGGACCTTGACTGCTTTACATAGTTTATGTGCATAGACTGGTGTAAATTGTGGTCATGATAGTTTGACAGCAAACTTTAAAACTAGTGAAGATATCAGTAGGTTAGGGTCGTCCCGTGATCTTTACGTCAATGATGAGTAAGATGTTAGAAATCATAATAACACACTGGCCCCATAGTTAGATTTTGTGTGCCTACTTCCTGTTCATTGCTGCCATACATTTCTTAAAACCCTTTAGGAGATCAGGCAGCCATTCAACAGCAGGGATAAGTGGGTGACGTATGCAGTGCATCTATTTTTCTAGTGCCCTCGCCCCTGGCGTCAAAGACCAGTGGTCTGTCCACTACCCCGACGCTTAAAAATTTATTTTGGCAGGTGGCATCGGAGGAACATGTCTGAATGATGGCCACCACTTTCATGAAAATTAGTAATCGCCACTGTATGCACTAATATATACAAATCTATAAAATACTTTCTGTCCCTGCATGCACGCGCACACACAGGCACACACACAGAAACACAGATATACGCACACATTGAATGGACTATAAATGTTCATGAATTACAGTCTAGTGATATGATCTGCAACAAAGGTCTTATCTACACGTCTGTACAAAATGCACCTGCATTTATCACCAGTTTCTGTCCAACTTTGTTGCTGTCAGATTTAGCGTGTCACCTACCTCAAGTTACTAATAAAAGCTATTTTTTTAAAAACCTATAACCTTTAAAGTGCTAGTAAGGTGAAACTTTTCCCCCCAAAGACTAGATAAAACTCATACAAGATAATTCTGGTTGTTAAATGCCTACAAACATGACCATTCACAGAAACATGGTTATTTAGTGACGTCACGTTTGTAGACAAATATGTCAAATTAACATGTAAACAAAAAATTAACAGTTCATTGATTGGCTGAATTTTTTACAATGTAAACGTATCATTGTACAATCCTTACGTCTTGTTCACCTCTTTCCGTGCATAAGGATATTTGATGTTTGTATATCTTGAAAATGGAATTGTTTTTAATCCGAATTGGAAGAGAAAGTAACTTGTGTTGAGCATAACATAGTCATTAAAAAAGAGATATTGCACCACACTAGTCTTTAAAGGAAGCCTGGGCTATCATAGTTTGCAGTGTGGCCTGTCTCATAAGAAAAAGGGGAAATTAAAAATTACATTCGCGCGCGCTTTGAGTCCACCTTCAGTGGTTGTAAAAGCGCTAAAATGTTCTCCCTAGTTTTATCTTTCACTTTTTCTCCACATCTTTCCTCTCTACTCTGTCCCCCCTTCTATACTGAATGAATTTGTCTTGACAACGAAAAATGAACTTGAAATGGTTAATGTGATAAATTTCATGTATTCATATTGTGCGTGTTAAATTAAAAAAGCGCTAAAATCACATGCAAACGAATTTAACTATTCGTTTATTTATTAATGGGTTCATTAGCTCATTCATGCAATGATTCATTCAAGAAGTTAATCATTCGTTTATCAATTCGTTCACTCTCTACACTTCAGACAGATCCTCCTGTTCTTCAAATCAGTGAATCAACAGAAGAACTTACCAATATCAGTCTCACTTCTACAATCCCGATTGTTTGCAACTATGTCCAAGATTGTTCTCTGACCCTAAAGCTCCATGTCACTGGCACACCACGTAAGTATGAGATTTACTCAAACGCTAACTGCGAAATGTCCAGCTCTAGGTTACCTTCATTACTCGCTGGCTCTAGAATGTCTAAGTATTAGCTCACTTTATTCCCGCTTCAGTATTTCAGTGAAATATCTTTCTCCCCTATACTTCAATACAAAGATATATTTTCTTCCTTTTCATAATGAACCAGGTAACGATTGTTAACTTTCTTCAAGTGGAAAATGGTAATAAATTTTCATATATTATCTTCAAAGAAAGATAAGCAGACAAACCCCCAATCTGATATTAATGGACAGAACCTGGTCGGCTCTGCTTGACACCGATAGGCCGCCATACTTCTTCTTCTTCTTCTTCTTTAGTTTTCTTTCTTCTTTGTGGTAGTTTTCATAGCGAATGTCCCGGGTTTAAGCCATATTAATGTTTTAATAATATTATTAAAATAACTCCCACCCTTTTCTTTAGCATTATCATTTTTGTCTCATATCTATATAACCGTTTTATACTAATTCTATTCAAACTATATGCATATTTATTCAAGCTCAAAGCGGAAAGTGTATGGTTGAAGTGCTAAAATCATGTCTAATGTCTAAAGTTATTTCAGACAATAAATGTTTCTTCAGTTTTACTGGCCTTAAAACATACATACAGATATACCACAAATAAAACATGATGATGATGATGATGATGATGATGATGATGATGATGATGATGATGATGATGATGACGACGACAAGGACAATTAGCCTCAGCCAGGCTCCCCACGTTTTATAAAGACCATCTTGTACGTTTACAAAAAGAAAAATCGCCCGTGCATCCCCCCGCTGTCGCTCCTTTTTAGACAAGTAGGCACATGTAGACACCCACACGCCTCTCTCTTTCCCTGCCGATCACACCACGATCAAAGTATCAAAGAAAGCCTTAGCTGTTGTTGTTTTGGGGTTCTTTTCCTATCAGAGAACGGTCTGGCCAACAGCTGCACGTACAAAATTCCGGCAGCCGACGGGTTTACTGACGTACAAGTAGTGGCCACGAAGGACCTCATCAACGACGGTGACAAAGACCTCCTCTTGAGCTTTGAGCCAATTGTGGGGGCTGGTGTCGGTGGACTCTACCTCTCAGCCTTCGAAGGCTATCATCCTCAGACAACCAAAGTGGGTACAGGTGACCAGGGGGGGGGGGGAGTATGAGTAAAACTGGGTATGAAAAGGGGCAGATTTGCAAACAGAGCAGACAAATAGACAACAAGAAATGTTAGACACATAATGACGCTAAATGCTCTTGTGTTTACGAATGAGATGTTCCACACCAGCACGGACCTGGCAATAAAACGAACCCGGAGAATTAAAAACAATTGTCTCTTATTCTTGAACTCTTTATTAACTTTTTAAACATAGTCGCCGTCAATTGCAACAAATTTTTCGGCCTTATAGCTTCATGTTTGAAAACACTCAAAAACGCAGATATTGGCATTAATTTGAGCTGTTTCCTCTCCCCAGACATGAACAAATCATCAACTAGGCCTCGGTTTCAGGGTTCAGATTGTAAAATCAACATCCATCACCTCAATAATACCCCCGTCAGAATAATTTTCCCTTGTTGTCGTCTCCAGCTAGATGTCACTAAAGCTTGGTTCAGAAGCACAAAAGGCCGGTAGAATAACACACACACACACACACACACACACACACACACACACACACACACACACACCGATATTACACAATGCGTGGTGCATGCTTCCTTTATTATTACATCTGCATCCGGTATTAAAATAGAAACCGTACGTTACGTGACTAAATCCATTTCAGATCACTGTGAAGGATGTCAGTACAAAAAGATGCTCATGGCAAGGAGACCCACACATACGAGGGTTCGAATCCGATAGGTACGTGTTAGCTCTCAAATAAGTTGATCGTTTTCTCACCTGTATAGTTTACCGTTTACCTCTGTTGTTTTAGAGATATGTTTGGCCACCTTAAGTCTTGTTTCCCCACAAAAAAAATCATCTACCAGGCAGATAGACTGAGCGATCATGGATAAATGAGGTCATTAACATGAAAAGGCTGCTTTGATCATTCATTTATTTTATGTCTCGCCAGTTGGCATATTTATTTTCAACAGATGTGGTAGTGGACGTCTGTAGTAGCTCGCCTTTGTTTTGAGAACATTTATTGTGTTTCAGAAACTTCAACCTCTACAACGTCGGTGATTACACAATGTACGAGAATCCCAGTAGAGCATTCGAGGTTGGTTAATAGCCTTTTTGTTTTCAAATAATATTAGGTAACGTGTTTGTTTTCAATGTTAGAGTATGTTTGCTTTACAATGAATGATAGGTTGTTATAGGACTATAGGAAGAAATCAGACTGATTGCGATAGTTGCTGTCGAAGTAATCTTTTTACTCAAGATTACCTGGACAACTACTATCGTAATCAGTCTGATTTCTTCCTATAGTTAGTTAAACGGTTATACAATATCATTTGTCATCCGAATTTTTCATAAGAGAGGAGGGATTGGTGTTTTACGCCTAGCCAGCAACAAAGGCTATATATATATATATACCACAGCAAGGCAGCCAGCCCTGTAAACAGATGCCACATGAAGAGAAAGAACAACGTGCCTGAGACGAGACCTGAACCCAGGACAGCCAACCCTCACTGTATTGGTGACAGGCGCAAACCGTTGCATCACCGGACTTTCTAGATAAACTCTTTCATCAAGAATTAAGACCACGATTGAAGCTCAGATACGGTGTCTGAAGAGATTTCTTGAAGTAAGCTTTTTAAATTGTAGCTCATCCTGTCTTTACCTCTATCTTTATTTCAGATACAAGCTCGCACTTGGCCATGCTGTAGCATGCGTGTGACGTGCATATGCGGTGTCGTTATCAGAGAAGTCAACGACGTTATTCAAATCGATGAGTGCAACCAGAGGTACGGAAACCCTCACACGTCACCAATCATCACGGTGCGCAATGAACCATTGCGAGAAGGAACTATTATGCGGAGGTCTACAGACGGCAAGACAATCACTGTGAGTGCCTCTATGTTATTATTATTATTTGTTGTTGTTGTTGTTGTTGTTGTTGTTGTTGTTGTTAGTTTTGATGTGCGTGTACCTCCATTTAGTCATTCGTTCACTCCCTTGAACACGACTAGCTGTAATGATCAAAAGGTGGGGATAAAAGTGCACTAGATGGACTGAGAAGGTTGGTCACTTAGACCACTCTTGAGCGACGGTTAGCAAGCAAGTCATCCATGGTCAGTCCATTTAGCAGACAGACAAACACTCTTGCATTACACTCTTTATTGTTTTTTTTTCTGACACAGGTATACCTTCCCTCAGGTACTGGCATCATCATCCGCCAGCAATACTACGGCCTCGACGTGGATATACTGGCTACTAGCGTGGACGAAGGCAAAGGCAGGGGGGTGTGCGGTACCTTTGATGGCAACCTTTTCAATGAATTCACCCACCGGAGCGGGTTCGTGGATCGATGGAGCGAGACACCTTCCGCCTTTACGGAATCTTGGCGGTAAGCGATCCTCAGCACAAAGTAAGTGGTTTCTCACCTTCTCAGCATCTAAACAACCTACCAGTGTGGTTACTGCTTGAAGAACGTAAGACTTATCACTAACCTTGATGATGATGATAATGATGATGATGATGATGTCAGTTTTTTTTATTTGTGCTCTGAGAGCAAATTCTTTTTTTTAGTCCTTTTTCTTTGCTTATTGCTTTAGTCTGCTTTTGTCCTTATTGTGGTCGTTTATTTTTGTGTATAATGTATTTCAGAAAAAGCGGACTCGAAAGCTTATTCCAGTTTATTCCGTCCAGAATAATTGATCCTTATACTACAAGGTACTGTTCTTGCGACACTAACAACAGAGTCAACTGCACGGCTGCACCTGTGCTTCAGAACACCGGCCCACATGTTAGTTTCACTTTGCAGTGTTTTAGGAAATACACGGTTCACGATTCAAGGTTCTTAATAGATGCAGGATTTTTAGTTCATCCTTTTACCATGGAAGATAATTAAAATACTGTAAAATGTTGAAAAGTTGAAACATTAATTTATGTATAATTTAACTTTCCTTCCAGCAATTTCATCCATTTAACTGCCTCTTCACATGCAGAAATACTCAGTTCTTATATATACTCGAATTTAACTAAAACATATGTCTACAATAGTTTAATAGCGTTACATGTTCCATATGAATGAGAACATATTTTCTTTTTTCAAGTATCTCATAAATAAGTAAAGGTAGGCGCATAGTAAGGTGCCGTTCGGCACTAGAGGGTAAATGTAACAAATGTAACAAAAACTTTCTTTGTCTTACAGTGCCCAGGCTGCCCTCGAGCCCTGTATCAGATCGTAGGACCCCAGGTAGGGAAAAGGTCCCTGACTGACGCAGATATGGACGAACCGGACGCTGTGTATGATCCAGACAATTTTCCAGGTGAGAATCTCTCACTAAGTGCACTTGGCATTTCTAAACTGTTGGATGGGGAGGCTGGATGTACAGGCGGGGAATTGATGTGAACTATAGATCTGGGGTGTCAAAGTGACTTGAGGATAAAAGAATAAAAATGCGGGGTAGTCATGCCGGGTGTGTTTTTGGGTAGGTGTGCAAATGTAGCTGGAGGATTTTAGCTCTTGCTGATAGAGGATTAAAAAAGTAACTCTATTTCGTTGTTTGTTAATGTAGACTTTGTGCCCGGAAATGCAACATGGCCGACACCCAGCGGCATAACAGAGGAACAAGCCAGGACCCAATGCCAGCTGGCTTTAAATAGCTCCCAGCTATGGACTTACTGCCAGGACAAACAGAGAGTGGAGAACTTTATTGAGAACTGTGTTACTGATATCGAAGTGAGTCAATAAGTCCTTAAGTGGGTTAGTCAGTGAGCGATGAAAATAAACTGGTTTGCTTTCTGCCATTGACTTGCAGCTATCATTATATTGCCAACCTTTGATCTATTATTTCATTTTTCTCATGTTTCTTTAATTCGCGGCTTTAGAATAGCGAAATAGTAAGACGTGTGTATCCCTTTCCTAAGAGATTGACAACTCTCCTTTAAAACTTCAGAGGGGGTGAGACAGATATTACGATGATCCAATCGCTATGCAACTAACTCATTTTCTTGCGACCCCTCATTTACTCTCTCCTTGTCTGCTTTTATTCTTTCCTAGAACACTCAATTTACGATGTTGTCCTAAATTGCACTGGATAGTTTTTTTTATTTCGATCCACCTTCAAAGTCCTAGAATGTCAAAATAACATGAACATGAAACGTGCTTTGGGTTCACACACACCAACCAAACAGTATAAATAAAGTGGTCTGGACAAAGTAAAGTAGCGCAGAAACAAATCAATTCAGGAACATACCAAATGGATTAGCAGAAGCACAGATTCATATTAGACACAAAACTTGACGCAGATTAACGGGCAAAAAGGGACACGGAGATCAGTCACCCTCTAGGGAGTTAGACGAACGGAAATCACTCTTTAGTGATTACTAGATTACACGAATTTATTTAATGGCTGACCATCTTAAAAACTAACATATTTTTGTTTTTCCCAAGCACCCTTGCGGAAGCCTTCTTATTTTATGTTTTTTCTTATGTCAGTAGTCTCAGTGAGTTTGCATTCGCCATCTTAAAGCAAAAACGTCGCAGATAGAACAGATAGAAATGGCCATATAAGCAAATATGTCTAGTGTAAAACAATGTTGACAATTATGCAATCACACTTGGTGAACATTTTAGTGCAACTGTATTTTCAAATGTTCAGTGATAATTTAGTTTAAAGTAATATTTTTTCTTAGTTATTCTTCGTCCTTTTTTCCGAAATCTTGGCCAGTTTGGCGACACCTTTGAGTTTGCCGACTCCTACAAGGAATCGTTCGAGACAGACTGCCAGCTGGAGCTCAGCAGAGATCCCAGCAATTACGTCACTTCCGCTACAGGAGAACTTGAAATGAAGCCCGAACTTTCCACTGACATCTGCAACACGAAGTGTCTCCTTCACGGAACTTGCAACAAAGGGCAGTGTGTCTGTGAGCCCGGCTACACGGGAGACAACTGCCATCTTCTTGCAGGCAAAGGACCACAACTCTCTAGAATAAGAAAGTGCGTTTTCTCGGACTATTTGCATACACTGTTTGCGTGAGTGTTGTGTTATGTGTGTTGCGTAGTCCCACAGCGATTTCCATCCGTTGTCATTTATTTCAAAGGTATAGCTTCTCATCGTTTTCAGTAAGGACATTTTCTATCCGGACACCTCCAGTTTTAAAGAATCAAAATTTGTCAACCATTTCACTCTTAAAAGAATCAGCAAGACAAATGATAAATCTTTGATGACAGATGCTGAATTTCTGAATCCTTTCCGATCATAATTTCGTGACTCTTCTTTCAATCTTTTACTTATATATATATATATATATAATTCGTAATCTATAATTTTCCTCTTACCATTCAAATACAAAATTGTAACGATACGATCACGACTGCTTGTTACAGCTCCAACAAATGTGACATCAACGAGCGTCCATGTCGGAAGATCTTCATCGATGTCACTAACATCGCCTTCACGGATCGGCTGAAGTGTAGAGTGCAAGAGGTTCTGGTGAGTCGCAAGATGGTGCTTCTGTAATGTTAATGTCATGACAATTTGGTGCTTCTGTAATGTTAATGTCATGACAAGTTAGCGCTTCTGTAACGTTAATGTCATGACAAATTGTCGCTCCTGTAATGTTAATGTCATGAAAAGTTGGAGCATCCTGCGAGGTCAAAACAATCCGCGCTCCAATAATGCCATTGTTGCGATAAGTCTGCGCTTTCGTAGTGTCAGTGTCCTGACAAGTATGTGTGAAGCTAAATTTTCAAGTGTTTGTATAACCACTGTTTATGTAATGTTGGCGATTACATGCTTTGGTTAGCATACTGTTGACAAGAAGATTTTTCTTACCTGAATGTCACTAAGTAACCATATGCACACTATTTTGCAAGTGTATCTCTCGCGGGTACTTGTAGTTTATTTTACATTATATTATTTTTTTCACCAGACCAGAGACGTACATATTTCCTTTCCCCTATTACGTAACATTCTTCACATAATTTATATAAAGGTCCCCATTCTTGTCACCAGTCATTTCGCTCCACAGCCTGTAAAATCGTCCCAGCTATGTCTGTGTCGTCCCAAGTAAGACCTCACCGTCCCAGCACCAAAAGCCGAATCGTCCTTTTTGTAGAAGTACTTTTCCCTTTCAGCAACAAGCAGTATCAACTAATGGTTTTCGTCTCTGGGTTAAGAAATAAAACGCTGTCCATAATTATCAAGCAATATTATAATGGCAGCCAGCCAAAAAAGAAATCCAAGTGGTCAACCAAGCCAATCATCTAAATTTGATTTTTTTTTTTAAATAGCCGGATGGATCCGTTTCACAAAATTATTCCCTAGAGGAAGGTGAATTTCTTTCTGCTGGCAGACTGGCGTGCAGCATTCCTGACGCAAGGGTAAAAACAGGTGAGATAATTGTAAGAGGGTGCTTAGTTCTCAGCTTTCATGTGGTCTTTCCGTCGAATTCTGACAAGGAAGAGACTTCATCAAACTAACGGGTACCGTCACGTGACCTCGCCCAAGTCACCTCTGCGCCGAGGATAGTTGCGATGGGGCAAATGAGTTGCACGTGTTTGCCTTTGGACGGGCTTAAGTGCGCGCGGGCATGGGTGTGAGTGAGTGAGTGAGTGAGTGAGTGAGTGAGTGAGTGAGTGAGTGAGTGAGTGAGTGAGTGAGTGAGTGAGTGTTTTGTCATTGTGTCTGTCATAAATTGGTGTTCGATGCTCTACGAAAGTGTTAGTAATCTATCAACAGAAAAATCAGTCAAGACTTACCTCGTTTCCGCATCCAGCGATGGTCAGCTGTACGGTAACAAGTTGAACCTGACGGTGTATGATTCCCGCTGTCAAGCGTGTGATGGAGTCTCTTGCCGCCAGAAGGTGAGCACTTATTCGCGCCCAGACACATGTTTTTACATAATATTCACCGTTCAAGAAAATGATTTGCTCTCTCTGTTTTTTTCCTTTCTCTCTCTTCCCAGGCTCACTGCTTCTCTTTCACAATTTTTAAAATTCCTATTCAAACCCGAACATCCGACTTTCTGCATTAGATACCTGGCTGAATCAAGGTATTTTGTATGTATTGTGAGCCACTATCAAGGAAGACTATCATGATATAAGGGAAATGACTCTCATACAGAAGACTACGAAGTGGGTTTGAAAAGACGAACAAACCGATCGACAAAGACAGATGACAGTCTCAGCTTAAATTAACGCCATCGAGACGAAAATGCTGTCATGAGTTACTATTAAATTATTAAAATGACAAGAAACCAAACTGTGCCCAGTGTGTGTTATTCTGTAGGAAATATGCTGAACGTTTGTCTTCCTGTAAAAACTCACGAATTTTCCAGAGTACGGCGTGTCTGATTGACGACCTGTGTTACGAGGATGGTGCACGTCATCCAACCAACACCAGTCAAGTGTGTCGCGTGTCCAGCTCCACGACACAGTGGACGTCGCTGGCACCTGTCTCGGGCAAGGATAATATTTTCTGTTTGTCCGTGAATTTTTTTTTAGGTAGCAGGTTTATTTCTGTCAATGTAAAGGTTTATTTTTCACGTTGTCTCCTCCTAATCATTGTCTTTTTTTTCTCTCGACTTCTTTCTCCAGCTGACTTCCCGGTGATCACCGCTGTCGACCTGACTCGATCACATGACAACAAGATGCTGCTGTGCACCATCAGCACCAGCGACGGAAAACCCACAGCCAGCTACCGCTTGACCTGGGCTATCGATGGCGTCTGGTCTCGGGAGATAGAGGTGTCGAGAGGTCACCTGCAAGCCGTCCTCGTCCTGGCGAATATTAGAAACGCTCACGAGGTTTGTTGATACCCAGGAGCAATTGTATGTGTGTGTACGGGTATTTGCATGTGTGTGTGTGTGTGTGTGTGTGTGTGTGTGTGTGTGTGTGTGTGTGTGTGTGTGTCATGAACTGCTCCTCGCATCATTTTTGTTGACAGTTTGTCATTGCCCGCTACATACATCACTAACTGAAGTTCATGTCTTGGTCAAGTGTTGTCAATGGTCTGTTGTCAGGTGGCCTGCCGAGTGCGGTCTTACTACAATGATCGAAACATCCTCAGTACTTTCACTGTCAGCAATGTTTTTTCCCTTTAGGTAAGATTTTAAAAATCTCTCGAGTATGAATCTTTAACTGCTGTCCTCTTTTCTCTCCCTTTTCTGTTTTTTTTTCTAGTGAGTGAGTGAGTGTTGTACAGTCATCATGAAGTAGTGCTCGTTAAAACTTATATTGCTTATTTCTTTTACAGGATCATGGTGCCGGTTAAGCTAAAACCCAACTATTTTCCCATGCTGTAATTACGAAATACAAAGAGGAATCCCGCTGGCGATGTGATATCCACATGTCTTCCGCATCTTAAAGACTAGTTAATAAAGAAAATCACTTGCCATAATTGCCTATAGTGTTGCTTGCTTTGGTTTATAAATTGTGTGTGTGTGTGTGTGTGTGTGTGTGTGTGTGTGTGTGTGTGTGTGTGTGTGTGTGTGTGTGTGTGTGTGACTGACAACGTTCTCCCAATCTATTTTCGTTCAATTAATTCAAACGTAAATTTTGCAATGGAGATTAACGTTGACGGTAACCAATGGAAACCAGTGTCTATTTTAGTCTAGCACAGGAATGGATGTCACAAGTGTAAAGCAACAATTACAAATTATAAAACAATGTTTACCACCCACCATGTCTCACTCCCGAAACCTCTCTCTCCCAGTCTGTCTCTAGCCCTTTCTCCCTATTTTCACTTGTCTTCCGCTCTCTCAATCTTTTCTTTCTCTCTATCCCTTCTCTCTTTTTTTAAATCTCTTTCTCTGTCTATCTCTTCCATTTTTCTTTCTTTCTTCACCTCTATTCTCTCTCTCTCTCTCTTTGTCTTTCTTTGTCTCTTCCTTGCCATCTCTCTCTCTTTCTCTCTCTGTACCCATCTCTTCTCCTCCACTCTTACTCTTTTGTCCAGAGACAGATCTCCTCAACTTGTTTCTTAAAGAAGTCTCCTTAGGAAATGTCAAGGAAAACTCAAACTCGGCAGGCCACATAGAAGGTCAGGCCCTCAAACCATGATAGCTGTTTTAATGTCGTAACAGTCGCCCCGATGCCTTATCTTTAACTCCTGGTTATCGAAACGAATTTGCTATTAATAACTTTCTGATGCACTGGTAAGTGGAAACGCCCCTTATACAGAGGTTTTCTAGCACATCAGGCGAGAAGCATTATTCAGAATTCACCTCATGATAAGTTCACTTCCAAGCGTAGCTGAGGTCCTCTGAAATGTTGCTTTATCACCTTGGAAGCTGTATCACCATAGTGATCTGCGTGGGTACGTAAGTATTCAATAAAAACAAATGTCTAGAAGCAGATTAACTACTTTCGCGCTGGTCACAGACGTTTTCTGTAGGCTTTGCGATGAAGTTTGATAAACGTTTGATAGTCGTGCATGCCAAACTGTAACAGATATGACATTAATAATACAAACACTTCAGATGGCTTATTTATTTCAGAAGACATAACAAAGGAGGTTTTTGCGAAGCATGTAGCTGAACAGGACTTGTGTGTGTGTGTGTGTGTGTGTGTGTGTGTGTGTGTGTGTGTGTGTGTGTGTGTGTGTGTGTGTACATGTGGCTACTGATGTAGTTCGCGTTTAGCTGTCAACATATCTTACGTCTGTCTGTCTGTCTGTCTGTCTGTCTGTCTGTCTGTCTGTCTGTCTGTCTGATAGGATTAATATTTCTCAGACAATCTATCTCATTTTATTAGTTACCCACTCATCAGTTCCATATTCCACTATGCGTTGAGATTGATTAGCCTATCTCACCTGTTGGTCTGACACTAAGAGGCTGTACCCAGGTGATGTGACTAACAGCTCTGACCCGTACACTTGAACTGCAATGTGTTGTAAGTGACTGACCATGTGCTATCTGTGCACCTAACAGCATTAGGAGCGGCGCAGGACCCCTGCCAGGTCGGAAACTATCAGGAGCTGAACGAAACCTACCGCAGCGTGAAATACATGTTCAGCTACCCCAAGATACCCGAATGTGATGTCTCTTTGACCGACGCGTGGTACCGTTTTACAAGTCCGGCTGGCGGCGTGATGCCAGAGACCTGCGTACCCCGAACACACGTAATTATCATAGTGTATAACTAGGCATAGATAGATAGGTAGAAAGATAGGTGTATGTAACATCTAATAAGTATATATAAGTACATACACACATCCCCCCAAAACAAGAACTTCATCATGTGTCGTTCACATACAGAGGAACTAGAACACCTTAAGACAATGAAAGGGTATCACGTCTTATAATCATGCACACTAGGTTAAAACAACTGCAAAAATATGAATTAAAAATAAATATAATATTACAAAAATAATCAACAACCACAATGCTTAAGTATATATAAAAACACATAGCAATAATCCCCCTCCTCTCCGCAGTAAAAGTCTCTGTCAGAAACACTATAGACAGTCCTTCACTGTTGCCGCTCCTCTTGAAGTTAAATTCAGCGACCAGCCCACGTCAAACACACGAAGATAAAAGACAAAAAAACTAAAAGAACTTGGACAAGAAAATGTACTGCAATCATTTCAAGACCTTATAAAGTCATATTACTATTCTCATCCAAAACGAACAAACACAAATTCAACAAAATTAAAACCGAGGTGAACTCAACAGGTTTTTCATGAAAATTGTACACCTCAGTCTGGGTAGGACTTAACAACTTTCAGTCTGGTCATTAATTTTTACAACTCTGGAGAAAACAGTTATTTCTCCCGTCACAGTCAAGGAAACGCGTATCAGGCAACAAAAATTCGCTCTTTTCCTTGTCACTCTTAGTTTTTCACTTTTATACTACCTCCGATATACGTTCGCTTTCTCTAGATTTCTTAATTTTATTGTATGCTTTTGTATTTTTTGTAGTTTTAATTTTCTTAAGACCAACTTCTTATTTGCTGTGAAACGTCTACCGTATACAATTTTTGTTCAGAAAAATCTCTTTTCTCAGTGTGGAACAATGGCTCCCGTGTGGATAAACGGTACTCACCCCAATGTCACTGAGGGTATCGTACAAAGGACGGCCTGTGCCAACTATGGATCAGACCACCCGCGGTATGGTCCCTGCTGTGACATCGAGCTTCAGATTGAAATCAAGAACTGCGGATTTTTTTATGTCTACCACCTGCGACCCACCCTTAGCTGTCCCATCGGATATTGCGCTGGTGTGTTCTGCTGTCTCAAGCCAGGATCTGTAGCCCTGACCTTTAACCCTTGAAGTCTCTCCTACTTATCAGAGAAGTGTGTCCTGTCCATCCATCTTTACACTTTGTTGTAGCGTTTTGCAATGATTCTATGTTGTCTTCTTTTATGTTGTTGAGTGTGTCTTGAAGGATTGCCTGTTCTTTGAGTCTAGGGATGTGTGTGTGTGTCTTTTATAATAAACCCTTTCGTTAGTCTAATTATGTTTTTATTGCTTTATTTCCTTTCATGTAGACAACACCTGATGAAATTCTATTATTTTGGGTGATTTCAATGGATCTTGACATTCTATCACTTTTGACATTTATTTATTCAGTTTCTGTCTCTTCTACACTTCGTAGACTGAAAGTTAAATGAGATATCAATCATTTTATAAAACATTGTTTCTGACATAGCTTAATAATTCACTCTTAGCGAAAGTTACCCTCTTTATCTCATGTTTCTATTACTTTAAAGTACGATTTTATGTTCTAGCATTTATTTTTATGAGACATGCTTTAAACCATCGACTAATAGCTTGTATTGTCTTTTTTCTCATTTCACGACTTCTACGAAAGTAACTCTTCCAGGCTTAGTTATATTTAAAAGTTTCAACTCTACACACCTTCATTCTGTACAAAACGTGAATATTCAAAATTATTCAATTGTTTTCAGGGGATAAGGATGTGTGTTCTCAGGATCAGTGGAGTCATGATGGTATGCTCCCTTGCAAAGAAGGTCAGCAACATTATCTATATATAGATATATATCCTAATATATTAGCTTATTGTAAAGAAAACCCGAACAATCGATTATTGCATCGACGTTAATACTATCATCAATTATTTTTTGTAGGAAACAAATGCCTTTATTCTTCTTCTTTTTTCCTCTTCGATGTAAACACTGCCATTGTCATCGAGAAACACGATGCTTGCAAATGCCATACAAACAGCTTATGTTCTTTATTGAGGACTGTTTCCGAAGTTTGCTGCCGATCCAATTTTGCGGGGACCAGTAGTGCGCAATGGTTCTTTCTGGTTCTCGTGTCACTTTGACGTCGCTCAAGACCCGGATGATATGATTGAAGTGCTCTGGACAGTCAAGGGCAACAACACCTGGAAAAAACTCTTGCTAGACCCAGATCGAGTAGCCTATCTGGATGGCTCCTTTCTTAAGGGCCACTTGGGTTCAACTGTAAGTCTGTCTGCCGGTCTGTTAGTGTGTGCATGTGTGTGTGAGTGTGTTTGTTTGTGTGTGTGTGTGTGTGTGTGTGTGTGTGGATTTGAGGAGTAACAAATAAATGGGAAAATGCCGGTCAAAATACTGGTTAACAAAAACATTTATGTTACTGATACAAATTTCGATGGTATATGCTCATACCTTTACTCTACACAAGGGGTTGGAACAATTAAAAATCCTACATCCCTCTGTTTGCCTAAACTGAACGGAGTAAAACCGCTTTGTTTTCTTTTTTATTTTATGTTCTCGTAAATACTTCCCCAAACCCTTACAATGATGATTAAAATAACAGGCGGAATTTTAGAATTTTTGTTCTACACTTTAACTCATTGGTCTCGTAAGGCTGAAATGGGGTCAAAGCAATAGCTGGTGTCATGAATTTACCCATTTTTCAAAAAATAATATAAAATTAACGAAAAGAGGTAGACGAACAATTTAAATTGATAATGATAGATCAAACTGTGTAAAAAAGAAATATATTACCTTTTGTTTGCTCAAAAACACACTTTTATGGTATTCCCAACAGAAAATACCATGATTATGATCAGTCACAAAAACTTTTTTACAGTTATTTGAGCTCGAAAAAAAAATTTAAAAAATAACATAAGGGAGGAAACTATTACAACCGTTGGAAATCGTCTACCACGATTCCCTCCCTTGAACTGGCAGGAACTGACAGGAAGTCAAAAGATTTTTTTTTAAAACAAAGGAATGTTTGAGAATCGAAGCACGTTGTGTCTCACTTTGACATGGATTTTTACTTTAACAACCGCAAAGGAGAAGAAAATAGTAAGTAATTTTAAAATTCTAATATATATTCTAAGAAAAAATATGTTTGTTTGGAACTTTTTGTCTGTATATATTGTGTAAATAATTTTTTTTTTTTATATCCGACCTGGGATTTCCAAAAGTTCTCAAGCGCGTACTGTCGTAATCTTTCGTTTGATTTTAATACTCGAAGACTAAACCTATGTATCTTAAAATTTACACCAAGTGAATGTATTAAAAATGCTCTTTAAATCGGTGTATTACTGATGGTTGTCTTTACTATAGGTTAATAAATATAAATTTTCAAAGCTGCCGGTCGAACTTTCTTCCCCTGGTATTGGGTAGCCATTTTCTAAACAGAAAGACAGGTACCGTGGGCAAACGCAAAAAATGTCTATCAAACGTGCAAACTTCGTCATGAAAAGAAGATCACTCGATAGAAAAATGAATGAACTATCGTCTGCATTAATATTTTTTCCGAAACAACGCATTTTATGCGTGTATAAAATAAACACAAATGTGCCTGACGAGGAGTTAAGGCGCGCGTCAGCATAAGACGGCTGGCCTTAAGTCGATTGGAGGCCCGGATATCTGAAAATATGTTCAAAAATTTTTTTTTTATTTTTTTACTGGCGTCAGATCGGGTGCAAAGTGCGCTCCAACTACCGTGGGAGCCAATATGCAAGCCCATGGATGTCAAGTAACACCTACTGGGTGGGACTGCAGGTAAACAAATGCACTGACTATGGCAGAAGCACTTGATTGCATGTAATACTCATAATTACTCATAATTAAAGTCAAAAATATCACACTGATAGTTGGATGATATGAAGATGATTATATGTAACAACATGATGTTTTATATTTACAATAATATTTACTGATTTTATAACCACTTGCATTATCCTTTGTAATACTACGACCAAATTTAAAGATGTTTATCTGATTAAAATATGTCGCCTGTTGTCAATGTTAACAAAGAACTGAGCTGATACAGGAAAACATATTTTAGTTTTCTAAATGTCACTGAACTTCATCTTTTAAAAGGGATTTTGTTTTATCTTGTTCAACCTGCACTTCCATAAAACAGACAGAACCTGATCGTTTGGAAATCAGCGAGAAAGAAGAACTTCGCAACGTCCTTCTTACGTCCACCATTCCGATTTTGTGTAGCAGCCCTCGGGATGGAGTGTGTTGTCTTTCCCTAAGGCTGGACGTGGAAGGTTCTCGACGTAAGCAACGCACTTGCACTCAATTCTCTTGCGCTCCGAATAACTATCCAACAAGTTCTCGCAAACACATTTTTGCCAATATGAAGCAAGTACTCTCAAACATTTGTTTCTTTTTTTTTTTTTTTGCTCTGCCGAGAAAGTGTTTATTTTACCATTACATGAAGGAATCGAAAGAAGTTTGAGCTGAGCTGAATGTCCGTGGCAAATTTCTTCAACTCTATACTAGACTGTAAGCCTCGAAGTTGCTAACCTTTACGAATGATACAGCGGACTGTAAAATTAAGTTGGACTGGTTTCAGAGACAAATATATTTTTTTCAATCGGTATCTTAGAGAATTGTTGCATATTCACATTCATTCAAGAAAACAGTCCACTAATCGAGATAAATCCCGAAAATTGTTGGTTTAGTTGGAATATTGTTTTCACATACCAATAACATTAAAAACCATTTTAAACGAGCTGTGGTTTGCTTTCTATCAGAGAATCTTGTGACGGCTGACGACTGTGAATACAAGCTGTGTGCCAATGAAAACGTGTCTGACACAGCTTCTGTCAGCATTCCGTTGTTCGCGGCTAGGGATCTCATTGATGACGGAGACGTTGAACTTCTGTTGAACTTCGAGGTGATCCATGCAGGAGAGGGAGACCTCGATTTGTCAGTGTTTGAGGGCTACAGAGCTCACACCACCAATGTAAGTGCTAAAATTACAGCACAATGAATACTGACTCAGGAAAAAGTGTGATAGAGGAAAGATGTAGAAACAAGTTCTTTCCGCCCGATCCTTACTGTTTTCTTTCTTGCTTCTTCTTTTGTCCGTTGTAGATCACTGTGCGGGATGTAGAGATACCGTCCTGCTCATGGACAGGAGATTCACACGTTCATGGCTTCGAATCTTCCCTGTAAGTGACCAGTTTACTATAAACCTGGGTTGTTTTTGTAGACCACTGCTAAAAGGTCTAAATGGGGATGTCTACTGATAGACAATTGTAGTTCCAACGGCATCATTTTTCTTTTCATCATAAGGGATTGCCCCGCAAAACTATTTTATGCGAAAACTAGCAAAGCAGAACTAATCAATCTGTTGAATAATAACAAACAATAAAAGCAAGAGCATTGATTATTTTTTTTCCAGGTCTTTTAACGTGTATAATGTTGGTGACTATACCATGTATGAAAATCCGAACAGAGCATTTGAGGTAAGAACAACCAATGACTTTTCTATGTAATTATGATTTTGTAAGTGGAGAATTCTATTCCACACGTCTAATGTTATCTTAGTGCTCAAGCTAACAGACTTTTTTGTCTTTTTCTCCTCCTCTCACTAACTCACTCTGTCGAATGGGCTGCTATTCTAAAAGCCATTCGCGATCACAAAACACAAAACACGATGCCCCTTACAACACAGACAAAACTAGTGACAGACCGCCATGTGGACATCTTCTGTTGGGCCCTTTCTTTATTACAGATACAGGCTCGCACGTGGCCATGCAATGGCGGCAATGTCACGTGCGTATGTGGAATCGCAATTAGAGAACTCAATGAGATCATTCGTATTGACCAGTGCGACCAGCCCTACGGAAATCTTCATACGTCACCACTAGTCAAGGTCTACAATCAACCTCTAGAGGATGGAACAATCATACTGCGGTCTTCAGATGGGAGTAAAATCGTTGTATGTATCTATATATGTATGGAATATAGA
>SMMW01000627.1:5545000-5567500 GCA_004794655.1 Marisa cornuarietis
ACAAACGCTTCGATAATGTCAACTGCAGAGGTTGTGGAGAGTCAGCTCTGTGACCGCTCGTTTGGTCTAGCAACAAAATAAGTTAATCGGTATTTTTCGAGTCCTGTGGCATCTTGGTCTTCGGTAGGTCGGAGATTACTAAGCAGACCACATTACAACTAATGGCAGAGGTAGCCGTCAAACCACAAAAACCTTCTCGAGTCAATTCCTGCTAATTGTTTGCTAAGGGAAATCTCCAGCAAGTTAAAAATCGGAGTTAAAAATCGTGGATTTTTAATATTCCAAGCATGTTGATCTTTGGCTTTAATGTTAATTTTCATACTTTTACCTCTTTTTTCGAATTGTTAATCTAACTTTGTCTACAATTTTCTTTCTGAAATTGGGATTTTTCCCAGCCTTTGTACTCCAGTAAGTTTGATTCAACAATCAAACACTGAAACAATAGATTTTCAATCTGTTTACAGACAGATGGGTCACTATCACCGGACATGTCTGTGGAGGACGGCGATTTCCTTTCTGCCGGTAGATTGGCGTGTAATATACCCGATGCACGTGTAAGATCAGGTATGATGATTGATCTCTGTTTGTTTACTAGTGTTCCGTGATGCGTGTTTAAAATGTTACGTAGCGTGCAAGAAGTCACGACCACGTATGAGGGCATGGAAAATTGTATCACATGGTTATACTTGTCTGTATCTGCCAGTCTTTGCATGTATGCCTGTGTGTGTGTGTGTGTGTGTGTGTGTGTGTGTGTGTGTGTGTGTGTGTGTGTGTGTTTTAGAGAGAGAGAGCGCTTCTTAAAATTTTCCTTTCAATTCTGCACTGAGATCCTTCTGACAGATAAATCCGTGAAAAACTATATCATTTCCGCAACAAATGACGGCAGTCTCTATGGTAACCAGCTTAATATAACAGTGTATGACGGAAGATGTCAGACATGTGATGGGACATCCTGCTATCATAAAGTAAGTACACCATTCATTTTGTTAGGTTTCTCGTTTACAGCGAGACATTTCTAACCACTCTTATAGCCCCAGGCAGTTCCTACTCCTTAAAACAAAGTCCTTCACCATAACACAAATAATATTAAGCTATCAAGCCAGATCAATGATGCCATATATAAAGTAAAGCTATTTTTTTCACTCAAAAAACGATAACTGAAAGAGATGCAGTTTTTGTTTTGTTTTGCCTTAGATATTTGTAATGGTTTGTCAACAAGGGATTAATATAATGGCTGGCCAATGTTTGTCATACAGACGACAGCGTGTCTGATAAACAGCCTGTGCTATGAGGAAGGCGAGCATAACCCAGCCAATGCCAGTGAAGCGTGTCGGGTGTCCTACTCCACCACACAGTGGACTTCATTGTCACCTCTCTTGGGTAGGTACAGCAAGTGGGGTACATGGTTGTCGCTGGTCAAAGATGGTTAGCCGGTGATCCAGATGTCTCTAATATCACAAATAATTCATCTGTGGATCTTGCACCTGTTTGCTCTAGCTGTTATTGAGTATTACTATGTCCTTGAAAACCATATGCATAAGGTTTGTACGTTTACACCAAAGACTTGACTATTTAGTGTCTCCTTTTCATACTGTATCGATGCAAGTCATTATTGATACATTTCAGCTTCCATCACAGTCTGGTAAGGAACAATCATAAGCTTTCAAAACTACTCATTTTTTAACGAACATTCTGACCTTGTATAACGTGGCTGAGTAAATGATTTCTTCTTCAACTCATTCTTGACGGACCTGATTACCTGGTCAGGTCAGCCGGCTATAGAGAATCAGCGCACCTGCCGATATCAGCAGGTCCATTTTTGTTAATTTTTTACACGCACAAAATGCGTTGTTTCGGAAAAAAAAGTTAGTGCAGACGACAGTTCATTCATTTTTCTATCGAGTGATCTTCTTTTTGTGTCGTAGTTTTTACGTTTGACAGTAATTTTCTGCGTTTTCCCATGGTAACCCTATTTTTTTCGAAAATGGCTACCCGGGGTAGAAAGTTCGACCGGCAGCTTTGAAAATTTATATTTATTAACCTACAGTAAATGCAACCATCGGTAATACGCCGTTTTAAAGAGCATTTTTTAAACATTTCTTTGGTGTAAATTTTAAGATACAGAGGTTTAGTCTTCGAGTACTAAAATCAAATGAAAGATTACGACTGTACGCATTTTAGAAATTTTTTCGGAAATTAACAAAAAAATTATTTACACAATATATACAGACATAAAGTACCAAACAAATATATGTTTCATTAGAATATACATTATAATTTTAAAATTACTTACTATTTTCGTCTCCTTTGCGGTTGTTGAAGTATAAATCCATGTCAAAGTGAGACACAACAACGTGCTTCAAGATGGCGCTTAGCCATTTTTTTTTTCACCAAAATACACGTGATCACGCGTGATTCACTGCCAATTCAAGGAAGAGAATCATTGTGGACTATTTCCTTACTGTTTCAGTAGTTACCTCCCTTATGTTGTTTTCAATTTTGCTTTTAGAATCATGTACTGTCACCACGAAAATGTTTTGGGACGCACTCATTATCATGGCATTTTCGGTTGGGAATACTATAAAATTATGTTTTTAAGCAAACACAAGGTAAAGCTGTTTCTTTTCTACATATTTCGATCTATCATTATCAATTTAAATTGTTCCTCTACCTCTTTTAGTTATTTTTTTATGATTTTTTGAGAAAGGGCTAAAAACTTCCGTCCCAGGGGGTGGAATGCCCCACAGCCTGGTGTCAAGAATGAGTCAAAGTCTTTTCTAAATGGCCTCGTTCTCAAGCGCCTCCCAACGGTCTCCATACATTGTCCAATACTATGGGACTTTTCTCAGACCTGAGTAGTGTCTGATGTCGATGACAATGTAGCCTTAATCCTAATGTTTTGCTTCTGTAGCTGACTTTCCGGTGATCGCGGCTGTCAGGCTGAGCAGGTCGCCTAGCAACGACACGCTGCTGCTCTGCGACATCGACTCTGACTTCACGGGGCCCACGGCCAGGTACCGACTGAGCTGGGGCGTGGATGGGCTGTGGGGGGAGGAACAGGAGGTGGATTCAGGTCACCTGACAGCGAGTGTCACTGTGTCAGATCTACGTAATGGTGTCAAGGCAAGTTTCTGTTATATATATATATAGGTACGCATATTTATTTCAGTAGAAGTCCGCTTATTGGTTGTATTTCATATTTGTATTTTCAGTTGTCTGGAGGAGTTCTTGGTCCATATATAATATTCCTGAGCATCATTTTAGCTCTGTAACTTATCAATTGTTCTAGTAAAGACAATTCTAAACAAATGGGGAAGTGAATTTTAGAGAAAAATCTAGCAACACAAAGTTAAGCTGATTTAAAGAAATCCTAGACAGCTAAAGAAAGACCGGCCTTGCTGTAAAAGAGGTCAAACCGAATAATTGTTGGAAGAAATTAATTGTGCTTATTGTTTTGTTGATTATTGTGGTTTAGGTGACTACAGATTAGTGCTGATACTTTACACGCCGTGAAAATTATTCTGCATTCAATTTAGCTTTCTGTTTGTTATGTTTGCTGAATTATTCGGTGGAGACTGAACTCGTGGTTTGTCTTCTCTTAACCGACAGGCGGCGTGCCGTGCGCGGTCTTACTTCACTGATCGTAACATCTTTAGTCTTTTCACCGTCAGCAATGTTATCCTCCTTCAGGTGAGTTTCACAGGAAGTGCACTCATCTTTTTTTCTGTGCTACCTCTTCCTTTCGTTTCTCCACTCACTCACTCACTCACTCACTCACTCACTCACTCACTCACTCACTCACTCACTCACTCACTCACTCACTCACAGTGTTGCAGAATAACTGTCCTTGGGTCTAAGCTATACAATAGCAATGGTCCAAAGCGAGATAAATGAGTCAAACATAGTTTAAGCGTTTGGAAGATAAAATGACTTCTGCAAAGTTTGGTTTTTGCGAGCAAACATTTCTAACCTTACTGTTTTATGTATTATGTATATATATATATATATCAGATAAATATGTAAAAGCATTTTTACAGACTGCTGATGCTGGCTAAACCTGCTAATGGTGTCTTGCGCAAGAATGTGTGACCATCAGGAAAGAATGTTTTACCAAATTTCTTGACAAAGACAAAATCTCAGACTATTTACAATTAGCTCATTAATGAAATAATTTATACAGTTTGTTTCTTTAGATTTTAGTTACATTTGTTCTTAGGAGAATTATGTACTTAATAATAAAGTCACAAAGGATGTGCTGAAGGTGAAACGTTTTCTTTTTTTGTTTTTGTTTTGCTGAATGGGTGTGTCCGTTGATAAAAAGCTGATCTTGATGTTCTGCCATTTGCCTGTACTTTGAATGTTGTCCGTTGTGCCTACCATTGCGCGTTTGGATGTGATGCCCGCTTATAACTTGGTGGCTTTAGTTCCTTTCGATCTTCGTTGGTTTGGTTATTAATGTGTGTGTGTGTGTGTGTGTGTGTGTGTGTGTGTGTGTGTGTGTGTGTGTGTGTGGAGGTGGTAGAGGGTTGTGTGTGGTCTGTGTGTGTGTGTGTGTGTGTGTGTGTGTGTTCATAGCCAACTGTAGAATGCCGGTGAATTATGTCGGGTGGGTGGGATCGGCACCTGTCTCGGGTTGACCCAGAGACAAACACAAAGTGTGGTGCAGGAGAAAAGGTTGGCGACTTCCATTACCAGCCACCACCTTTCCACTGTGCACACCCTTCAAACAAACAGGACGAACTCTTTGCGCTGAACAAATTCGATGAGAACTACTGACGTTGTGATCTCTTCTGTCTTACTGAAACATGCCTAACAGATAATGTAACATTCAAACTTTGAAGAATACACAACGGTATGTTTGCTCGGGGACTTCTACCCCTTTGATGTTAGTAAGCAGCTGCCCTGTCTCTTTCATACTTGACATGTACCACCCGGCTCCACACACCAGTTGACAGGTGTTTGTGTAATGTGCTGGACGCTTGACAGGTGTTTGTGTAATGTGCTGGGGCCAGTTGCACAACACATTTCTAATTTTAAACACTTTTAGGCCTGAAATCTAGTTAGATAATCAGTTTAAAGCGCACATCACAATTTTAGAAATGTTAAAACTAAAACTGCTTTAAGTAAGATAAAGTTGTTTAAGTCTGCCTTTCCGTCCTGTCAGTACAATTTTTTGTATGTTCTTGTGAAATGCATCTAAATGACAGAAGATATTTTGCTTCTTTAGAACAGTTTTAAGGTTTAGAAACATGTGCAACCAGCGCCTGCACGCTTACCTTTCGAAGTGTCGCCCGCCGCTTGGAAGATCACACCACAACATTGTTTATCTTCTTGTCACGGATCGACCCGTGAAATTAATGAATGACAGAAATGGAGTTAGCTCCCTTGTTTGTTTTGTACAACAGAGTTAGTGTCCCTTGGGGGATACGTTTGCTATGGTTGAAAAGCGTGACGTAAAAGAGGGTATGACGTGGGGTGTCGTCTGCAACAGCGCAGAAGCTTCGAGAGAGAGAGAGAACAAAAGATGGTTTGAGTGGGATGTACCAGTGTATCTGTGTGTGATTTTTCGAGAAAAGTAAAGGAGGTCGGCATTTGTAGTATTGTTTGGAGTATATAGGCTTAGTGTTTCGCCAGTTGTTGTGTTTCTACTGGTTTATTCAGAAAATTGGAGTATTGCTGTGTGTTTCAAAAGATTCGTCAGTTGCTGTGTGTCTGCCAGTGGATTCTATATTGGGAGTAATTGCTGTGCTTTTGGAGATTCGTAGTTGTGTGTATTTCTATATAGTTTCAAGGAGTATTACAGGCAAGTGTACATCTGTGGGTGCGTGAGTTGTGATCAGACGTTGACAGTGTGAAGTGGTCAGGCACGTTTTGAGAAACTGTTGATGAACATTGGAAGAAAATTAAGCTGATATAGAGAAGAGACGGTGAGCGACGTTTGAGTGGAAGGTTGAAAGAAGACATTTACGTTGTTGAAAGGATATTTAGAATATTAGTAGGGTTTATGTAATCATTAATTTAGCTGCGATATATGTCGATGTAACTTTTATTTGAAATTCGTTGAGTGTGGGAAAATATTTGGATTTTTTTTAAATTATAGAGATATAGGAACCCACGTGCAGGTCTTTGTACTTTGTTGTGTGAATGAACACGTGAAGAACGCTGTGAGGTCAGTGTGTGTTGTATGTGACTCGTCCACACGTCCCGTGCGTATTTGACACTTCTACCCACATAAAAACAACCCCTTAAGCGCGAAAAGCCAACAACCCAATGTATTAGGACCTGGACATTTGAAGCAACAGATGCTTAGAAGCCGCCGATTGGGATTTGTTCTTCACTAGTTGTGGAGCCAACCAGGACTGTTGAATGTCATGTATGGGTATGTGTGTCTGCCCGTTATGTTTGTATGTGTGTAAGTATCTATATATAAAATTATATTATGTTTGTTGGTGTGTAGTGCTTGTGAGATTGAAATTCTGTGTTGGACTTACTTGGACAGACAATAAAGTTTGATTTGATTTGAATCTCACGCAGGTAGTCAGGCTCAGGAATTAAGTACTCAGAAACAAAGTCACATAAACATAAACATCCTTTTTATTCCTAACGTAGTAGGTAGTTTCGTTCAAATATTTGTATTCGTGCGCCTGATAAAGATGTTATCAGACCTCAGTAACTTTATTCTTTGTCAGCTTTTCTTCGGGTTTCAGGGTTTCTGACAAAAACACAGAAAAAGATCACCAAGAGCCTCGAATTACTTTACATGATTTACAATAACTTTCTTTTGCTGTCAGTTTGAAATAGAATGTTTAACACGAGACAGACTACAAACATGCGTGCAGACAGACATAGACGCGTTCGCATACACACATGCAGAAGCATCTTAAAACACGTATACACGTGGGACGTGCGCAGAAGGGTAACGTAATTAAAATAATGAAAATCTTAAGGACTGGAAGCTTACCAGTATGAACAGAGTATTGCTGTAGGTGTAAGGACTGAAAATGAGCTTGTCAGTGAACACTGACCGTGCCCGACATGTCACCTGTAGATATTAGTTTACATATTATGTGACATGCCAAATATAAGTTTCTACCAGTGATAATATCATAATGAGAACAGCGTATTTACAGAACGCATTTCCCTATCATATTTCCGTATTCAAAGGACTTACTCAGACACTAAATTAATGATATAAAACTAAAGATAACAAACCATGCAGAATATCACATATAAAATGGTTGTCTCATGACCTTTTCAAATCCTCAGGGAGTGATGAGTGCGAGACCTCACTTTTCTTGAGGCCACCTACGTGAGGGCGGTGCCTATTTCCTCTCCCCCGCTGCGTTAACTTCTCCAACCCTTTATCAAGTCAGGGGGTCTATCAGACAGGTCGGCTGGGGAAGTGAGCTGTGCTACACACGGGTATCGAGCTGGTGAACTCTCAATTCACACGTCAGCGCTCTTAATACTTGGCTATTCGATTCCAACATATGACATCTACACGAATGCAAATAAACCAAGCATAAAATGCTAAAGAATAAAAATTAAAAAAACGTGATATAACGTCGTAAAAATGTGGTCGTAGGCCTCAGCCCACGCGAAAGAACGAAAGAACGTGAATGACGTCAGTTTGTCTGAATGCGTATAGATGATGTCAAAAAGAGGTATGACGTGAAAGAGAGAATCGCTGAGGGGATGATGATGATGATGATGATGATGATGATGATGATGATGATGATGATGATGATGATGATGATGATGATGATGATGATGATGATGATGATGATGATGATGTCCATTTATAATACGCAGGTATTCATTCAGAAGAATGCTCATTGCGAAGCAAAAAACCAGAAAAGAAGAAAAAAAATAAAACACCAGGAAAGTAAAAAAAGATAATAAAGACAGAAGTGGTGCTTGGTTGTTGAAGTCCGTCTTTAGTAAATAAATGAGTGTTCAGTCTTTTCCAAATCGTGGTTGTTGAGGTGATGGTGGAGAGTGACGATGGCAGAGCATTCCACAGTTTAGGTGCCACGTTTTTGAAGGCCCTGGCTCCAGTGCGCTTCTTGTTTGTGTCTTCCACTGCAGGGAGACAGAAGCGTGACTCTTGTAAATAGTCAGGAGCAGTTTTAAGCATGCAGGACTAATAAAAGGCGAGAGAGTGAGACGTTAAACTGAGCGGGAGGATTTTTTTTTTGAACCTGGATGTTAAACGTCGAGTCGTTTGAAGCAAAATATTGTTGTGTATTCAAGATCCAATGACGAGTTGTTGTGCCTGTATGTATACGCAGAGGAACGCTTTGCTGTTGGGAGTAATGTTATCTTGAGAGCGATGCATCAACGCCTAGTCGTTACGTCTGTGACCGTTGTAATACCGTGAGGAACATTTCAGTTGAGGATATTCTAAATCAGTTTTGCATTGGATTCCATGTGTGGAGAGCAATTGGAAAATTTCTTATGTCACGTGGTCTGCGCTCTGGCTCCCACTCACGCTTCTGTCTCTCTGCAGTGGAAGACACAAACAAGAAGAGCACTGGAGCCAGGGCCTTCACAAACGCGGCACCTAAACTGTGGAATGGTCTACCTTCGTCGCTCTCCACCATCATCTCAGCAACCATGTTTCGGAAAAGAGTGAAGACTCATTTGTTTACTTAAGAAAGACTTAAACAACCTAGCACCATTTCTGTTTTTATTATTTTTTTTACTTTCCTGGTGTTTTATTTTTTTTCTTCTCTTCTGTTTTTGCTGCACAATGAGCATTCTTTTGAATGGATACCTGCGCAATATGAATCAACATCATCATCATCATAGACATCTTGGAAGAAGATTGAAACATATCGATTTCTGACTGTTGTTAGTGAACGGAGGATGTGCATACTGGAATATTTGTTTCAAGAAAGGTTTTAGATCGTCATTAGGATTTTTTTTTATGTTATCTTGTAATGTTTAGTAAAAGTAGGCAGATCTGCTTAGGCAAGTCATTCTAGTCTTTTTGTCTGAAAGAACGCTTATTTGTCTGGCCCGTGCGTGTGATTAGAAGACAGAGAGTGAGAGTCACACGTCGCGGGGTTGTGACAGTCTGCCAGTACAAACACTTCCTCACTCACTCACCCCGTTTATTCCCATACATAACATATACTTGCGACGAAAACACAAGCGATTAATGCTGTTTTGGATTACAATAGAAAAATACAATTCACGCCGTCAGTATACGTGCAAAGTAGAAAACATCATTCAACATCAAAAACAGACGCACAACGAAAAGGATAAACAGAAGAAAGAATAAACTAAAATCAGACACACAAGCAGACGGACATGCAACGTCTATAACTGACCTGATGATAGTCAAAATTTTTAACGACTCCCATGATACGCTCAAGAGATCCCCTAGGCATGAACAACTCTGTAAACCAGTAGTCGTTGATACCCCAGGCCATCTGGAAGCTGGCTGTGGGCTTTGAAGCATCAGCGTTAATCGTGCATCTTAACAGGGTGTTATTGTCTGAAATCCTCAGGCTTACTGACCTGATGATCGGATATGCCGCTGAAAACAGCATCAGACCAGATCTGGATGTCAAGCATTTTTCTTTTATCTGACTTTATTTCACCTTACTAAACACCCAACGCGACGTACAATTAATTAACAGTTTTTAATATAGCGCTCTTTCAAAACTAACGGTATTTTTCAAGCTCAATAAACTACAAAATCAAAAGGAAGAGAACGTTGTAAACAAACATTCCTGAAAAAAACACACACACACATGCACACGCACACGCACACGCACGCACACACGCACACACAATCGTCAAAACGTCATCCTTACATTGAACTGTAGGTACAGTAGACCACCCTGTCGTGCTAACAGAAACCTTGCAGACCTGCGAGTTATCTTTCGGGTTGCGTTGTCCGTCTTTGTAACACAGGTTGTTGATCAGACACGTGTTTGGCTGAACAAACAAATCGCCAGTAGCAATCGCTTAGAACCGACTACAGTCGAGAAACCTTGGTTAGTGTAAAAACGTGAGCTGCAGCTAAGTTGTATTAAAACTATGAAAGCGATGGATATTATGATAATGTTTATTCATTTTGTTGTAAACATGAAAAAATGAGCATGAGAGGTCTAGTAGCTGTGAGTGAAAACTTGATTTACTAGTAAATAATTGTTAAGAAAGACTCTAAATGCATTGGAACTGAAGGTGTAAAGTCAGAAAAGGAAAATGTGTAAAACCGAAAAGCAAATGCAGACGATCACATCCAAAATGCTGCATCTACATATTAAGAAAAACGAAAGACGGAGGAAAAACTACCAGTTGCCGGCATCCCTCTGACAGGACGAGTCGTAAACAGTCATGTTTACTGCGTTGCTATAGCGATGGCCATCGATGGTTGCCGTGATGTAAAACCGTTTGATGGACTTCTCTGAAAATAAAAAAAAATCCAGTAACAACACTTTAATAGAACACCATAGACATCTTTTATTACAATCATCGATGTCAACTCATTTCAGATCGTCCAATCAAAACAGAGACATCTTCACTTTCGGACTGTCAACATCTTCCTAGAGAGACCACAGGAGCAGTTTTTAAGCCATTCCCATAATTGCTTATAGAAGCAGGACGGTCCACAAGCAGGTGCAAGTCTGTGGGGTTTGCGTACGTGTTACAAGGACAGGGATCATGCATGCAATAGGCGTTCAAGGCTTGTTACGGGTTATTTACCTGTTTTGATCCCAGCATCAGGCAAGAAGCAGCCGAGTTTGTTAAGAGTCAGGAAAACAGCTTCTTCTATTGAAGTTCTTTGGGAAAGTGATCCACCATCCTAGATATATAGCAAGACCATATCTGATATGTTAGTAAACTAATAATATTTTATCGTTTTTAAATGCCAAGTAAACTTTTAAAATTATTACAGAAAGGTCTAATTTGGCTTAAACATCTGCAAATCCTTACCAAAATTTCCTGAATTTTGCATGACATCGTCTCCGTATTCTGAATATTTTCAGCGTTGATGAAGAGTTGTTTGCATGGCCGTTCGTTAAAGTCACACAAGTTGGACCTTGTACAGAACAGAGATGAACACCCGCTGTAGCATCGACTGTTACTGTTTCATTTGCTACGTTTTCTTTTTATAACCCAAAAAGGAAACTCAATAAATGATGGGTGTTGTGACGCACTACATCATCATCATCATCATCATCATCATCATCATCATCATCATCATCATCATCATCATCATCATCATCATCATCATCATCATCATCATCATTTAGTTATTTTCCTTACCCTCGGATGCCTAGCAGTTTAGGTGGTTCATCTTTTATCTGGCAGTTATCGCTGATAAAGCCTTTGTTGCAGACACAGCGCCCTCTCTCACATCGTCCGTTGATGTAGCACACAGGGTTGCAGACGTCGTCAGAGATCTCTGGCTTCACGACAATCTCTCCGCTGGGTGTGGTGATGTAGTTATCCGGGTTCTTGGCAAGCTCCAACGTGCATATTGTCAGGAACGAGCCCACGATGGCCTCCGTTCCTATGTAATTATCAGCTACCTGGAGGTCAGAATGTCGGTAAAATTCAGAACATTCTCAAAATGACAACTGTTAGTGAAACAGGTAGAGATATGTGTCATCTGAGTTATTGACTTTCCGTATTATTCAGATTCAAACTTAAAAGACAGTCGCAAAATAGACTGCTGAAACTTAAGCAGTCTTTTGTGCATTTAAAGTTTGAAAACTCACCAAAATATCAATCTTGCAGTTGTCAATCAGCCCTCGAATCTCTTGGGTTTTGTTCTGACAGTAGGACCAGAGCTGAGACTGTCTAAAGGCGGTGGAGCAGTAGTTCTCTGCTTGACTCTCGCTGATGCCAGTCGGTGTCGGCCAGGACAGTTTTGGCGGTCGAAAATCTGGAACATCCGAGCTAACCACCTTGATTTAACCCATTTTGCCTTCTCCCTAATCAATTGGGTTCTTTCCCCCTAACCCACTTTCTTGCTTTAATCACCATTATATATATATATACATATCATCATCAGAGACAAAATAAACCATGATAATTGTGGTATATTTTTAGAAAATAAAACAGACTTTTACCTGCATAATCGTTCGGGTCATAAATTTGCTGTATTTCATCGGAGTCGACGTATGCATTGCCACTTGCAGATCTTTTTTTTCTTTGGGACGTCCATCCACCGTTCAAAAAACCACTTTTGCTCGTGGTGTCTATGCAGTTAGGACACTTTACATGCAAATATTAAAAGGTCATTTCAGTGACAGAATAACCACTGCAACATAAGTTTTATTTAAAGAAAAGGAAGCTGAATATGATGACGATGATGAGTAGGAGAGCAATGTGACTCACTGGGGCGAGTGTGTTTCAAAACTATAAACAACATAACAGAGGAACTCCCAAAGCGTAACTAAAAAACTAGTACCATATTTAAATTTCTGCTAAAAAAGAGTAACAGAACAGGGATTTTAAGATATACTTCAGCTGGTTTGCATGAGATGTCTTAAAATAAGTGTCTGGTCTCAAGTGGCAAGTTGACGTCGCTGTGTTTGGTCTTATAATCCACTTCAAACCGTCTGCTTTATACTTATCTTCAAGATATCAAATGCAAAGCGATTTTTGGAAGTTGAACAAAATCCTTAACTTCAATTTCCTACACAAACTATTTCATATGTCTATAGGACATTTCCGAAGACTTTTGGGACGTCTCACGTTTGACTTCTTTCTCCTTTTTATTAAGTATGAAGGCATGTTTCTCAGAAACCTGGGTTGAAGGGGTGTTATTCGTTTAAATTGTAAAAAATAGTATTTATTGCTTTGCTCAAACCAGTCATTTAACAACATTGAATCATGTTGACCTTTAAAGACCAACCCAAATGGTTCGGTTTGTTTCCAGACATCGAAAGATATAGTCGATATAAAACTAACCTGTAAATCTCAGCCTCTAAAACGCATCCGTTAATTAATTATCTGGTAACAAAGTAAGCGATTCTCTCCTGCGATCAACGAGCGCCACGAACAGTGTCATGCTTGTATACCAATCACAACAGGTTAGTTTTATATCGCCTATAGAATCGATGTCTATCAATATCTACAAAATCGCGAACCATTTGTGCTGGTCTTTAACAGTACACGACTCCAACAACTGAATCCATCCACATCCGCTTTCTTCCGAGCTGTAAACAACTTCCTTTTTCAAGATTCCATCAACATGTTCATTATATCAACACTATAAACATAATTTTTATATTTTCTCTGATCATTTTTATATTGACTACATCCTTCGATAACAAATATAGTTTTATAATGAGTCTATACTTTATTTAAGGGCATTATGTAGTGTGATTCAATTATTTCCCAACGAGGTAATAACTATTACGGTAATAAGAACAATAGAAAATTAATTGAATATTCGCTATTCCAATTGTTTACGGAACGAGGGTCATTTTAATAGAAAAGATTGTGAAAAAATAGAGGGAAAATGAATACAGATATTGGCTAACCGCTAGTTTGTGCTCCATTATGTCCCCCTGGTAAGCACAGTTCACAGTTCCGTTGCCATCGTTTTTGCATGTGCAGTATTTAGTCACGTACGACTCCCCCGTTACTGGAGGAACAATCCTGAACAAGCTTGAACGGTCATCGGTCCTGAAATATTCAGTTGCAATGAGGCTTTGAGGCTAAACTCGAAATTCATGAAATTGTATGTTTCAACGAACATTAGCTGTAAGTAAATGTTACCTGAACGTAGAAAACATGAAAATAACAGTCCTTACTTCCAGGACTCTGTGAAACTCTCCGGTACACCGTCTGCAGGCATTGTGTCCACAAAGCCAGAGCGGTGGGTCAGGTCGTTGTTGGTGTTGTTGTCAAATGTTCCACACAAACCTCTTCCATTGAGGTAGTCAGTGCCAGGAACAGAGATGTCCAGGTTGAGATGACCACCAAACGATGCTGATGCCCTAATTTTAATCTCGGAGCTGGATGGAAAATACAGCTGCCGAGAAAAACAATATCTGATGTACCAAATGTTACAGTCCAGAATTATTAAGTGTTTGTAACACATGACAATAGGCAATAGAATTTAGAAAAACACAGGAAATATGCTTGGAAATTTAGTTAATTTCTTTACAATTTGTTTAAAGTAAATGGTGCTTCGACCAAAAATAAGTACTTTAAAGGAGCAGTGACAATTAGTTTTCAAATACATCTGACGATATACTCTCAGCTGAAGGGCAATTGTCTACAATTGAAGAGTCATACCCCAAACTCTGGAGTAATTGCCCAAACTATAGGGTTAGTTTCATCGCCAACATTTTTGTTTGACTTGGTTCATTTTATTTTCATTATTGTTTTTATTATCTATTTTCACTTATTTTAGTTTTAGTTTTTAGTTTTGTTTATTAATGTATTTGTGCTTTTTTTTCTTGGGTCATATAAAAGGAAAAAATGCAGTCGTAGCTCTAGAAAACTGTTTTCGAACTATTACCCAATGAATAGATGAAAATATAGGTATTTGAAAAATAAACAGAACGTTTGCTAGAGAGTACGAGAAGAACTCGTGTTTAACGGTCACTCACTCATTCATCTAAACATAAGCATAGGTCTCTCTCTCTCTCTAAACGAACGGTGACCAAATTTGAAGTAGACCCAAGAATACACTAATAGAAGTCCCTTTGTAAATAAAGTGACGTTAGTGGACCCATAAGAGACGGAGAAACTCTCTCGACCACCCCCAACAACGACAGGAAAGAAATGTGGAAACAACACTCTGAAAAGGTAGGAGCAAGAAGCAGGCAGGAAGTAGTGCTTGTGTGAAGACTGACCAGTACACGCACAAGAGGTCAAGAACACGTACTTAATCGAGTGTATCAGGGAGTTGTCAGACGCCATTTTGAATAAAGCTCAACAGTCTTATCTAAATCAGGTAGAGCCATCCGTAGTCTATGGATACGGCCTAGAAAATTAACGCTTCGGCTCATCACTGGGTCCAGGCGAATCACACTAACCAACGGCATGGTGGATAATCTTTTTTTTAATTGGTGTTTTACGCCGAGCCAGCAACTAAGGCTATATCACGGCAAGGCAGCCAGCCCTGTAAACAGATGTCACATGCAGAGAAAGAACAGCGTGCCCGAGACGAGAACTGAACCCAGGACAGCCAACCTTCACTGTATTGGTGACAGGCGCTAACCGTTGCGCCACCGGACCGCCGCATAGTGGATAAAAGTGCTGCTCAAAGCACTAACCTCGAAAAGAGACGCGGGTAGAAAAGCCGACAAAGAACCTTCTGAAGTAAGAGCCAGAAGGATTTGGAAGCCACAGTGTCATTCACGTTCAAAATTTGCCTTATAATACAGAAACCAAAAGAAAGATAGGAGAATTGAAGTGAAAAGGAATTACTGTTATCGTCGATCCATCCCTAGCTTGAAGAATGGTCGTGCCTTCTCTCAAAGGCCTGGGCACGGTGATTTCTGGTGACCCAATGTTTTGTCTGTAAAAGCTACGATCGCAGCCATTGACCCTGATCAGATCGTCCTTCTCACGAACCGCAATTCCGCAGACGCAGGATACCGCCCTGTCCGCCAGCCTTTCGGAGCAAGGCCACGTCCGAATCTGAACCTAAGTAGGGGAGGAAAACAGAAAGGACAAAAAAATGTGATTTTTTGTGTATAAAATATTAAAGTAGAAATATGAATATTGTTTATATGTTGGTGTAATGTCTCTGTGGTTTTACCTGACGTGTTAGCTTAGATCACACTTCTCAGCTTCGATTTCGGACAACCAACAAAATAAACTTTGTGTTGTGTGGCTTATCCTTGCAAAATAAAACAAAAACAGAAATAAAATGACCTCCTCTTAAACGGCGAGAAATGTGATTCACGGAACAGATATTTAGTTGCACTTTACCTCAAAATGCCTTTGTACATTTTCGTAGGCAGTGTAGTCACCCACTCTGAACAGACGGACTACTCTGGAACAAACAGAATTGATTTTTAGAGTTCTCGACATTTTTTATTTTTATTCTCAATTAAACACCACATTAAAAAGCAGATTAAATTAAAAATAAAGATATACAGTACTGATATTACTTTTTTACAAATCTATTGCCTTTGACCTTTTATTCTCCAGTCCTGTGATGTGTGGATCTGTTACAATGTTGCAGAGCTTTGAATCCCTTTGCTCAAGATCAACCTGTGTGATGAGTATCAGGAAAGAAAACCCAAAAGCATAAATAGATTTCTTTGCAATTTCAATATTTTTCGGCATGTTTAGTTGGCCTAGATACATGGACAAGCACAGAAGAACAAGAAGCGTGTAAATCTTGCTGCAATATGTTCATGTGAGTAAAAGTGCAAGCTAGAAAGAGAGAAAACAGTTTTTTTTTCGCATAGTATAGTTTAAATTTTTTAAGATGCCCTTTAATGTGGTGTACATTATTTACCTGTACCGAGGGGATCTTAAAGCCTTGGAATATTTTCTGATACGGCGACGCGTCTGCGATGAAGATATTCGCGAAGGAGACCAGCAAGTCCTTGTTGCCAAACTGCATCTGAGTCTTGCTGGCCACGACTGAGACTGTCCTTGATGCTTCTTGACTCGTGTTGTTCCAGTGAGACTTACACAGTGAGTACCTACAATCCCTTGACACCGCCAGGAAGGCTTTGCAAAAGAATGAACAGGCATTAGAAAATAAACACCCTTTCTCAAAATATTTAAAAGAGATATTTTAGAAAGGGTTTTTGGACTGTCTTTTGATGATGACAGTGTTAATAGAGGAAAAGACGGCAAATACAGTTAGAGGTCTACACCGACCTTGATCCTTTGGAAGCCCGTCGATCGAAAAGTAAATCCTGAGACAACACTGATCATCTGGGATTATAAGCGAGCTGCATAGCACAGGAACTGTTGACTTTATGACAATATCTTGTTTGTCGTTATCTGTACGTATGGAGATGTGGGAGGGAACTGTCTGTGAAAAAAGAAATTTGGTTCACGATGTGACTTCTGAAAACAGCATCATAAAGAACATCTCGGCTTTTGTTATATCGTATACAGTGTAACATGTATCATAAAGTAAATATAATATTCTAATGGCGTGACACTTGTAAAGAGAGCTGCTGTATGTCGGAAATTACTGGGCTCGATGTACGAGGTGAAAGGCTTACGGTTCTCCCCTACTACCTATTAGAAGTGGTATCTATCTGATTCACCAGGGAATATGAAATCTCAAGACACGGTGAGCCATTTAAATTCGTGGCGCTTACACGTGTAAAGGCTAGATGTTGTTTTACCTTTTTTTGCAAGCTACACCATGAAATACTCAGCCTGTTTTAGGACAGATGCCAAGAAAGGGTTTTAAGGCTTGAGAATGTTTTAATGCCCGAGGCCGTTATATGAAAGCGGGTGGCCAAACAGGGAGAATCAAGGACAGACTTCTTACCTCTTTAGTTACTTCGTACCGTTCAGAGAGGTTCGGCAGTTTGTTATTAATTTACACTCAGTCTCAACCTGTTATCGATACTCACTTGTATTCCAGCCCAGTACGTCCTAGCGCTCTGTAGCCAGGGTCCTTTTGTGAGGACATTTTGCTTGTAAAATGCACGCACCTTACAATCAACCTGTACAGGATTCGAAGAAGAATTTTCAATGAAACTAATCTAGAAAATGCTAATGAATCTCTCTTTCTCTCTCTCACTCTTGCTCAGACTCACAAGGGATGATATCAAGTTGATTTTGTTGTGGGGAGGGGAGTGCTAAGTCAGATGAGGATGTGGGCGGGGCGCAACTTTGCAAAGATAAACAGGGTTTTGGTGTGTTGACACTTTGCAAAGATAAACAGGGTTCTGGTTCTGGTTCTTTGACACTTTGCAAAGATAAAAAGGTTTTGGTTTTCTCATATCCTGCTTGTAAAATCCACCTACTTTATCATATGGAGATTTCAGAGTGAAGACAACGTTAGGAGAACTGTAATAACATGTCCAACCACTATCTCACTATATATATATATCTCTTATTTATTATTCTTTTTTCTTTGTCTATTGCCTCATCTCTCGCTTTCTCTCTCACCTTCTGTTTTGTTGATCTTACGTTAAACTTCAGCACGGCACGTATCAGTACATGTTAGATTACTTCTCCTACGTTGCCGCTTGTCACAATATTATGACGACAGTAACAGCAATAATAAGTGCTTTAATTATATCTCATACAAGAACAGCAGCCACAAACAAAAAGCCATCGTTACTATGGCGGCATAGCCAAGAAATATAACAGTAGTCATTATGTTACGGCCTACATTACTGTTTTGTTTGCAGTTAACACATGTGTTTGGAACCTCACGTTCTTGTTGAGGAGACCCGCCAGTTTAGCCCCGTCCAGTCTCGCAGATCGCCCTGGGTCACTGACGATTTCTGGCGGCACCATGGGGTTCTCTACGCCGTTAAACAGCCACATGAACTCAAAGGCTTGATCCGGGTCGTTGCCGCGGAAGGTCAGGTCACAGGTGAAGTAGAAGATGTTCTGCTCTATCACAGGTCCACGGAAACTCGGGGGGTCAGTCAGCTGTGGGTAGGGCTCTGCCGATAGAAGACACAGCAGAACAACTGGTGGACTCTCCTGATGGGGAAACACTTTGCCGTAAATGGCAGACAGTGTAAGGTGACATAGCACGTGGCAATTACATTCAGCGAAACTCAAAGTGCATTTGCCTTTCCCACACCAAACGAGTCGTTCCTTCCCTATGGCTGTCAGAAGGACTTTCACATACATGTCGTCCGTCTTAAAATGTGTTTTATCGAGATTTGCTTCTTTACACAAACGTTCTTACGTCCACGTATTACAGTCACATCTTTGAATAAAAGAAAACGTGTCCGCCCACCTTTACATCCGGGTGGAAAACCTGTGGGAGACCACTTTCCAGCGGGACATGGTGCGTCCTTTCCTGTAAAGTTCAACGAGCGGAGATCTTAAGAGGTAGCCTTACACATACATGTTAACTATCAAAGCAGAAAAAGCATTCTTTCTTCTCTTTCCCATTACTTCTCCCTTTTCTCTCTCTATTTATATAGATAGGCACACACACACACACACACACACACACACACACACACACACACACCAACGTGTATATCCATAGATTATAAATTAGTGTACTATGGCTATGCATGTGACGACATTTGAGACGCATTTCCACAATACTCTATGTTCGATCTTCACCAAATTTGTTAATTAGGACTATTTTTGACGTTTATGGTTCGGTGATGGACTTGGTTAGTGTACGTTGCCCACCACCATGTAAGGTATTACCGGTGGCTCCTATTGACGAAATATTACGCAGGCTGACAAACACAGTCAAAGATGGTGTGAATAGGGAGAAAGGAGGGAGCAAACCGCCCCCTTTATTCACAACCTAGTGCCCCCGTTTGGCGATATGGAGTTGACAACTAGCTGTCATAGTAGGGAAGGGAGATGTTTCCCTATTTTTCTTCACCGACGCCTCGCATAAGTTAACGGGGCTTTATTGAGGAGGTATATTAAAATTATAACATTACAGATGGAAAAGTTCGCGGCAGAAAGCAACCGGAACGGGTACCCGCTTAATCTTTCTTTAGCTCACACACGCACGTACACAGGTATGTCTGCGCAAAAGTTTTTTTTAACGAGGCTTAACTTGTCACAATGACATAACAAACACAGTACAAGCTGGATTCAATACGGTCTACGTTTCCTTGATGCACGGAGGTCCAAATGAAACCTAAATGAACGGTCAAAGAAATGTGTAGACAAAACAACGATAAAATTGTTATTTTTGAATTACCTGCACAATAGGACATCGGGCAGGCTGGTGTTGGAAATAGATAATAAACAAAAAAATTGCCACAATTCTTGACCCCAATGTTGACGGCCTGTCCACAGCACGGGTTATTGGAAGTGCCACCAGTCTGGATGTTAGCACATGCTTGCCTCGTTTGGATCCCGTCACCAACAGAGGGATGAGTACCTCTCATCCATATTGGAACACTCGTCCCGCACTGCACACACACACACACACACACACACACACACACACACACACACACACACACACACACACACATTGCAGGAGAGCATGAACCGGTTCTGTCTGAAGGCTTACGTCAAGTTTTTTTCTTCTTCAAGCTTATTTGTGCAAGATTGCTAAATACATTGCAATACGATATTTTTTTCCTTCTAGAAATAGTTTGACTCTTCGTTTTGTAACGAACAGTCTCATGTCATTGGATTCAAATGGAATCATCTTGTTTACGTATGAATAGCATATTCTCCTGCTCTCTGATTAATTGACAGATGGATTATACAAAACTTCTTTTTTGTACCTTTGAAGGATCGACGCATGTTTCGGGCATCTTACTCTCAGCATCTACCACAAACCGGTACCAGCCTGAGTCTAGGTCAAGGTCGCACAGTGGAGGCTCTGGGAAGGTCGTCACATAGGAGACACTGCGGTGAACATCCGTCAGGTTCTTGTAGTTTCCATGGAGACAAGGGTCAGGCATTGCCTGGGCAGCGACATCTAGGCATGTACAAATAGGCATCATCATCATCATCATCATCATCATCATCATCATCATCATGTTGATTGTTAGTATCGTTAGTGGTTAAATTGCTTTCGCTGTAATCATGTGGGTTGTAATCGCTGTAATCATGATTGGTTTTCTGTAACTATTTTACATTTGTCTATTTTTTGAACATGTATTAAATCAAGTACAATAAATCCTCCCCAGTCAGACTTTCTAACATCCACAAAACAAGGTCTCGTGTGCAGGAAGCCTCCCACTGGACTATCGTCCTGTTATCGCGTGATAAGTAGGATACGGCTGTCGTACGATACGGCGCTACAACGGCGACCTCTGCATCAGAATTTTCAAGCGCTTTCGTGGCGATAATCGAATCAGTAACTGAGTGTGAAGCCGACTAGTCTGCTCATAACAACCACGACTTTGAACACCTATAATTTCAAATTCATTCTTCAAATGTTGAAAAAGTTTTTAAAACCATATTGTAGTGCTTTTCTATTTTGTTTTCTCATTCTCACGGTCATGCTTACTTATCAACCCTTTCAGCTTGACTGAAAATTTATAGAGAAACTAACTCCAGGTATGAGCAGTTCTTACATGTGTACCAGGATTGTAAAAAAAAAATTTCAGCTTGATTTCTACAAAACGTTGCAGTATACCACAAACACGTACATTAAAAAGATAATAAAGAAGATTTCACTGCTGTAAATAAAGATCATACTAATGCAATTGAAATTACTAACTTACAAAGAAAGTATGAAGAATGCAGGAATAGCCTAGAAGTAGAAAGGCAACAACTGAAGAATACCAAAAGGAGACAAGATGGCTTCAGAGAGCATTCTTGAAAAACTTAAGGATAGCAGACAACTTTCTTATCCCGCTTAAAATTTATAAAAATTATCATTTGTTCTCATTTGATAACACTATTAGTTATGGATCACATATTTATTGATTCATAAATAAATATGGCTGCACAGGTGTTTTTATTGTGGAAATAGAATCTGTTGATGTGGTCATTCTGTTATCAAAGAATAATAGGTAATAGTATACTTTGCAGACATACCTGTAGAACTTTTTAAGAGAGCAGGAGATGAATATACTGATGAAGCAAAACAATTTGCAGCAATGTTGTATTTTTATGGACCAAAAGCATACCGTTTTCTTTGGGAAAACCTGATATTACCACAAGAAGCTACCATATGAAGGTTAGTGTCCTTTATTTATGTCCCTGTCGCTATAACTATTTATCTAAAATAAAAACACTGTACCTATGTGCCACACAAAGAATGTGAGTTGTGTAACAAGATAAACATTAAACAAGATTTATTGTCATTTGATGCAATACACTTATTTGGCCAAAATTAAAATTTTCAAACATTTTTCGTCTGCCTCAGACTTACTTAAACATATTTTTCATAAAGAAATAATTGCTGCAGCAGCATCTAGATAAGAAAACAAAAGATCAGTTGTTCCCTTTTTATTATGTAATTGTTTATTTTACATTTTCAGAAACCTCAGTAGTATTTGTTCAAAGCCTGGGATAGCAAAGCAGGCTTTAAAACTTCGTAAGTTTCTTTTACCAAGAAATATTACTAGTCTCGTGCTTGAGGTATGAAAATAAAGCTTACCTGACCTCACAACTAGGATGCTAACAATGTCGATATGTCAACTCCGACACCTTCATTCGATCTTAGCTCAATGTTTCAATCGGATTGTCAGAATGAAACACGCCAATCTCCGTGTATTTTGTATTTTATTTTATAACGCTCTTCAACATCACTCTCTTTAAAAATCGATTCTCTGTCGAGTTCTGAAATTCTAGCAGTTATCGCAATTTTCGAATTTTTTTTTTCTGCGTAAAATACCGGCTGACGGTGTGTCACGTAAATTGCTCGTTTTGAAAAAAAAATCGGTAGAAATATTGTCTTAAAAACTA